>CAFUXE010000237.1:34741-80344 GCA_903364295.1 Serranus cabrilla | reverse complement strand
ATGTAAATAACAATACATAAAAAACTAAAATAAAATGACAGATTGCAAAATTATTAATATGCAACAGTTGTCTAATAACTAATAGATTAGAAGAAGTCAGAGGATAAATTGTTTATACCAATAAAGAAGCTGAGACTGGGTTTGTTAGACACACAATCATATGCACACACACACACACTCACCCCCCAAATATACACACACACACGCACACACACACCTGTAAGTGTTTGCGCACACATGCACACAGGAAATTTGGAAATCTCTTTTCATATATCAGAAAGTGCTGTTAGCAGCCAATAAAAAAATCAATTTCTATCATGTTTTTAGGAATAAATGGTTTTATAAATCTGGAAAAGAATAATATAAGAACAAAAACCTTCAGAATTTAAAAAGAAACTGAAAAAAATGTGTTAGAGCCACTGAAGTGGAGATTTCTGGCTCATTTTGAGACAAATACAATCTAAATAAACCAATATTTATATATACCAATAGATGTATCATCATGAAACTTCTTTAGCTGATTGCAATTATTTATTGTATTGGAAGTATTCTGTTTTAATATGCAAATGAGGCATTATCAAATGCTAACTTTGGGTGAATTTAGGAGAGATCTTCAGACAAAAATAGACAATTTGAAGTTAAATAAACACCTAAATGTATATTTTGGATGTTTTATTTCCACTAATCTGAAAGAAGACGTGTTATGAAAGCAAAATAGGCCAAAATATCAAAGTTGACCAGCACATTTAAACCAAAACAAAGCCTTTTTTTGCCTTTTTGTGTCGCCTTAAAGTGATCCCCGCTCTGCTCTCTGTGGACATCTGGACTCTGACTGAACTTACACACTTTGCTCAGATTTCTAGAGATCGTACAGGTGACATCAGTTTTCCATTAAACCCTGAAAACCTCCAGCCGTTGCAGGATTTCATGGGTGAAAAAGTTTATACTCAGGAGCCGACGTGCTGGCTGCAGATAGATGTTTGATTTTATTACTTTTAGCTTATCATGATAAAATGCACTCATGCATCCATAAATCCCATCAGGGCTGAGCCTGCAGACTCGCTGCAGCATGCTTTTTCCAACCTCCGCTGCAGATTTTACAGCCGTGTGACGCATGTGCTGCGTAATTGTGTCCACTCAGGCTTCCACAGCTTCAATAAATGCCCGTAATTAAAAATCAATTTATCGGAAACTATTTCAGCTGAAGTTTGGTTGGTTTTACGCCACGTGGTTTAATCTCTCCGTGGTTTGATTTATTGGGATCTTTTGCGTTTGTCTTTGCAGAAGCGTCTCGAGATGGATGACGCTGGAGAGTTTTTGGCAGATGAAACAAGAAAAGTGCGTGTGATTAAACAGATGGATGGTAGTAAAGTTAACATGAGTGATGTTGATGTTGTGACCGCTGGCCTCCATCCTCACATCAGTGCTTTAAAAATGGAAAGTAGGGACACATTAAAAGGTAAATTTTGACTGAGGGCAGCTCATTATCTCTCTATCTATAAAAGTGATGGAAGAAGAACTCTCATCTTCTAATTAAGTCCAAGAAATATTACACTGTGAAAAAGACTCTGTAATAAGTCCAACACTTACATTAAAACATTTAAAATAAAGTATTCAAATAAAAAAATGTACTTATGATGAATGAATTATGATGTTATAATAAAAAAACAATATATTACTGGATTATAGTTATTGATGTTCATCACTTTAATGGTGCATTTAAGCTGATTTTAATTACTTTATATAAATTGTTAACCTAAAATGATGTATTAGCAGATTAACTGACATGTTTTATTAATTTTTTAATTTTTTTTATGTTTTTTAAATTTTCCTTTGACTATAAAAACCAAAAAATTCTAAGATAAGACTTTAAAATTAGTTTAAAAAAAGTTTAAGCAGCTCAAGATACAGACACATAGATATAAAAAATAGAATAAAGAATATAAAAAATAATACATAAGCCTACATTCTATACACACATTTCTGCTATTTGGCATTTATTATTAATAATATATATATATTAGTTTGTTTTATTGTGTAATTTAGTTTAATTACTGTTATTGTCCATCTAGTTTATGTGTAAAATATATGCAAAATTGGATACAAATATCTAAAAAAAAAAATACTTACTGTACTTATCTACATTCCTGCACTGTCTGTGAAAAATGATGCCAGAATAAAAGCATGAACTGTGATAAATGAGACACTATAAAGATAATATCTAAGTCACACAGCAGCATTAGACCTGGAGAAATGGAGGATGGCTGTCTTCTTCTTCTTCTTCTCCTCTGACTGTCATGACACAGCAGAGTCACTTCACTCATATCAGATTTCAGTGAATCAGTATCAGCGACAAGCAGCGCTTGCAATGCGTTGTCGATTTAACATTAAAATGGAAATTGACTTTGATACAGAAAGCACTTAACAAAGCTCTGAGGACATTATTCAGTGGGTAATTGGCCGCTGCGTTGCTGAGCCTTATATTGTGCCCCTGTGATTGCTCTGATTAGCCTTGGATGACCTTGTGGATAATTGATTTGTGAATTCTTTATTTCTTCCAGGATGATTGATGTCACTACAAATCTTATTTGCAGAGGTGAAAGTACGTGTAGTTACTGTGTGCAATGTCTTCACTCTGACTGTGCACCTTGAAAAGTATTTGTTCCTGCTTTTCTCTTCAAAGTCCTCCTTTATTTAAAGTGCATAAAATATAACTAATGTCATAAAATACATCAGTTTTCTTACCAAACGTATAAAAATCGACATTTTATGGCTCAACTCTTCCCCTTTCATTTTAAATCACTTTGTAAGGTCAGTGCTGACAAAGACTCGACTGCTTGGGACCTTATCTATGGTGTAGTGGTTGTACACTCACACAGTAAGAGGGCCACAGGGTCGAATCCGGTGTGTGGTGTCAGTGTAGGTTCTCTCCGGGTCCTCCGGGTCCCTCCCACAGTCCAAAAACATGCAGCAGAGGTTTAACAGGTGACTCTAATTCAGGTGTGAACGAGAGATCTCCAACCTAAACGAGGCCGTTTGTCAACACGACCCATAACGACACGTGAGTGTTTAAAGAGACAGATATGAGCGTCTCGAGGTGCAGCGGAGCGTTCTAAAAATAGCACACGTCTTTATACAGGCACGCGCGGTTCAGGATTGCACAAAAAACTTCAGTTTCGGTAAATTTACACTTCAAAACCAACGACCCGGGTTTAGGGCAAAAAAAATCCCAGAGAGACGTTACAAAAGACAGTTTAAACGGTAAAAATGTATGTAAATGCTGGAAGAGGTGTAGTTACGACGGTGACGTTTTCTGTAAGTTACATAAAAAAGGTAAGTAACGCGATTCACAAACCCAGAGCAACATAAGTTGTGTAAAAAATGTAAGTTACGCAAAATAAGTTGTTTACTTTTGTTTCCACAGGGGACATGAACCCTCTGCTCCTGGGTGAAGGTCGGTCGTTTCTGTCTCACCCGCGTGTGACATCCATCACTTCAACTGGCCGTCAATCACTACTACTACGTCACCAACATGGCGGCGGAGGACGGTCAAGCATGAATATGTGAGTCTTATTTTTTCTACCTGTACTAACGTCCCATTCTGTCGTTTTTGAGGGGAGACCAGTCTTGTCTGTCTCTATAGTCTGGCGGCCTGTTTAGGATAATGACTGAATTAATTATTGTGAGGTTGTTACCCACAATTGTTGTTCCCAGTTTGGAGAACCAGACTGTGGGATTTCCATGCATGCATAAGTGTACAAACCGTTCAGCTCTTTTGGTCAGAATACGGTTAAACTAGACGGTTGAGATAAACTAGTGCCAAATAAAATGACGGGTGGATGCAGACATCTCATTCAGTGGAGTGAAAACACCTTGTGAAAAACTTTGCACAGACACAAGTCAGGACCGTAAAGGTCGGTGTTTTAGGGGACATCCTGTAAAAAAGGGGGGAGTGGAGCAGAACATTAAATCTAAAACATTTTTTAAAAAATAGCTATGTCATTTAGAATAAAGCACAACCGTCCTGGACTGCTGCTCTGCTCTAATGATCCATAAAATTATTTTTGGGGGATCTTGCCAAGGTGATTAATCAGTTAATTTTGAGTATCCTGCATTTTTCTTAAGATATCGCCTGAATCTGAAAGCAGCTAACTCTTTCACTGTTGTCAGCAGACTATTGATTCACATTTTCTTGATTCATTTAATCAATTTCCTTAGTTCCTGATGCAATTTTGCACCAAAGTCTATAACATGCAGAAGACTGTCTGCTGAAATCCACAGACTGAGGACCTTGTTTCCTGTATAATTTTATATATTTGCTGGAAAAATAACCTCATACATTTATTCCAGAATTGTAATGTTGTTTGCTTGCACTTGTGCTTATTATTATTCAGTGAACTTCAGCATGCATTTAATAAGCTGCAGATGGTGTTTTGTGCAGAACAGTCTTCTTCTGCAGTTATAGTGCATTATGTAACATGTTTTGAGAATCCATACACTGTTACAAGCATAAAATCCTCGTGGCTGCGGAGACAGAGCGTGATTGTTTATGTTGGAGCGCAGTTATGGACGTTATTGGAGCTGTCATTTGAAAATAAATAACATCCCAGAGAGCCGAACAAGAGTCTCTCTGTGTAATGGACAGCGACAGCGTATTTACCTGAATATGTAAACAGAGAAAGCACTCTTGGACTGAGCAATTGTCTTGTCTAATAACACACTGGGTGCAAAATGTAGCCGCTGAGCAGAGACAGAAATAACAGCCTTCTGTGCGGTCATCAGGAGACAATAAGTCTGATTTAGATCGTTCCCGGGCACCACAGAAAATGTTCCTATTGATCGAATGTACAATAAAGTGTAACTAAAAGAAGATTTATGTGGTGTCCTCTTCATTTCTGCATACAAATGTGTCAAAGCAGAAATGAACCAGAGCTATGAGGAGAATGTTGGTCCGTCAGTAAATCACCGCTGTCAAATTACTTTCTGCTATTAAGGCTGAAAACTGCAATTTATGATTTTGTAGGTGTTTTATTGATTTTAGCCCAATACAGCGAAGACAGAAACTGGAGCACTAAGACCAAAAGTTGTGCTGTAACTCGATAGATTCTGAATAACTTGTTGGTGTCCTTGAAATAGTGCAGCGACGTGTGAAATGCTGATGTTTGTTTTCCCAAAGTACACGGTGAGAAAACTGCAGGCTGCAGGTCTGAGGCTCAGGATCGTGTTCTGAAGGAGGCGTTTCATGATTTATGTATTGTTGCACCTCCAGTCACAACAGAGATGTCGTTTGAAATGTGAAACCTTCAGAGAAACAGGAAGCGTGTCTCGCTGGAAGAAAAGGAAAATGCTAATGCTCGATTGAACTTAAGACTTTAAGCTGCAGAGATTCAGAGAGGAGCAACAAGCCGATGTGCAGTTTGCACAGGAATTAGAAATAAAGCCATTGATTAATTTACAGGATTATACTGGTGGATGTGCATGGTTTAGGTCAAAAGGCCAAAGATTACAATAGCAAACTATGTTTTTATTATTCAGACTGAATCATCTTCCTAAAAACATGAAACTTCAATAATCTAAATGTCTTTTAAGTCACTATCTATTTCCTCAATCATGATTGAGCCTTTGTCCCACTGATGAAAGTCCTGTGGTGACATTCCCGGGAAATTCAAAAGCAGCTTTAGCATCACTTGTGTGTGAAGTGGTGTGTTGTTGTCTTTTTGTTCAGTCTCTGCAGAGAAGGAACTTAAGATAGACACAGACAGCATGTTTTGATCTGTGGGAAGTGTTTTCCACTAGAGAACATCTTGGGACGGGATCACCAAATTGGCCACAGTAACCTCAGTACTTCTGAAACTTTTTCTCGGCCACACCGATCTTCAAACCTTAATTTTGTTCAGAGCTACACACCTGTAAAGTTTCGTGATTGACGACCCCATTGGTCATTTGTAAAGCCGTTAGTGGTTAGTGGTGCCCTCTAGTGGCCACAGTAATTATGAGGGACATTAAGGTGGAAGTGCTGTTGCAGAATTGTGCAAATTTCCCTCCTCTGACATGCCGGCGGGCTGTCAGGGTTTGGACTTCAAGCGCATTAGGTGAAGCACATTGTGTTTGCCACAATATCATATAACAAATTAATGCAGAAAACTAGATGATTCCAGAGGGTTCACATACTTTTTATCACCACTGTAGATTTGAGGTTGTATGTAGTGTCACACACGCTGCTGCAGCCGGTTATTGCCAGTTGTGCTGTCAAAGAAAATTACACCTTTGAGATTGTACCTTTAAAATAAGCCTTTATTTCTTTAGTCTGTGACATTATTGTGGCCTGAAAACGCTGCCGTAAGCAGCGGCCGTCGTGTGAAAGGTCCATGGGGATGTTTTGTCCATCGATGGTCCCCACAGAGTAGAAAATATTGGACGGATAAAGAAGAATAGATTAATCAATACTAAGCACCATTACTGCAAGCTAATGATCAAGAGTCAGTCGAGGCAATTGAGATGAAAAAGATAGATTAACGTTGAGTAATGGAGATCTAATAATTACTGGAAATGTACAATATGCATTTATTTCTTTTAAAGTATTTAATTTTTATTCTGCTTTATGTTTCTTTTTCTCCTGCATTTAAGAGGGAAATACTGTAATTTTTACTTCACTACATTTATTTCACAGCATCAGATCAAAACATTTATTTAAAAGAAAACCTGGTGCATTACTGTGGATTAAAAAACCAACAGTACATAAAGTATTATAACATTAAAATGCTGCTTTAACCTGAATGCATCAGTATTTATGATCCAATAAAATAATATAAAATAACTTAATGCATGCTCTGCATAACAAATCATTTTAATTGTGATGCTTTGAGTACAGTTTGCTTGAGTTTGAATGCAGGATTTTTACTTGCAGTTGAACTGTTTTTTCTTGCTCTTTTTAGTCTTATATTAGATTTTCTCTCCATAAAATGATAGTAAAACTCCCTACTTGTGTAAAATTATAGTGTATCCTGTATGACAGAGATAAAGCACCGTATATGCTCCTAAACAAGTAATGTTTCTCTTTAATAAAACAGGTAATATATACTTATTAATTTATGCCTTACTGCTCATACTTTAATGAATAATGTTGAACTGAAGTGAGGAAAGCCCCTCTGAGAAACCGGCCCGTCATCATGCTGCTCCGTCCAGCTCGTTCACTAATGGAGCTCTGGCTGCTCGCCCGGATCGATCACGACGCCACGGCGCTGAAGAATTCCTGATTTCAACAAATCAGGAGCCGTCGTCCAGTTTACATCCCTCTGCTGATGTAGGCCGACTCTCCATCACGTCTGGATCCAAGAGGGCGGCTTAATCATGGCGGCGGGGGTGGCGAGCAGGTGCAGGTGAGACGGGCAGAGGAAACGGTGAATCACAGAGATAAATCAGAGCATCTCCTCCCCTCCGAGAGGAGAAGGCTGCATGTTGATGACTTTATGATGGATGACTGATTCAGTATCCATCAGATCTGGTGATGGATCACAGCCAGATGGGACAGCAGCTTTAAAATCTGTTGGCTCAGGGGTTTCAGGGGAACATCCTCACGCAGAAAGAAACATGCTGATGGGGTTTATGTACATCAACTGTGAGTTCAGCCAAGCGTTTATTTGTTCTGAGTGATTTATCACATTTCTACTCAACAAATATCTTTAGAATGAGGTCAGATGGGGCGTCGCTTTAAATGCACAGTGTGGCGTTTCTGCTGGAAGGAGTTTCTACGTCAAAACAATAAGAAAAGACGGATTCTGATTGTTAAGTTGTGAGGGATCTTGGGAGCTGTTGTCTTCTTCGATGAACAGCCGCCATTACTCACGTTTATTCACATTATGTTGTTTCATTTTATTAAAACTGTGTTTCCTGCAGAATTTAGATTCTATTGGCTGTGTTCGCTGATCAGTGGAGGGACGGACTTGGGACAGCACAAACCCCAGCGCTCGGTGTCTGACCCGGATCGCCCGACCTCCCGGACCAGATCAGCAACTTTCTGATGCTGTTAGCTTGTTACAGCTGCAAACTGAAGGCCATCTCCTCTCTGCAATGGGAAAGAAGGATGAAATCACTAAAGGTATGTTGGCCGAGCTGACTGATAAGATTGATGGTGTCAGAGTAAACTAGGACTGAGTTGTAAAATGGCCTATAATTAATTTAAAATTTAAAATATTGATGTCAAATAAAAGCTGCATTTCTGGTCGTGATTCGAATTTGACGACTGTTTGGTTTACAATTTTTCAACTTTTTCAACTTTTCACGTAAACTGGAGCCACCAGAGGGGGTAAAGGTTACACCAAATGAGTGTTAACCTTAATGAAATTTCAGATCTTTTGGGGGTTTAACATTGTTGGAGACATCTAGGATAATAAAAAAATATATATATAAATCAAAAATATAAATAAAGAAGAAGTTAAAACATTTCATGAAACAGAGACGTTTGTTTGCCCACCAATTTAATTGCCAAGTTTAATCAACTTTTAATGGATTAAATCTTTGCTCTATGAAATTAATTTCAAACAGATGCAAGTTATATGAGGGCAGGGCCCATTAAGCTCATACAAGATAAATTAATGCTTTTCTGAGTGTGGCAGCTGATTACTTGATGAAAATCCCCAAAAGTAGAAAGTGTGTCTGGGCAAAGTTAGCACATTTCCAGAGGTGGAATGCAATTTAAGTACTTTTGAGGTACTTTAATTTAGCTTTTTCTCCATTTATTGTAACTTTATACTTCTATTATTACATTTTGAGGCAAATATTGGACTTTTTACTCCACTAGCTGACAGCTTTAGTTACTTTTCAGGTCGAGATTTAACATAAGAAACATGATACAGTAACAGTATCATGTAAAAAGTAAAAATTAAATTACATGAAAATGAAACAATAATCTAATGATATATTTGGAGTATATAAAACAATCTGAGTGGATCCATTCTACATAACAAGTACTTTTACTTTTGATACTTAAAGTACATTTTGATGCTGATACCTTTGTACTGTATTGGAGTAATTTCACAGTGTGGTATTAGTACTTTTACTGAAGTAAAGGATCTGAAAACTTCTTCCCCCGCTGCACATTTCATGCACGATAAACACTTTGCTTCTCTGTGATTATGTGAGACCTTCTGATGTTGCGAATGCATCACAAGGTCGCACCTACAATAGAAAATGTGCTTTTCGTGGTGTTCCCGTCCCATTTCTAGTGAAGCAAAGCTGTTTTATTGCAGCGTAAGCAGTAAATAATGTCCTCGTATACAGCGAGAGTGTCTTTGTTAAAGCCGTGAGTCACTGAGGAAGGCCAGAAGCTCTTGTTCTCTCATGGGAAGATTGGCAGGAGTCAGGAAATGAGGACTGAATTGAGAGCACTTACAGTGAGTGAGTGCATTTGGCAAAGCTGCAGCCGCCGCCCCGTCCACTCCCGGATCATTTCATATTTCAGCAAGGTGGCCACCCGAGCTGCTGATTCTGCAGAGTCATGACAAAGGACGAGCCTCCTGTAATAAACAACAAGTGACTTCATTAGAGAAGAGGACGGGCGAATGAGCACCCAGATATTGTCGCTGCTGTGATTTAAATCCTCCTGTTTGAATTTTTCTCCCTGTTCAAGGTAGATTAAGTTCTCATTCCCTCGTCCTCCACACCTGCCGGCTGCTTTATATGGTTCAGATGTCAGGAATCCCTCTCTGCAGATCACTGTGATGCAGCTGAAGGAGGAGTTTGACATTTGGAGAAATATGATTATTCTCTTTTTGCAGAGAGTTAAATGAGGAGATTGATGGAGCATTCACGTCCTGCTCGGCCCATTTCACACTTTGAGAAGTAGTTCTTCTGACTTTGGTGTGTTTGTGAAGGGTCGAATCCGGTGTGTGGTGGACGTGGACTCAAGTTAATGTGACTTGGATTTGAGTTGAATCGAGTATGTTTTAATGACTTGCGACTTTACCTGAGAGTTCATTTTGAAGTTAAAGACTCGAGACTTGACCTGAATTAAGACGCTGGAAGCTGGAAAAAGGATTCAGATCCTTTATTTAAGTAAAAGTACTGATACCACACTGAAATTACTCCACTACAACAAAAAGCACTGCAAGTACAAAAGTATCAGCATCAAAATGTGTTTAAATTATCAAAAGTAAAAGTAGTCTTTATGCAGATTGGACCCACTTAGATTGTTTTATTTGTTTCAAATATAATATTAGATTATTTGTATTGATGCATTTATGTAAGAGGCATTTAAATTTTAACTGCTGAATAAACTGTTATGAGGTTTGATTCATAAAGAAATGCTTAATAATTTTAAATTCATTGTGTTTTTCATGTTAAATCTCGACCTGAAAAGTAACTAAAGCTGTCAACTAAATGAAGTGGAGTAAAAAGTACAATATTCACCTCAAAATGTAGTGAAGTAGAAGTATAAAGTTACATAAAATGTTGTGACGACAACATCAAACTTTGTTCTTCATTTGAAGACGTGAAGATGTTAGCTTAGCCTGATACAATCTGTTTGCTCAAAATGTCATAGTAGCTAATGTTAGCCTGATAATAACTGATCACCTATCAACCTAATTGACAGAATAAAACATTCCCTTTGTGACATCCTCATTTAATACAATGATTCACAGCATGAGTTGGGGATTCGTGAGCACTCAGTTTTCCAAAAGATGGTTAGCTTAGCTTAGCATAAAGCCTGAAAACAGCTAGCCTGATTCTGTCCGAAGGTAACAAAAATCTGCCACCAGGTCCTCTAAAGCTTACTTATTTAAATATGTTGTTACCCTTGTTATATTTAGCTTTTGTGTGGATTAAACAGATGAGATGTAACGTGTTAATTATTGAGCCTTAGAGGTGCTAGTTGCCGTATTTTGTTAGAAAGTACCTAAACAAGCTGTTTCTAGTCTTAATGCTAAGCTAATCAGCTGCTGCTGCTGCTGCTGCTTCTTATTTACTGTACCAATCTAAAAGTGGTATTGATCTTCTCATCTAACCCGCGGCAAGCAAGCGAATTTACGTAATTCCTGTAATTTCTACCAATTTCCTTTAAGCTGCCTGAGCTGCGTACGGTCCCTCCGGGAGCACCTGACGTGTGGTGAGGTAGTAAATTCTCGTTGCTGCAGGTGACAGCAGATTAAGGAGCCTCTTCGCTCAGAAGCAGAAGCCACACTTCAGGGTGTAGATTGCGGCAAAGATCTATATGTTCCATTAAAATGAGCAGTGATACAGATCTCACTAAAACACGCCGCTGTCAGTCACCAGCAGCTCGTATTTCTGAGGCCTCACCACCTCCCCGCGCCCGAGATGGATGGATGGACTGTAGTGGAGGGTCATTTGCATAACTGTGAGAGAGTAATGCTGCTGACTCCAGCTGAAATACTGACAGATGGCTTTAATTCCATTATGTGAGCTACAGTGTCAGGATGGAGTAGCAGCTGACCGGCAGCTCGTTTACGTCCCCTGCTCTGATCCTGTAAAAAGCCGGAGAGCTGTAGGTACAGATGACAGGAATCGAAGCGGGAGGTGTAACCGGGTCGAGAGGTCAGGCAGGCAGATTGCATCCCTCAAGGCCATTGACCGCTCACTGAAATTGAGCTGAGTGGTTTGTCAGTTATATGGCCGCTGTAGTCATTAAGTTGGTTTGGCGTCAAGGACAGCTGGATGTAAGCAATGTTGGAGATCATGTGTGCAAAGGACGAGAAGCGGCTTCTCTTTCTAGTTTAAAGACACAATATGCAGGAATTCTCACTTGCTGTTTGTACAGGAAACCCCAGATTCACTCTGGTTTTGGAGTAAGCATTGTTGTTTCACTTTGCTATTTCTATTCGTCTATATCTCACTGTTTTTGTAGCCGAAGTGCCCAAAAGGTGACACCCAGAAATGTGCTGAACACAGCAAAATGAAAAAGTGAAAAAGAAAATACAAGCAGAGGAGACTAGATTCATCCAATCCAGTACGTTTACGACTGTCCGCCACCACCATTGAGCAGCCGCAATGATAAATTAAAGCTGCAAGCAGCGTTGACGGGTCCTCGCATCTCCACGCACGTCTGGGTGGCTGCGGGACTCGGCTGATGCAGCCACGCATTTCTGCAACCGCCGGACACTGGCATGTTGTCCTGGGTTTTTCACATTTAGTAGCATTCTCTCATGTCAGGAAGAGCCAAATTTGAGGTGGATCTCATGGTTTGCAGCATGACATTGCACGTTTGAATAGAAGTCGCTTTATGTTTCCACTGGGGGGCGCTATGATTATTTTCTGCCCATTCAATTTTGTTTCTCTAACTTGAACCCACTTCAGGGGCTAAACTAAGAACTGCATAAAGCAGGTTACTTCCTGTCGACAGAGGGGAAGGGCTCAGAGTTGGATTTGAACCCGGACCGCCCAGTTGTGCCACTAAATGCAGTGTATCAGTATCAGCAAAGAACTTAGAGATGGAGAGAAAATCTTGCCAATATTTGCCTTCTGCTAACCGTAGCAAAAAGCACAAGTGTTGTTAATTAAAGTTCATGCTTATGTAGGTCATTGGAGCCTTGAGCCACAGCACCACGCCCACAGGTTTGCTAAGAAAACAGGAGCGTAATTCTAGCTGTCTCATAATGCATTAGCATCAGTCATGATCTGAATGAATTGACTTCTATCAGAACATGTTACTGTGTGAAGCAGAACAAAAATAGATGATATTTTCGATATTTTTTTCCTAGGATGGGGAAGTCATGGGCGGATGGACAGATTTGCAGGGTCATGCCTTCACCATCCTAGGAAAAAAAACACGGTCTACTTTTTGTTGTAAGGTAGTCAGAATGAAATGTGCAGACAGTGGTGACTTTTGCATTGTGTTTTATGTCGCTTGTGCAACCAGGTGTTATTCAGAAAAATGTCCAACTTCACTTCCAGCTTTTACGCACATTTATTTACAGTTTAAACTGTCTTTTTTTGCACTTAACCTAGATCAGCGGTTTTGTAGCCTTCATTCACAGAAACAGAAGAGTTTTTCACAACTACAAACCATATGTGTATGTATATGAATTTATACTGTTTGCTGTGTTTATCCCGTTATTTTCACGCGTCATGTGCCACCAACAGAATTCGGTGTTAACGAGTCGCTGTGATTTCACATCATTTCGTGAGATCAGGCTGGTAGAGATTGTTGTGGTATGTTTTATGTGCAGTCACTTTATCAACATGCCGTGGCCTCGTGTTTCAAGTGACATTGACCTGCAGCCTCTCGGGGTCATGCCCAGAAAATGATCAAACTGTGATCGCAGAGCGGCCGAACATAAATAACCTTAATGTACATTTTCTGCTTTGCATCAGGTTTAACCTCGACTCTGCCGGAGGAGAAACATCGATCTCGTCATTTGTCTTCCAGACATTTAGTGACATTGATCCAGAGTTATGCTCTTGTCTCCGTCCCTCCACACCAGTCTGCCTGGTAATGTCTTCATCCTCCCCTCTGTCCCTAACCTGTTTTTCTGTGTTTCTAATGGGGTCTTATTAGCGGGATTTTCTGCTCAGGGACGACATTCGATCCCCGCTGTAGCCCTCCAGCGCTCCGTCACAGAGAGGACCCTCTGAGGACACGAAGGACCGCACAGCGTCGTTTACATCCTCATCTGTGATATGGAGAAGGTAATAATGAGTAGACACACAAGTTTATTTCCCAAATGTTACTATTTCTTTCTGTTTCTATTAAGAGAAAAAAAATATCAGAAATGTACAAAATAATTGTACTTAGAACAGAGTAATCACAGAGAGAGACAGAAAAAAAGACAGAAACCTAGACAGGTGAGTATTTACTGTGTGTAAGAAAGATATATATAAAAAAAATAGAAATAGAAACTGTTTTTTTTTACATATAAAAAGAATACAAAAATGTAATTAATTAACTTTTAACAAATAACAATAAAAGTTAAAAAAAAATAAATAATAATAAAGTAAAATACAAACGGTTTGAAACAACTACATCAGACAATTCCATCCTCTGTAAATATCCTAAATGCTGCTGGTGTCAAAATGATTTCAGAAGCTTTTTGCCATTTTTTTTTTATTATTATTTTTTACAAGGAATAGACATTTATTGAATTTAAATCACAAAGATTCAACCCCTGATATTATATTCAGTCTTCCCTGAAACATGTAAGGGACTGTACTAAAATTATTAGGGGTCAGAAAAGAGGAATATTTTTGTTTAATATTTTATTTCAAGAGGGGAAGGTTCTTACTATAACAGATAATGATAAACTAAAAAGTAATATTACAAACATGTCAGTTAAAGAATCCACTGAATCTTTATGGTGATTAAATTAAATTATCAGTTATTATTATTATTATTATTATTATCAGTAACAGTTATTCCCACTTTCATTTCACTCCATAAACGGGAGAATAAATAAATATACCAAAGTTAGCCTTTAATATAAATCAACATACATTATACATCTTAAATGTTTGGAGGGTTTATTCCACCAATCATTTTCATCCGGCCCCAAAAAGTTTTCTGCTAGAATAAAGTTAAATCACCGTCATGGAGGGAGATGATGACATTTGTACCGAGTGTCTCTGTCAGTGTCAGAGATCCATCAGTGATAAATCTCTATAAATCTTTCACAGGTTGCTTTGAAATGTTTCCGGTGTTCCCCACAGGAAGTTTCCCATCGACTTCTGTGATACTTTGACTTTCCTGCTGGCATCATGAGATTAATGATTGTGGTTTTGAGTTAAATGTCTCTCTGAAGAATCACCGTCGTATTTAGTGCAGATTTTCCTGTTTCCTCAGGCTGAACTTTAATAACTGTGCTGATCATCTTTTCATGCAGCGCCCTCCGGTCAGAAGTTTAATGTGTCCTATTATTACTAATTCTTTGGTTTATGGCCACACACACCTGCAGAACTATTGGTAATAATACTAAACTTTATCACTAGAGCACCTTCAGAAGATAAAAAGCAGCTTCATGATGACATTCCCACCAGCCTCAGTTGTACTTTAGTGCTAATGAGCACATGTTGCATACAAACAGCCATTCAACATGAAAGTCAAATCAATTTTATTCATACAGCGTAACATATTTATATAAAAATACAATAAGAAAATAGAATTTAAAAGACCTAGAATTGATAATTTATGTTTTGACCCTGATCAAGAAGTGTGTGAGGAAGCTCTTTAAAGCTAAATGTTCAGCTTAACTTCATTTAGGCAACATTAAAATACTAAAAATATTGTTTTTTCTAATTAAAAATGCTATAAAAATGTTCAGTTTGGCTGATAAATTTATAAAAATGTCTTTGTCGGATCAGGATCTGGTCCCAGAAAGCAAAAAACAGCCCTGACACACACACACACACGTTTACAATATAGCCTACACACACACACACTAAGACTTTAGCCAAACGCCTGCTAAAGATCAGCATGTTTACATTGTTATTGCAGTATTATTGCACATGTTAGGCCTCATGCAAGATCTACTTATACTGGAAAAAAACAGATTTTTCCCCCTAAATAACTTGTACAAATGATATAGAACTTGTTTTATTCAACAATTTTCACTTATTTTTAATTTTCTCTTCGGCACAAACACAACTTTTTGTAGGATCCATGTTCAGTTTTTCAGTATTTTACTTCTTTGAAGCGGTTTTGAGTTTGAAAATCTTATAAATTATAAATTGCAAAGTAAGTTGGGACGGGAATACAAAGCTGATCCTCGTTGTTATTATTATGTCTGCGTGCTGTAAAAACAGACTCCGTCACTGTGGCTGAAATTTAAACAGACAAAGTAATGAATAAAAATCCGTTTTGCGGTTCCTTTAATGTAATTAAATGCAGGGAGCACATTAACTCAGAGGGTTTCTTGGCCCTTATAGCCGTTACATGTGTTCCCATACAGCTGCTTCTTCTGCCAGTTTCTGCAGCAGCAGCACATCAGTGACAGAAACAGGCCATTTTGTCCTTCGTGATCTCGGGCCAATATGCATTACATCTCATCTCCTGAGGCCGACAGGCGACACTTCCCTTTTCTCTTTTAATGGCTGAGTCATGTCACCACCGATTAGCGCCAAATTCACCACACCCTCGTGCCTGACGAGCTTTCAGCTCTTGATGTGAAAATGATTACGGAGCCTGTCGAGCAAACAGAAAAGGGAATCATTTATTGAGGTTTGCTGCTTAGGAAATGATGTAGGGAGAGTATTTTCAGCTAAATTTAAAGAGTTTAAATTTCTAAAAAGAGTTCTAAGAGAGTTCTAAAAAGTGGATTTAAAAAGAATTTAATCTGCACAAACAACTAAATTCATGGAAACACCATGTGCATGTGAAAGAAATGCCCCACTGAACCTCTGGCTCCACCTGCTGGATCAACACGGTGTTGCAATCATACAATTTGTGACAGAAAAAAAAAAAGACAAACTTCTCAGAACAGTAGAGATTTTAATAAACTTTTCAATTCACAAGTCTTATTGCAGCTGATTAGTTTTTATATTACCAAAATCATTGCAAAAATGCAGTATCATAAATATATGGCCATCTCATATATACTTTTTTGTACATTTTCATTTCAAAGGTCCCTTAGTTGTAAAAATAAGTGTGCAACCAACCTAAAAAAATCTGATGGAAATCTGCAGAAACTCCTAAGAAACAGATAAATACAAGCTCTCACTCGGTCTTTATTTAAAAGGGCTGCGACTGGAAAGTGAAACTTTGCTTTGATCTGGATGTTTTATCACCAAAGAGGCGTCCTGATTATCATATAGAACCATTAATCCACACATTGAAAATGTTTTTTGTTTTTGTTTTGACGAATGATCAATTAAATAAAGGATATAAAAAGGCAATATTGGCAAAAGCAGAAGCGTACGGAATAAGTGCATTTACAAAAAAATAAAGTTCCTCTGAATATTTAAAAGATACAAAATGTGTGAGGAGTGACTGAACGGTCTCACAGATCCAGCAGTAAAGGAGTGTGAAGATTAACAGGAAGACTCTTGATCCGGCGCCGGAAGTTTTTTCTTTCTTTTTTTTTTTTACATCCCTCCCTCTTTGACTCTTCTTCATCTTCTCGTCTCTTCTCTCAGTGCCAGTCTTCGTCGTCATCATCCTCTCCCACTGATGAGTCGTCCTGGCTGCTGCCGTCCGCCTGCTCCGTCACTCCGTTTCCTCCCTGATCGCCCGCCGTTTTTGCCGCCGCCGCTGCTGCTGCCGCCGCCACCGCTGCCGCCCTCCTGGCGCGCGCCTCGGCCGCCGCCTGCTCCTCCTCCTCCTTCTGACGCAGCGCCGCTGCCTTCTTCTCCTGCTCAGCGTGGCTCTTCATGTGAGCGCTTCGACTCTTCACTTTGTAAAACACCCTGAGGTAAAAAAAAAAGAAAGAAAAGAAGCAACATTACACACAAAAAGCCACAATGTGTAATGAAGAAGCAGATTTCAAAAGTGTTAGTTTCACAACATAGTTTCCCCATTTTATTTCATAACGCCACTTTCCATCTGTCAATCAAAAGAAACAGCAGATTCACTTTACGATTTCCAGGCATTTTTTTTTTGTATTTTGTCTGTACATATTATTCCCATATATATAATGATACTTTGTTAGATATATTTTTTTCTCTATGTAATCATGCAAGTTTCACCTGTTGGGTCTGTCCAAAATGTATAAATTTATTCTAATTTTATATCGTTTAAATCGTTAATACTTGTCTTTTTCTTGTTAATATGGCTTGTTTGATCTTCTGTAACTAACAAGTTATAAATAAGTGAATCTGTGATGATTCTGACGTACCTGCCACATTTCTTGCAGGGAAATATGGCGTCGGGATCCGGCGGGGCCTTCGCCGGCGCTCTGGCCTTCTTGGCGGCGGACTCGGCCCGAGGCCTGTGAGGCGCCGACGGGTGGTGAAGCTCCTTATTCACGGCGTCCGGCTCTTTGATCACCAGCACCGTCCCTGCCTGCAGCACCGGAGGTAAGCAGATATATTATATTATATTCAGACAATGTGCTCCGAGTCGATGAACATGCAGGGAAACACTCACGTAGTCATGAGCCTGTAGTGACTGAGCGACCCTCGCCTGCTGGCTGCTCTCGTAAGAATGATCTTTCTTATCATCTCCGTCCGTTTCTCCTTGAGTTGATTTTGGCTGATGTGAACTCTGTAACCAATCAGAAAGCACAAAATATTAGAACAACCTTTTAAAAACACCTTTAAAAAGAATATCTGTGTCCTTTTTCAAAGATAAAATTCACAGAACGCTCCAATCTTTATCATAACACACAGGAAAACAACATGAACTGAGGGGTTTTAATGCTGGTACTTTTATCTCCACTCTACCTTAACGTCCACCACAGCCTCTGCGTGCTTCTCCACGGGGGAGTCTGGAGGGCCGAAGGTTAAAATCCCGTTGCGTCCGATCTTCACCTGCCTCTTGAATGTGTAGTAAAACTCCACACACTGAGCCACCGTCTTCGACTGCACCTTTAAAATCAGGACAAACACACACACATCCAGAGTTTAACATCATTAATCAACCTTTTCCACTCTGATCCTAGAGGTTACATTTGGTTTTAAAAACAACTCGCCACCTGCTTTGAAAGGCGTGTTTTTAAAAATAAAAAAATCACTGACAGAAACAGCAAAAACTGAAATTATTGTGAGATTTCAAGAGGTTTTCAGACGTATTTTCAAACGTATCATGTGTGACCAACACAAAAATCTAAGCTTAAACTACTAACATTTCATCAAAACTAGGAAGCCATTTTTGACTCAGCTGAGACACAAAAATTCTTATATAATAAATATATAAATACTGCATTGAAAAAGGGAGCAACAGTGTGATAAATGGAGGATTCCGGGGCTCAGAGGGTTAATAACTTGTGCTATGATTGTTGTTAATGATGCTATGAAATGAAGACCGTATCCAGTTACTTCCTGTCACATTGAGGACATGGCTTGTTCTCTAATTTTGCCCTTTTTTTTTGCATGTTTGGAAGTCATTAAGTTTTCACTCTGTTTGTGATTAGAGAAAATGAGATTTTCCATTACATCAGAATCTGGCCTCATATTGTAAAATACAGACACGGGAGACTAATGGCTGTAAAATCTGCACTTCTACGGCTCTGTTTGTTTAGAGCAATTATACTAATGCCTCATAATTAATGTGCTGATGCTGTGTTGGTTTTGAAATGCTACACGGAGCCCATTTAATCAAATTTCAATGCATTTTAGATTTGTTTACATTGATTCCTAATAGTTTGTGCTGCGGGGAGAAACTAACGAGCGTACCAGTTTCTGCACCATGAAGAAGTCCTTCCTGTAGGCGGAGATCCCCTTGTTGAAGTAGCGCTTCTCGTCTGCAGTCCAGCAGTCGGAGCCTGCGAGCGAATCAGAGACATTTATTGTGTGCGGCTCACAGGACAGAATGAGGAAACACTTAGAGAGAGGTTAGGAAATCAGAGACAGAAGGAGGAAGATAGAGAGGCCGAGGCAGCCGGGAAATCTGTGAGAATTCACTGATATCTGTTGTTTTCCTGCAACATCAAAGCTCACCTGAGTAGTGATAACCTGCCAGGTGATGACCTTTGGGGAAAACTGGGTCCTGATGCATCAAACGTCCCAACGTTTCCTTAAAACCAACATGATTTATCACAGTGAGAGAACGACTCTTTAACAGGCTCATGTTCCTCATTTCAGTGCTTAAACTACACAACATGACAAGGACATTTTAACAATAACAAGCACAAAATTGCAGTGAAAATAAAGTAATTTCTGAATAATGCATTCAGGGTTCTTGCAGCATGAGGCGAGTTAGATTTAAGACTTTTTTGAATGCCACTTTGAATTAAATTAAACACAATTAAGTTAAAAAAAAAACATTCTGCAAAATACAGTTTTGTACATTTTAGTTAACGATATAAGACATTTTACGATCAATTAAGGCCTTTTTATTAATTAATTCAGGGCCTTTTAAGAGTTTTTAAGGATTTGCATGAACTCTGTTCATAAAGACATTTTCAGACTACTGCTTTCAAATTTTAGGGATTTAACTGCAGTAATTTGAGTGAGTGATTAAAAGTTTTTATACTCACCAGGACATCACCTCCACATTCATGTAAACAGTGTAAAACCAGTTCCTGATTGGTTCCTCCACCTCTGAGCACACTGCAGCAAGCCATGTTCATCAAATCCTCCACTGGAGCACAAAGAGAAAATTATGATAGTTTGAGAAAATGAATGTGGACGAGATGACGCCCATGTTGTAAATTCATTATAAACATACCTATAATGAGTTAGAAGCACTCATATTCATATTTATAATACTTTATCTTAATAATCATAACACATTTTGAAGACTTTTTGTAAGGAATTAAACAGTCAAGTGTCATAATACTTTAGAATTACTTGTATTTTTTTTGTAAGGATCATAGTGAGTTAAAATTCTCACAGTCAGACATTATAATCTTTATAATCTATAATCTTTTTATGATGCTTTTCAATCACATTATAAAGTCATTATTAATTGCTATCATTAGTAACTGACTTAACTTTGGTGTTTTGAGTGAAGTAATGACAAAATATTGCTTTTTTTGTCTTGTGGTGGAGATGAGGGTAGAACGAAACTGGAAAAAAACTTTATTTAAAGTAAAATTCAGTGCTGTATTACTGTAATTATACAGCACTATCAGCAGATCATAATATTCTAAGTGCTTATAGTTTATGTGTCAGAGAAACTGTCACAAAAAGAAGGTATAATAACGTCATTATCATGGTGAATAACAGGTAATGTGAGACACTAACTGGTGTCTTTGTCACCGTGTTTGAGCTGGGAGTCCTCCAGAGGAAGCCACACCAGGTCGGCCTTGTGCTGGTCCGACTGGGAGGAAGTTTGATCCTGGAAGTCGGGGATTTCTGCCTGGTACTGCAGGCCGATGTTGATCCGTCTGAACGAGAGGACACACAGAGTGCAGAGGTTATTCCTGAAGGGGCAGATGATAAAAACCTCGGGTCTTGTTGAGGGCGCTGTGCTTACGGTTCGAGGCTGACGGGCGTGGCGTCCGTGATCAGGGGCAGGACAGGAGGGGTGATATCTGAACTGGCTGCAAACACAAAAAGAAATCTTTTTTAGGCATCTGATTGCGCCTCATTTGCAGAATCCGTCTCAGATTGCGCTGGTGAAGACTTACAGGAGCGTAACAGGCTGCGCGAGGCAGATTTGGGCGTCGGCGGCGGGGGCAGGATCTGGTTGCTCACGGCGATGTTGGTGAGGAAGGTGGAGAAGTAGAGGCCGGAGCCCTCGCGCACAGGGGACAGGATGGGCGGGGGCGTGTAGGGGGGCAGGGTGAGCGGGTTGTCCGGCAGGCGGACCGGCGAGCGCAGGTTGCTCTGGTAGGAGGTGATGCTGGAGTAGAGCGGCGGGGGGATGAAGGTGGAGGGTTTGTGCGGCGGGATGATGAGAGGCTCCGGACGAGGCCGGCGCTTGAATTTGGATTTTCCGTCGTCGTCGAGGCCGGGATCGCTTTCCCCGTCCTGGACAGAAGATCGAGGGTTTGATCAGGTCTTTACTAATGACATTTTATTCTGTGACATCTTTAAAATGATCCATGGCGGAAAAAGTATTCAGATCTCTTACTGAAGTAAAAGCACTAATAACACACTTAAATATTTCTAAGTCCTGCATTCAAAACTTACTGAAGTAAAATAACAAAAGTATCAGCATCAAAATGTACTTAAAGTATAAAAAGTAAAAGTATTTGTTACACAGAATTGACCCACTCAGAATGTTTTATAAATACTAAATATATTATTGGATTATTATTATTGATGCATTTATATAAGCAGAGTTTTAATTCCCTTAAGGTACGACTCATTTCAACTACTAAAACGTGTAATCACTTTAAATTGATCATGTTTTTATGACCTTAACTCTTATTTTACTTGGTTATTCATCATCAAACAAAACCTGGCATGAGGTTTTCGGCCCGTTCTTTAGAGAGAAGTTGCTCGATGCTGCTTCTTTTTCCATTGTAACGTCATAAAGGAGTGAAAAGTGATTCCAGAGGGTTAATTTATGTTGTTGCCCTGGTTTCTGCTCTCTTTTTCTAAATAATGGATTCTTGAAAGCATGTTTGGCATATTATTTTAAGCATGACTTAATGATCATTCTAATAAATCTATTTTTGGCAGAAATAGACTAGACATAAGATTAACAAGCACTATTCGTTGCATATGGAGCTTTCCCACAGCTGACTGGACCAAAGCACCGCCCTCTGGTCTCATCTTCTGATTTTCAGAAATAGACACGTGGGGGTTTCTTCGAAAAACATTGTCTCATTCCTCCCACGTTTCTTCCAAATTCTTCTCAATCACAGTGACACATGTAGTACACTGCGTACTTGTCGTTTAAAACAGCTTTTTTGGAGAGTTAATGAGTCATATTATCATTTAAATCACGCCACAAACATGGAAAATCGGATGTTTTCCAGAGGAACATCTCAGAGGCTTCAGAGAGGAAACTTGTACTCAGGAGAGTTTGAACTTTGTGGTTGGTCAGTTCACTGCAGAACTTCATCTCGAGGTCGTTACACGATGCGGTCTCAGTCTGAGTAAACATCTACTGTACAAGCAGGACTTCTGTATACGCTTCATTGTGGAATGTGCAATTTCAAAATCACAGGGTACAAGAACAATACTCAAGTGCTGCACTTAAAGGGAAACTTTTCACTTCAAACCAGCTCGTTTTTCAGTGTTTTTGTATTTTAAATGGGGACAGAAGCTTTGAAACTGGTCGAGCACTAAGTGAGAGTCAGCAGACAGCGCTCTGTCAATGGATGTTAACTGTTTGTTTTTGCTGCTGACAGGCTCAGAAGTTGTTATTATAAGTGTCTGACAGCATTGTGGGAGGGACTTCAAAGTCTCGCTCGAGGAGAAGCTTCATTCTGAAATCTGGTGAGATGAGACTCCAAGACAACGGGACAGTTTGAGGGAAGAGTTTAGATTTTCAGTGTCATGGCTGAATGTTTAGCTGATTTGGAGAATGTAGAAGAGGAGAGAGTGATACTTTTGGCTCTCGATCAATAGTGCACTAATTAAAGAATTGTTATCTTCATTAGTCACTTAGACAAAAACACAGGAGAAAATATGGTCCAGGTGGAAAAATGCAGATGGTTCCCTTTACGTCATTTCCTAAAATTCTGCTCTGAATCAGTACCAATAATCCAATAATGTCAGTCAAAGGGCATTCTGCTGCATCATAAGTATTCGTGCATTTGGTACTTTTGCAGAAATTATGTTTGAATGCAGGATGTTTACTGAGAATGAAGCAATTTTGAATTGCTGAGTTGCAACTTTGTGCAACTTAAGTGGCAGATCTGAATACTTCCTTACTCTGACACCATAAAAAGCTGTAAATCTTCTGTTTCAGCATTTGGTTTAAGGATGTTAATAATAAACCAACAATTGTTATGTCATTACATCATGTCTGATATCCTCTCCCTTCAGAGCTCACCTGGCCAAAACTCTCCGTCATGGAGTTTCGGAGCGATCGCCGTCGAGCCACGATGACCGAAGGTTTGCGATCGGACTGTCCTGCAGGTCGCTCGCCCGGGCCGGGTCGCCCCGGAGCCCAGCCGCCCTGAGGGTCAGTCTGACTCCGGTGTACCGGCACTGACACGGGGATCACCAGGGGCACCATGGTGGCCTGTCTGCCCGGAGAACCATCGTCCTGCTGAGAGGTGAGAAGATGAAGAGAGAGAAAAGTGACAGGAACGTCAGGAGAAGAAGCAGGAAAATGGAAAAGGGAGAGAGATTAATTTTCAAACTACAATGTTAATTAAACTAATATTCTCCCTTAATGCAAATATATTTTATTTCATAATATTTTATATTAGGGATTCGATTTAAGATTATTTTCATTGTCGAAAACTTTTTTTAATTAATCTTTTATTCCGTTTTTTTATAGCTTTATAAAGGCTTGCTAGCCAAATAAATTTAACTTAATACAACCCTGACTCCTTACTTTAAATTAAATACAGTACAAAAAAAACAACTTATGTTCAAACTGAGAAACTTTTGTTCTGAATTTGATGCAATTTGTTCTGCACAGCATCCCAACTTTTTTTAAAATCTGGGTTGTATCATATTAAACTGAGAAAAGCACCTTGTGCACCTTTAATTCTGACGCTTTGCCTTTAACAACTGTTGCACCTCCTGCAAAACACATAATGCACTCGTCCATATTGCAATTCTGATTGAATTACAATGACTTGTTCAGCTCAAATGTCAAGTGGAACAGCAGGATCTTGCAGCAACATTTGAAAAAATTCAGTTGTTTTATTACTGCGTATCCATTCAGACCCATGCACATAAATCCCTGGTATGTCTCATCAAGCTGATAAAGATTTCTGCAATCCTAAATTCAGTTTATGGGGGCAGTGAGTATATATATATATATATATATGTATATAAATCAGTTTTATGATTTATAAGTCAAGCAAAGTTTCGAACGGAAGTTAAGACATCTGAGTCTCATCTCCTAACCCACAGACGTGCAGCTTGTTAACCACAACACACCAGCTCCTGCGATATTAAACCTGTTTGGTGTGTGTGTGTGTTGGGGAGTTCAGGAGTGGAGCTGTGCAGGTTGACAGCTCTGCCCCTCCCTGGCTCTGCTGAATGACTGGGAAGGAGCCTGAGGAATGTGGAGGTGTGCAGACATGCAGCTGCCCCAACTGTACGTACACCGTGCACACTCTGCACAAAAACCCCATAACCCCCCCAGGGGAGAGCACCAAACGTCCCCGCGCGGAGGGAAAAAATGGACAAAAACTCAAGTTTAACTAGTTCTCGTGTTGGTTTACAAAGCAGCTTAGGAGAACATAAAGAAGCCGGTTGCACTGGGTGTGTCGCCTAAAATGTAAACATCATAAATCCAGAATAACTGCGTTTAGTTTATCAGCTTTCTTACAGCGATAAAATGAGATCGAGCTTTCAAATCCAGCAGGAGGAATCTTCAATAATAGCCGTTTTTCAGGTTGCACCGGTGCATGACGATGTCCTGTACAGCGTGACTGCACACTTGTTAAACTGCCTGCCGACAGCTGTAGGAATCGAGAGAACTGACCTAAGAAGGGATTTTGTAAACCGTAGGGAAGTTCTGCATAGAAACAGGGTTCTTCCTCTTTGTGCAGCTGCTCGCCAACTTTGCCAGATGAGAAAATTTGCTGTTACGTGCACAGATTAGCTGCCCGTTTCCTTTCTCCCTAGACTAAACTGAGCTTGAAGCAAGAACCATTTGTGTGTCAATGTGTCATCCTGTGTTACCTTGAATTCTTAGAGAAAACTTTTCTTGTTCACAGTGAAAATTCTTGATTAATTTAAGTAAAATCGATGCAAATTATATCAAAACATCTGTTTAAATCTCTCACGTGGCTCATGAAACTCTCAGTAATATGCTCAGTACTTTCCTAACACGTAATTTTTTGTTATATTTTACCATTTAAAGCACTTCCTTCCGCCACTGACGTCTTACACTTGCGCAGACAATTCGGTGCAAGTCCAGACAAGCGGCGCACCAGGGGCCTGTTCCATTAAAGCCAGTTTATCTAATAATCCAGGTTTATCTCAGGAAGTCTTGACTCATTTTGATTTGGTTCCATTAAGCAACTTAATCATAGTTTAAGCTCAGTTAATATCACAACTACAGTTTGGAAACTAGTCGAATATGTTTTGTGGAACCAGAAAAAATTACTCACCAAAATAAACTTCATGGGAGAGGCTAGAGTTGGGTTAAAGGTCGTAAACAGACATTCTGTTTGAATTTTTGGCAATGTTGTAGATTTCCAGTCTCAATTCATAAACATCAACAGATCATTTTTTTCATACCCGGACAATTGTCATTTTAAAATTATTTTAAATATATAGGCTTTGAGATATCAAGTGTGAGTTAAACGCAATATATTTTCAGGAATGTGCAACATTAAGTCAGGATGGTGAAATTTTCAATTTTGTCGATCTGGCTCGATTTTGCCAATTGAAAGTAAAACTCATCTGGATTGACTGAGGATAATAATGAAATGGTGAGCCCTCTGTGATATAGTTATGCTGCTGCGGCCTCCGCTTTCAGATCCTCTGCTCTACACGGAGGAATGTCAGAAAATGGTTTCGCCCAACAATTTAAGGAACAAATACATCGAAATGATTTAATAATTTGAGTAAATTTGTTTTAACCTTGACCATTTTAGCAGGCAGGAACTCCATTTCTGACGCCTTCTGGGCCAGAGTCTCCAGGTTGATCTCCTTCGACGCCCTCCTTCTCCGACGGATGACCCCTCCTGTGGCCGCCTCGCCTCCTCTCGCAGCCGCAGCGCCCGCGACTCCGTTCTGGGACGGCGGCGGCTCTTTGGATGCTTGGGCCCAGATGTTTGTCGGAGGGGGACCCAGTGGGGACTGTCCGTCTCTGGACAGGCGACGTGAACGCCGAGGGGCAGCTGGCACTGCGTCTGAAGGCTCTGCAGCATTCGTGGCGTCCTTTTCGGGGCTTGAATCAGTTACAGGTGATGCATCAGTAGGTTGGGCCTCTGTCTCCTGCTGCGGGACATCCTCCTTTTTAGGCGCGGCGTCAGGTGGAGCAGGTTTAGGAGGCTGAAACGTCACAAAGTTTTGGTTTTGTTGCTGTTTTGGTTGCACCTGTGATGGGGATGTCTCTTGCTGTGGCACATTTTGTTGCTGCTGCTGCTGCATTTGTTGAATTTGTTGCTGTCGCTCCTGAATCTGCTGATGATGATACTGTTGCTGCATTTGCTGCAGTTGTTGCTGTTGCATTTGATGCTGTTGGATTTGTTGCTGCTGCTGCTGCTGCTGCTGCAAATGTTGCTGCTGCTGCTGCAGCTGCAGGTGATGCTGCTGCTGCTGCAACTGTTGCTGTTGCTGCTGCTGGTGATGGTGGTGCATTTGTTGCTGCTGCTGCTGCTGCTGCATCTGGTGTAGTAGCTGTTGCTGAGTTTTCGGCTGCTCGCTGTAGGCCAGGCTCGGTATTCCCTTGTTGCCTGGAAACACAGAGTAATAGCCTGATGAAAACTGTTGCTTGCTGGGTCTAAAAGTTGTCTGGAACGGCTGCAGCATGGGCCCCTGCAAAGAGTGCGAGGGCACGTGGGGCGGCTGACCCTGGAGCTCCACGCCTTTGTGGGCGTGTTGATAAGCCTGCAGCTGAGCCTGGTGCATTGCAGCCGCGGCGTGCTGCCCCCACTCGAGCCCCCTCCCCTGAGCCTGCGCCTGGGTGGCGTCTCTGTAAACCTCAGCAGGTCCCGGCAGCGGGTTTTCTCCCCCCATTGGCAGAGCTACACCCTCATGGACTCCTTTGTGGAACGCCATCTGACCCCTGACGTTCACTCCGCTCATATAGGGGCCAAAGTTCTGCCCCCAGGCCGGTACAGGGGCATCCTGAGACCAGCCGGGGGCCTGCGTGGCGTCCTGGTGCATCCACTTTACTGGAGCAGCCTGTTGATAGTGCGGCAGACTTTGGGGCCCTTTCTCTGGGTTGTAAACAGCAGAGCTGCTAGCAGAGTCGCTGTGGCTTGACTCTAAAGCCGGAGGTCCCATTCCATAATAAACCTCCCCTGAATGCAGCACGGGCTCTTTCATGGCCGCAGCCCGGTGCTTGCCGCTCTTATCAGTATTAACTTGAGGAGGAAGACTCATAGTAATATTGTACGGTAATATTGGACTCTCAATGTTGATTCTCTGAGCGTGCAAAATGTTAAGTGCCTCTGTAGTGTGCTGAGGAATTCTTTGTGTAATTGTGTATACAGAGGTATTTGGGAGGAAATATAAATCCCAAAGGAAAAGTGCAGGGTGGGGAGCATGCAAACCCTCCTTTCCAGAATCAAATCTGAGGTTTGCTGTCCTTTCTTCTCATCCTCTTTATGGTGCCGGACCTTGTGAGAGAAAGGAAGGGTTAGACACTTTCTTTTTCTCTGGGGACAAGAACACAAAGTTTTAAGTGGTGTGTCACTCCTATGCAGCAAAGAGGAAATTGAGGCCTACACGATCACACAGTCCATTCAATAAAGTGATAATGGCTCTAAAAGTATGTCTGGAGCAAAACCTATATTTCTATATTTACGACCTGGTGCGTGCAGACAGGACATTATAATCAGAAGAAGTTTTGAAGCGGCGGACAACAGCAACAAGGAGGCGCTTACTGTGTAGCTGCCATTTGGCATAACAAGAAATACAGGAAACGAAGGGGCTCGTGCAATCACCCGAGCGATAGCCAGTGATGTTATGTTAAAAAATCAGCAATAAGGAAGCGTCAAAAGAGCTGAGGGCTGTGAGGCAACACGGCAGATTAGTGAGCATGAGTTAAACACAGTTTATACCTTATCAATGGTGCACGGAGCTCTCCATGGCCAGCTCCATGGAGTCACTTTGGTTTCGATCAAAGTCGACTGCATGCAGCTCCATGAAGGGATTGTGCGCAGCAAATGTCATAACTCTGAATACTTTCCCTCGAGTTTCACAGCGCACAATATGGCGAACAGGCGAGTTTACAACCGCACCGACGCATAATCCAAAGTCCGGACCGGCTGGACGGGCTCATTAACGCTGTAGTTACAATGTTGCACACTGTATCCGTAAAACCCGTGCACTTCAGGGGAAAAAAATGTCCACAACTTTCTCCCCGCATCAACGAGTAAACCACACATGAGACGGTGAGTGTGTGGAAACTGTGCCGTGCAGCGGCCTGCGCTGGTATTTCCGCTGATTTCAACCCGCTGCTGACGCGTCTCCGCTGGGTTTGTACGTGGTGTTTTCGGTTTATCCAGGATGTGTGAGGAGCTGCGCAACTGCGCAAACACGCAGAAAGTTGTGCGCCCCTGAACGCACCGCCTCACCCCAAAACAGCTCAACTCACATCCTGTTATCCAATCCGATTGTCTGGCCCCTCCCTCCGCTGTATCCGTGTGCGTTTGATTTGTTGTTAGCTGCAGCCCGGACAGCGGAGTTTCAGATCAGACTAATGGAAACAGTTTGTTGTGGGTTAAACAGGGCTGTAGCCAGGGTTTAAAAAATAGTCAAGGTAAAGTCCAAACAGCCCCCTCACACCTGATAGTTGTCTGAAATGTATCCTGTTACTACCGGCAACTATTCCATTGTTTTATTGTTTCTTGTAAAAAACAAAAAAACAAACAAGTTATTTTTATTTTATGATGTATTATATGCATATTATTTATTTGTTTGATTGTGTTTTTATTTATTTTTTCTTTACTTTCCCTTTAATTTGATAATATTACATAATATTTAATTTTATTCTGTTTTCTCTATTTGACAGTTGGCATGGAAAGAATTTCCCTGCGATAACATTTTCTATTAATTTGCTTTTTTTCATTAATCTATTTTAACAGTTTACAATAGAGTTTTTTTTTGATTATTACAAGCAAAATAATCTATTTTGCTCAGATTTAATTCTGATTGAATTTACATTTTAAAATCCACCATGTGCAACTTTAAATCTTAATTAAAATGTACACCTCAGGTCCCAGAAAAAATATACAGCATCCATGACCCAAATAATATTATTAATAATAAAAAATAATAATGATATCACAGCACAATCCCAGAAACTACTTAGAATTGTTTTTCAAATATCAAAATAACTTTATATAAATATTGTATAAAATGTATATAAAATTCACATTTTAGCAGGGAAATATTTACAAAAAGCTCTTAAAATGCAAACCATAATCTAAATAAATGTACGTCTATTTAAGGCACATATTTACCTATTATATTTGTTGTCATTCTGCTATCAAAACAGCTATTTTGACACAATGAATTACTTACTTGCATATGTACAGTCAAGAGTTGGGATGCAGTTGTGCAGTAATGCAATGCATCAATTATAACTCAGTAATAATAAACTTTCTAATCTGACTATCGATTCTTGACTGAGTATATCTTGATGCTCATACTGTGTTTCTCAAGGAAAAGAGAATAAGAGAATATTTCTATAATGTGGTATTGCTACTTTAAAAAGATCTGACCACTAATCTTCCAGCTCTGGTGGTGGTGCTGGTGGTGCTGGTGAGGTGAGGTGTGGGGTGGGAAAGTTATCAATATTTTATCAGGAGCACCAGAATTCACTGCAACGCCCTTTCCCTGCTCCCCTGGATGGTTTTTATTCTTCGACAACCACGATAACAGCTGATCAGTTTGAACTGTGACACCAGAGTGCAGGTGATGCAGTGTCCCCTCACCTGTCTCCTGCGCGTTTTGGAGCACATGTAGTGTGCCTGTGCTTCGTGTTATCATGTGCAGAGTCTCGGGATGTGCGGTGGCTCTGTGGGATGCAGGAGTCTGCGGATCAATCAGGAGAGACTAGCGCTGTGACGTCACCGCCGCCGCTGTGAGGCAGAGCATCGCTCCCCATCCATTAGCAGGCTAGCTGGGCTAACTGTGGCTAATGTCAGCTATGGTCCATCACCATAGCTGACGATTTCTTAAATAAACAACCGCTACTGGAATGACAAACGACAACAGACTGGGTGCATGGGGGCCGTTTGGATTTTAACGTAATGGTGCAACGGAGCGAGGTAAGAGCGGTCCGGAGAGGTGTTTGCTACCTAACGGTTAGTAAACATGCTAGTTAGTTAGCTTGTTTTAAAGACCCCCAGAGCTGCCGCATTGAACGCAGTCACCTAGCCAGATTAGCTCCTTAACGGCTAATCTTTTCAAATGAGCATTTATGAGCAGTGTTTGCCGCTGCGCCAGCCCTGCTTGTGTTATGGCACAGGGTCAAACATTGCTATCTCTTCGTGGTCATCTAGCGCTGGTTGTATGCGTCTTGGAGACGTGAGGTGCTGACCGTTGAAGCCGTTGAATTTGAATTATCCAAATGTTTATGTCAGGCGCAGTAGCGCGTAGCTACACCTATTAGCATGCAGTGATTTTCACAGAGAAAGTTGACTTGGATTTTTAAAAATCTGTGCCTGTTTTCAGTGAGGAGCTTGCGTCACTGATGCCAGGTGCAGGCTGTAGCTGAGAGCACTCAGGATGAGTGGGGCTGGAGAGCACACTGACATCCTGTCAGTGGCAGACGTGGTCAGAGACAGATGGAAAGTGGTAAGAAAAATCACAAAATCATCTCTAAACTAAGAGAAACAGAATGAAAAGCAATGATTTCTCCATTACCACTCTTTGACGATGGATATTCCTTTTCGTTTTAGTCGAGGAAGATAGGTGGAGGGGGGTTTGGGGAGATCTACGAGGTTTTGGATCAGCTGAGCCAGGCCACTGTTGCCTTAAAGGTGGAGTCTGCTCAACAACCCAAACAGGTGCTAAAGATGGAGGTGGCTGTGCTGAAGAAGCTTCAGGGTGAGTGATGCTGTCCTCTTGTCAGTGACAGAGGAACTACAAATTTCCAGCTAATTACCCAGTGAAACAGTTTCCCCCCAAGGTGGTAACAGAGAAGTTAGCCTTTCTGGCTTTTTCCACAGTGCCTTTATTGGTTAGGTTTATAGGGAAAAAAATCATAGTCATGTGGGGTTGAAATAGCCAATTTTTTCCAGAAATGCCTTTCACACAGGAAGCACTAAAGGCTAACTTCTTGTTTGTGTGATAACCTGCAACATCATAATCCATTTTGTTAACTTAGTTAGTTGAGAATGGCCTACCAATTCCCAAACGTAATAAACACATGATATTTACTTTGTGAAATTAAAGTCTTATGCTTAAAATAATGTTTTTTTTATGATATGAGAAGGTCTTTAGTAGTACAGTACAGTAGGAAACTTTGGTGTTTTAGAATCACACTGTAAAGCCTGTTAAACCCTTGAATGAGGTGTTTTAAGTATCTATATTGCACTGCTTTGTTGACATGATCCATCAGTTACGGCATTCTAAGGTCTGCAGAATGACCTGTATAATGTACAGTGCATGCATCATTAATGTGAAAGCAAGCCTTTTACTGTGATTTAAGGCGTCCTGCAGCACCTCGTCAGTGCTCCTTTAGTAATAATAACCCGCTCACTGTACATTATCCCTGGAATCGCCCAAACAGCCCACATTCCCACATGCCACAAAATCAGTTTGCAACTAATTTATACCTAACATTTGTGTCTGGAATGGTGTCAATAAATATAAAAGCGGAGTATAAACACATGAGGAATACAGATTATGTTTATTATTAAATAAAAGCCAGCAGGGATCAACCAGTCTATCTGTTTATATACATTTGTATTTATATATGTTTCTTTTACAGGCAAAGACCACGTCTGTCGCTTTGTGGGCTGTGGCCGAAATGATCGTTTCAACTATGTGGTGATGGAACTACAGGTAGGATTTTTACCTGTCGGTGTTAGTCAAGTGTTTACCGCTAACACCAGATCTCTCTGCATCCTAAATGGGACACGCTGAGCACTGATTTCCTGTCTTCAGGGGAGGAATCTGGCAGACTTGCGCCGAACGATGACCCGCGGCACCTTTTCCGTCTCCACAACTTTGAGACTCGGCAAGCAGATTTTAGAGGCCATTGAAAGCATCCACTCTGTGGGCTTCCTGCACAGAGACATTAAACCTGTAAGTTGACCAGGAATAGTGTGTAAATTGTTATTTGTATGAAGTTTAACCTAAACTTGTGTGTGTTTTTCTGTGCAACATTGCAGTCTAACTTCGCAATGGGAAGACTAGCCAGTACCTGCAGATGCTGCTATATGCTTGATTTCGGTTTGGCTCGTCAGTTTACCAACTCCAGCCAGGAAGTCCGTCCAGTAAGTTCTCTATGTCAACTTCCTTAAAGCAGGTTATTGGCCTTTTTAACCACAATGCCACAGTTTATATCCTCTGAAAAGCTGTTTTAATCAGATTTGTATCTAGAAACTGCATCTCAAAGGGACACAAATGCATTAATTTCACACCAAATTAGAATTTAATTCACATGACACCTTTTTCATGACCACCGTGTGACCATAATGTCCCTCATGTGACATCGGGGACCATCCCAAAAAGGTTTAAATGTCCCTGACTGGGAAATAAGTAAATCCAGTTGCCTTTAACTCATTATTTATAAATACCTTACAACTTGTAAACTATAAACTTGCTGTAAAGTCAAACATGGGGTTATTTGTGTTCTTTTTTTTCTGTATTTTTTATTATATTATATCTCTGTTCTCTTTCAGCCTCGTCCTGTGGCAGGCTTCAGAGGAACTGTGCGATATGCTTCAATCAATGCTCATAAGAATAAGGTGAGCGAATACTTGTTAATCTGTGGGTTTGAAGGGGGAAAATATCAGCCCTTAAATATTTTGACATATTTATTATGTGGAAGGATAGAAATTGAAGTTCTTTTGACATTTGTTTTACTTAACTTATTGTTAAACAGGCTACGTTCTTCTGACTGCAAACGTTTCTTTCCTGTAGTTGCGTCGTTGTTTCACGCGCCGCCTGTTTCGAAAGTGCAACAATCACGTTCATGCATGAGTGATCGAAGTTGAATGATGCAGGTTAAATGGTGGCAAGCAAGCACAAAAGCTAACATTAAGCGAACCTTCAGCCATGCATGGAAAATGTAGATTCCAGCACTCGTGGCTCACCAAAGACTTTTACAAAGCCCGGCTTGTTAAAGATTATCGTCACGGCCCCATGCAGAGCCTGCGGCAAATAAAAGTTCATGCTATGGGAGAGCAAGTTCTCAACTATGATCCGTGTCTCAAATGATATTGTGTTGGATCTTTAAGTTTAAGGGAATGTACATAATCTACTATTTGTATTTATTTTACCCTCGCAATAATTCATATTTGTAGGAGATGGGTCGTCATGATGACCTGTGGTCCCTCTTCTACATGCTGGTTGAATTCATGGTTGGTCAGCTTCCCTGGAGGAAAATCAAAGACAAAGTATGTGCCTCTATACATTAGTCGGTTTAGATGTATAATACATAGCGTATGTATCCATTTAATCCCCCGTTTTCCCATCTCTGCCTTCAGGAACAAGTAGGAAACCTAAAAGAGACGTACGATCACCGACTCATGCTTAAGCACCTTCCCTCTGAGTTCAGTACTTTCCTGGATCACATCTTGACGCTGGACTACTTCACTAAGCCGGACTATCAGGTTGACCGTCTCTTGTTTGCCATATTTTGCACACACACTGTTTATTCCCCCCCCGGCTGTCAAACGCTGACGCCTGCGGTTTCTCTGTGACAGCTCCTGATGTCAGTGTTTGAGAACGCCATGAAGAGCCACAGTGTGCTGGAGAATGACCCTTATGACTGGGAGAAATGTGATTCGGAGGATATGCTGACCATCACTGCCGCAACAACCACTGCTCAGCAGCTCACTCGCCTCACGCCGGCATACTTGGGGTATTTAAAGCTGAAGAACGCTCTGTCACTGTTGACGTACAGCCATTCATTCTTTTAAGTGCTGTGCACTTTCACGGTAGCTATACAAAACTTCCTTCACACCCTGTTGGATATGTGTTAAAATATATAGCTGCAGCCTTTTTTTAGACTCAGATTCTGCACAGTCAGAGATTCCTGAGAAAATCTCCTGCTCTAAATCGTGCTGTGGAACTGAGCTGCAGGGTGACCTTCCCTCTCCTCCACAGCATGGCCAATGCCTCAGTGCTGCCGGGCGAGCTGCAGAGGGAGAACACCGAGGATGTCCTGCAAGGGGAGCGCCTCAGCGACGCAGACAACTGCCCCCCCATCCCGACGCCGACCACCCCCGGCGGAGATGTATGGGAAGAGATGGACCGCAACCGAAACCATAAACACGCCCAGCCGATGATCAGGAAGGTCAGGGCAGCGCGGTGCACTGTAAATGCCAAGTGGAATGTTCTAACCTGCTGCTGAAATACTGTAACTGCTGCTCCTCCTGTTCATTGAGAGTTTATCTGCACTGCAGTGGATGTCATGCATAAAAGCTCTTCCTAAGATTACACAGTCTTTGCCTGGAGATATGATAATAGCTTACCCCCTGCTCACCTCTATTACTACACACACTCCTCCGGGGCTTCAATTGAAACCTACTACTGACTGCCTCCCTATTCAAAGGGCACCTGATATGCTTTTATTTCTATTCTGTCATGTATTTATAATGTGACAGTGTCAAATGCTCATATTAAATGTGGCCAAAGTGTCAAATAATGAAGTAAAAATATGTCAAATTAATCCCAGTGAGTTATCCGACCATTCTCAGCACACTTCTACTTTTAGCTCAAACTAATTTCAGCTTGTGTCGGATTTCTATATCTGCTCACCTGCTCCCGGCACGTTACTGCTGTGTTTACATTTTATACACTGCACATGTAGCTACGTGCTAACGTCAGTTAACCTGCAATCTTGGTCGCTGATGTTATTTTCTCCCCACTTTCCGATCACTTTCCTTTTGGAACATGTTATTGTGTAGTTTTTTCTGGTGATCTTTCATGGCAGAAAGTGCCTCTACTGTGCAGCTCCAGTCATGTCCTGACTGCACTCGCTGTCGTACAGAGACGCTGAGAGCACAGATATGGCAGTCCTGGAAACGCTGACCGATCAGAGCAGACAGGGCTTTATCGGCAGGGGGGTTTAAAGAGAATGGGTGCCGACAATGGAGCGTCTCAGACAGAGAGTGAATAGAGGTGCAGCAGCCACAGGCAGTTTAAACAGTAATGCATGCTAACATGCGAGCATGAAGCTGAAAATATCCATAATGAAACAGATGTTTTGCTTCTTTTTGTGGATATAAAAAAATATTCATTCTCCTCAGGTGGTGAGTGAGGATGAACACAGTCAGAACCAGGGAAACCAGAGTCCCAACACCGGCTCCATGCAGAGTTCTCCTCGGCGGGTGCGATCAGAGACCATGTTCTTGGAGCGAGCTGCACCGCTGCTCCGGAGGATGAGGCACAGTCAGAGTTTGGCGTTTGAGAAGAGACTCGCACCCGAACCCAAGCCCACCATCGAGCGCTTCCTTGAGGCTTAGTGAGTACTCAATACAATGAAATAACAATGTATACAGCTTGCAAAAATTAGGTTTTGGGGGATCTAGAACTCACTGTTACACCTTAAATATCTTGTTTCAGCTTGGGCAAACAGCGTCCTGTCCTTTCTCAAGTCGGGGAGAAATCCATTCCCGAGAGGATACGTGGGCAGCATCCTTCCTGTAACGAGGAAGACTCCGGCACAGCGACGCCTGACCAGGAGGAGGGCGCAGCAAGCAGTGGCTTTGTGGCCGTGAACCTCAGTCCCGTGCCCCAGGAGGGAGACTCTCAGGAGTGGGTGATGCTGGAGCTCGAGCAGGGCAGCGGCTCCGGAGCCACCAAGCCTCCAGGAGACGCCCGGCAGGAGGACAAGCCCGGGACACACAGGCCCGCCGAGGCTGAGAACCCGTCCTCTGAGCCGCAGGAGGGCCAGTCCACAGTGGTGCCCAGCAGTCCCGTCCTGTCACAGATGTCCATGCCCGGCACGTGGTTACTGGGACACAGACGACTGCCGGGGATGCTGGGACAGATGCCCTCCGTCATTATGGGAAGATCCCAGATGGACCAGGTAGGGCTGACCGAGCGTTAGCTCAGCTGACAGCAGCATTGTTAAAAGAAACTAATAAAATTTGTTGTATAGCAACTCAGCTTCTACTTACTTACTTACTTGTTCTGGAGCTTTTTTACCATTTTACAGGATCCTCATCAGCAGATAAAAGTCAATCATGTCTTTATCTGTATAGAAACTACAGAAATCTTTAGAGCAAAACCTAAATCTAAATACATACGAATCTCAAATTAACATATATTCAATACAGTGTATGATTAAGAATATAAAATATACAGCATATAAAAGATTTCACTGCAGTTGACATTGCTGAGTGCCCATAACCAGCTAACTGTATCCTTTGGACAGAACCTACTTATCGGAAATCCAGAGTTCTTAGATCAGAAGCTGATCGTCTTCTTGGTGTTTTTTTAAAAGTGTGTTTTATAATATTGGCAATGGGAAAGATCATAAAGCTCCTGCACTAAAATTAATTAAAAAACTTCTTACTACATATTTACCTTAGAATGATAATTGCAAAAGAAAGGAACTTAAGTGGGGAACGATCCAAAAGTTAAACTCAGTTCATTTCTAAAAATGGAAATGGGATCACCGGTGCACTACGTCCAGGTTAGACTGTTGGTCCAGTGTGATTATACAGTTAGCATTAGGGATGACCACCTTCGATTAATGCATGAACATTACTAAGTCGAGTGTTTTTCTTCAAAAGTTCAAAATTTTAGATAGGATGTTTTTTTTTATATTCCAAATATTTTGTGTTACAACGTTGAACTTTTCAAGGTCAAACCCTCTAACAGTCCTTTAACTCTTGTCAGTCTTCCAGCACTGGGCTGCAGTCCCCTGTACAAGAGAAGAGTGATGCAATTCCCCTAGAGGCACCATCTGGAGAACCTGAAAAACGTCCAGAGGAAATCTTAAAAGTGGAAGAGAGGTTGGAGCTAGCTCCAGTGCCAAGCTCGGCCAAAGGCCCCACAGCTCATCTGACAAACGACAGAGACCCAGAGAGTGATTCTGGTCTGCCGGATCGCTCCTCAGAGCCCAATCAGCAGCCTCCAGCTGACACAGCTGGGGGCGCCATGGAGAGCACCGTCACCGTCTCCTCCTCTCCGCCGCCGGCGCAGCTCAGGAGGAGAGACTCTCCCTCGTCCCAGAAACTGAGTCGAATCCCAGTCCGAGACCCGAACAACCCCCTGGACTCTCCCAGCAGGGACCTCAACATGGAGAGGCGTCACCGCTGGAGCAGCCCGGTCCCCGGCTCCCCCACACACTCGCCCTCTCCCTCTCTGTCCTGTGACAACCTGCCTTGCGCCTTGCCCAGAGACAGGCTGCTCTCAGAGCGCGGCTCCAGGTCCGACTGCGCCGGAGAAGACCCTCTCTCTCTGTCCTCCTCATCAGGTAGTAAAAGTAAGATCCCACGCCCTGTGAGCGCCACCTTTATACCCGAGCAACTCACGAGCAGGTTCCTGCCTCGACCACCTCCTGGGAAGCCTCCTATCCGCCCGTGTGTGGACAACAGGTATGATGCTGTGAAGGTGTTTTAAAATGATCCATAAGACTCTTTAGACTCTAAAAACTATACCTTCACCTTTTATAAAACAACAGTACAGAGGCTCCATAGTCTGAACCAAGACAACAAGACACTTTGTTACTCCTTTAAACCTTTACAAAAGCAGCACATACCAGCTATATCCTTCCGTTCTTACCTTTCACAATAAAAGCCTGAAACTTATAAACTGGGTGACTGTTAACCAGAAAGCATTTAGCTTAAGGGAAACGCAATAACATAGATTTCAGTAGCTCAGGCTTGACTAAAATGAGTCTGTTTTCATGATCACTGTTGCACTTCTGCTTTACATTAAAAACCACCACATTTTTAATTAGTTAAATGCTAAAATGTGTATTAGTGTGCATAGATAGGCAAATTAAACTCCACCACTAACAATGAAAACTAATGGGTTTATTACTAAATGTAAATATATTAAAAGTAAATTACTGAAAAAATGCTGACTAATAATAACTATTCCTTTAAATTTTAAGGATTATAAACTATTGTCTCTTCACAGAAAGATTTGAGGAATCAAAATACAGAAATCATCATATTGTCTCGTGTTCTTCTCTCCAGACGCCGGCGGTTAAGAGTGCGTGCCAGCAGCACTAGTGACGCAGACTTCCTTGCCAGTCTGACTCAGCTGATGCAGGACCGGAGCGGGATGCTCTTCAGCCCCCCGCCTCGCCCTCGCAGCTCCTCCTCCTCCCTGCAGCGCTCGCTGAGCTCCTCCCCCTCCCGCCAGGAGCTCCGGGACGTCGCCGTCCTGCAGGGACGCAGCCGCTCTCCATCCAGCTTCTCCGGCTCGCCTCCACCTCGCCACGCTCACCCACATGACAGGTCCGTAGTGCAGGTTCAGTGGGGCCACGGCTCCAGGGGGAGGGGTCTGATCCTGGAGGGGAAAGGCTCCGGCAAAGTGAGTCGATGACTGTATTTGACACTTAAGTGACTGATCCGGGTGGTGCAACTGTAGCGAGAGACTGTTTCACATCCAGTCGCTGATAGCATGTGTAAATACGGTATTTACTCAAGGGAATGTACTGTATGTAATGTAAAATGTATAAATTGTATTTATTTATTTATTCATTTGTTGGATGTGTCTCAGAATACTTGACAATGTGGCTTGATACCTGCAGTTGAAACAAAAAGGTTGAGGAAACCTTGAGATTGCCAACTCTTACCTCTCATTTCACTCCTCTTAACTCTCCATATAGGCCTAATACGAGACCAAAAAGATCATGTTTAATACTCGAGGGATGTAAAAATGAAGCTTATTGTAGATATGTACCATGAGGAAAATAGCAAACACTAATAGAAACCATGTAGTCACGTTAAGGACACTAATAGCAAATAAGACAGCGCAGTATACCAACATCAGCATTCATGTACAGAACCAGGGCATGCTGCCCCGTATCGACCTCACTCCTGTAAAACAGCTAAATTAATTATTATATGTGACAATGAATTGCTCATTTGGCATATCACAGTGTAGTATTGTGCTTTTACTTTGCTAGAGAATATTTGTCATGCAAAAGGCATCCGCATACTAGAATGTACATGTAAGTGCACTCACATTTAAGTATTGTAAAAGTGCATGAGTATCATTGCAATTGCTTTTTTTTTTTTTTTATCTTTGTTCATTTGTACAATCCGCTAAGACATCTGTATTTTTATTGAACTGCTTCCGATCAAAATGCATCATAATGTAGACCAGCAATGATGTGCAATTTTATTTCTTACGCCAAGTAGATGGTAAAGGAAGAAAACCGATAAAAATGGAACCTGTTCATTGTGTCTGATTGTTGTTGCATTTTATTTTTATCGCAGTTTCAAGGTATAATATGCAGTATTTTCCTAAAAGAAACTAGACTGAAAAAATAAATAATACTTCTCAATCATCACTTATGACCCCAGGTGTGTGTGGAGGTGTTTTTATCTGCCCGCAGCCTGTATTTTCTTATTTTCATCTTATTTTGCTGCGTTTCAGGGTATTTGGGCCCCACGTGTGTGTGTCACCTCCAGCCAATAATGTACAGCTCGTTAATATTCCCAGGTGGTCAAATACTGCATGGATTTCATGAATGGATACATTTATTTCATATCACATATTTATGGCTTCATTCTCTTGACTTTGTGAGTTTTGTTTTTGTCAGCAGACATTTCCAAGGTCAGCAGCGAACTTTTTAATCTCAACAATTTATAAAATTACTGTGAAGACTTTGGATTCTGTCTTCCCCAAATTTGGACTGCAACCATTTTATTATTTAGGGTCAAGCTTTTTGGCAATATATATTATAACTTTGAACCATATAAGCAGATAAATCTACCTTTGTTTTGTTTTTATCCTCCACCAAATGTTTAGCCATTAATTTAAAAAACAAAACAAATTCTAGGCATTTGTTGGATAATTAAAAAAAGTTCTCATTTCTATTGCTGCATAGTTATCTCTATCTCTGTTATGTGTCAAGCAGTAAAATGCAGACGGTGACAAATTGTAGTCATAAAAAATGTTTATTTACAGTACATCATCAATTCACACAGAGTATTTGTTGTTGTCATGTTAGATAGTACAAAGTTATATGTCCTGCTCAACTCATATCAGCATACAGTAGTCTATAAACAAACAAGAGTTTAAAATACTGCTTATATAATTGAAGGTGTGCGTAAAAATTTGAATGGATAAAAAAGGGTTTAAGCCCAAAAGCCAGCACGTCATGGTGGTACCACAAGGTCTAAAAATTGAATCATGCCCTCAGTGTTTGAGGTCTAGAAGAGCGGTGCAGACTGTCTGGGGTCATCTGGTAACACACTGATGGAGTCCTCTGCCTTCCCACACAGCATGCAGAGCATCGTGTACTCCTGGACAACACAGACCAGACTTCACATGTAAAATAAAGACTATTCATGGGCAACAACAGAACAACAATACTGCTCCTCATTAAAAAAATCGAGTTGGTTATGGTTAATAAACGGCTGAGAGACACCTTACCTGGTATTCATCAACAACGGAGAAAGTGTATTCATGCCGGGCAATGACGTGGTCACAATTTTTGCAAACATCTGGAAGGAGAAATAGATAAAAATGTATTATAAAATGGGATTATTAGCAGCAACCTTTGGTGAGTTATTACAGATTCTGGTAAGACCCTTTTAAGGAATACACTCTGGTCATAATAAACCATTCAGACACATTAATATGCTGCTATAACAGCCTCTACCTCTCTTTTAAAGGCTTTCCTTAAGATTTGCTTTGCAGAGTCGCCCACAGGCAGAACAAGTTGGGTCTAGTTGAGGCTCGAGTCTGGTTTAGTATGTATCTGGAGGCTTTTTTCCACTACAATAACAACTGGTAAAAATGTGTCAGGAGGAGCACAAAAAAATGACTAACGGTCATATGTGACGATCTCCTCTCCATCTTCATCCTCTGTGGCTTTATTGCTGATCAGCACAAAGTCCCTCTGATGGCAGTTGGCACAGCCCACATAGTTCATCAGGTAAGAGCCATTCTCCAGACAGGTGTTCCCCTGAGCAGGAAATCACAGGAATGCCATTACATTTAAAGGGACAGTACACCTCAAAATAAAAAGATACATGTTATTCCTCTTACCTTTACTACTATGTATTCATCTTTATTGTTTTGGTGTGAGTTGCAGAGCCCTCTCTTGATTATTATGAAGTATAATGTAACCTGTTATTCAGAATAATTCACAGACTGCTGACAAGATTTATTTCTGGAAAGCAAGTGCATTTCTGTTCTGTGTGGGTTTTTTTGGCACTTTACACCACAAACTGAGTGCCATCTGGTCCTACTTTATTTTAGAAAAGGCAGACTCTAAGGCTGATTTCTCCAACACTGCAACTCACATACAAACAATCTAGATTAATTAATAGAAGCACAAGTAAGAGGAAGAAACACGTAGTTTGGATTTTAGGGGGAACTGTTCCTGTTCCCTGAATTTTATACTTAAGTATAAAAACAGGATGGCATCTTTTGAGGTCGTTGGTTAATCTAACTTCACATAAATTAACGTTACTCACAGCTAACTAGTTGTTTATCTATAGTATCTATCGTTATTATTAAATAGATTTTAACGTTAGCGTTTGTGTCCTTACTAGTTAACAGTTAGCTTAACTTACCCGGTCAGGGTACTCTTTTTTCACACAACCGTTGCACATTTTAACTTGAAATTATTTTTTAACTCGATAAAACGCTGTAAACATCCAACAAGCAGCTTTTCTTTTCCTTTTTTTTGGCAGAAACTCCTCTTCCGCACAAAACGATGGTCCCTGCAGCTAACTAGATCTATAAAACACCTGCAAACGCGGATGTCGTTCGAAAAAAACCCAAATCTCTCTCATCCGGATCTTTTGTAGATCTGTTATAACTGCCCGCCGGCCAACTTCCGGTGTCATCGTTAACGAACGATTGGCCGACGTACGTTTTACGTAATTTACGTAGGCAAACATGGCGGCTGAGCTGCAGTTGAGTTTTGTTGCCATGTGAAATTAACTGGTAAATATGATGTATTTAATATTTAAACGTAATAATTTGGTGTTATAATCCATCAAGAAGTTACCTAAATGCCTTTAACTTCACTCAACGGCTTGTGTGTACTGTGACACTGGGACCGTTATTCCATTTAACGTTAAGTTAGTCCTCCAACGTTAACGCTGGCAAATTCTGATTTAACAACCACGTTGTGTAAGTTTAGACACGAAGATTGAAGTGTTGTGTTGGTTATAAACTGTATACGAATTATAATACTACGCAATAACCACAAATAGTCTATATCCTATAGGCTGCAGTGTGTAATCCATGGTGTTATATATGCTAGACGGGTGCATATCGATGCTTTCAGGGTCCTGTGATCTCTTGCTCAATAACGTTTTAATTTGACACATTTTTTAAAGAGTTTTTTACTCTCTGGAGTGTTTTTTCCTTAAGGTAAATGTTCAATGTATGTTTTCTTGTGTCATTATATTGAAATCACTGTAAATGTTATAGTCTACTGATGTTATGCTACTTTAAACCGAAGCTATCTCAACAGTGGCTGAACAGATTTTTACCATTCAAACTACATTTGAAATCTTCATCCCATGGCTTTTTTTTATTTAATTTTTTTTATCTTTTGTGTAAATGCAAGTGCAAAGCTTTGTTTGTGCTTCATTTGTTTTCATCACTTGTTTTTCTTTTTTTTTTTTCAGAAATAGCAATGGTTAAAACCCAACGTGATAATGTTGGACAAACACCTGTGAAAAAAAAGACCAGGAGCAAAAAGACCTTCTGCATCTTGTGTCGCAAGCGGCATATGAGACATGTAAGTGGCTCAAACTTTACTAAGAATGATTGGATTGTTTTTGCAATAATACAAAAGCTCCAAATGAACTATAATATTGATAATATGTCTTTTTTTTCTACAGGAAGGGCAACATCATGTGCATGGCCTGCTGCATCACAGAGAGATCGAAGCTGCGCTGGGCAAGTGAGTGATGTTTGTCAGATAAGAAAATGATTCTTGTTTTTTATGCAGGATGCAAAAAACACAAGTAAATATGCACAATGTGCTTTCTTAGAAATTTTGTATGGAGGCACAGTATGATGGGAAAAAAGGATATTAGCAGACAAATATACTTTTGTCAAAAAAATATCCAGATAAATAAAAAATATAACTAAATAATATAATATTTTGCTGATTTTTTTAAAGCAAATTATGATTTTATTTAGATGATGAAAAGCTGGAATTTCTACAGCTGCATACTTTGCTCCCTTATGTTGTCCTTATTACCTTTGCGACATCAGTCAAGCAGTTAAATGTATTTAAAATCATGTTTATTTACAGTAAATGGTCAACTAACACACAGAATATTTGTTGTCGTCATGATGGATAATAAAAAGTAAAATGTCCGGCTTAACTGATATCAGCATACAGTCGTTTATGAACAAACAAGGATTTTAAATTCTGTTTTTATTTGATTTAATTTAAAGGAAATTGGCACCTGACATCTACTCATATCTGACAAAAATGTCGTTTGTTGTTCTGCTCTTCCAGGGATTCGCGACATGAATGTCATGCATGTGTTGGTGCGTCCTCCATGGGCTTTCGGGAATATGCTCAGCACATCTCCACGGCTCAACACAAAGCCAATCTGAAGATTTTGGTGACTACTAAAGTGAAGCCCCTCTCGCTGCCCAAGGCTCTCGGCGAAGGGGCCTTGGCCCGGATCCTGGAGCGAAACAAAGCACTGAAGAAAGACGAGTATAAGTAATAACTTCACCTGTCTGTCTCTTCGCATTTGATTCTCTGCATAATGTAATGTGTGTAAATAACTGTGGGGGCTTTTCCATTACAGGAAGAAATTGAAAAAGAAGAAAAGGAAGAAGAAGCAGGCAGCTGGTCAGAAGCGTGCAGAGATGCAACATAGAGCCACAATTCCGCAACTGGATGAATCCAGACCGGTGAACTTCAGGATACAGCAACATTTCGCTCACCAGCAAGGAAGGAACAGTGCTGTTGTTCAAAACAAAGAGAATAAAGTGTCAACACAGCAAAGGCCCTTTCAGCAACGAGAATCAACTCTGCAGAATCAAAGCGGAAGATTGGCTTGTTTTTCGGTTGTTCGAGACCAGTTCACCCAATCAGCTCAGCAGCCGATTTATGACGGCAACTTCTCACAAGAGCTGAAAGCTGAGAGCTCCCAGATAGACATAGATGTCAGAAGACCACACAACACCCAGGGAGGCTCCTCGAACGAGCCCCAAAGGGCGTGGCCCCAAATCAGCCAGCGTGACTATTACAACAAGCAGTACGACGTCGACTTCACCAGCGATCACCTTCCGCAAAATGGAGCTATCGTCTTCGGTCACGGACCGAATGAGAGTACAAGAACTTCTCAGCCGGGGCAAGAACGTTCAGCTCAGCCTGCTCCTGCAAACCCAGCTCCTATACGGGATGTGGACGTGAGTTCGATGCTGCGGCAAATCAGAAGAGCGCTGGGTGTGAGGGAGCCGTGTCGGGCTGACCGCGAGGCCCGGAAGCAGCCGGGTCAGGCAGACGTGCAGACGGGTGAACACAGCAGCACGCGACACACTGGAGCGGAGAAAGAGCGTGGCTCCTACGCCAAGGAGACTCACAGGCCAGAGCCGGGAACACCAGGAACCACTCAGCATTGTGAGAGAAGGTCAACGTTTGCAAGTGACTCAGATGGACCATCAAACAGCAGAGAATTTGAGAGGCCCTCCGACTACCAGACGTCTCCCAGCCAGTGTTCGACCACGCCCTCTGAGCCCAACCTCAACATCACCCGCAAGGTTCGAATTGCCCACGGATCGGCCAAAGTTCAGCAGGGAAAAGAGGCTGTGCTTAAATCAACCCTGAATAAGTTGCTCAGCCTATCAGGGGCCAAGAGTAAAGTCAACTTGAGGGAAATGCATCAGGAGATGAAGAGAAAGAAGCAGGAGCGGGTGAAAGGCATGCCCAGGTAAACCTCTTCCTGTCCGTACCTTTTGTTTACCTCACAGATGTTTAAGTTTTTAACTCTCGTG
>CAFUXE010000237.1:16701-34708 GCA_903364295.1 Serranus cabrilla | reverse complement strand
AACTCTCATGTTGATTCTTTGTGGTATCAGGTTTGGAATTGAGTTGACAAACCGTCTGTCTGGCCAAGAAAGCTCAACACAAGCGGAGGACACGACTCTGTCAGAGGGCTTCCACTGGGAGTCGGTCCCAGACAGTCCTTCAAGTGCAGACTGCTTTGAAGTCCCTGTTCCACCCCAGGACACAACGATTATTGACTTTGACGCGGGAGCACAGTCGGGTTCCCAGATGCAGGAGCCTGACGCAGCTCAGGAAGGCTGCAGCCGCCACAGCGTGGAAGCTGTCTCTGTGAAGACGGAGCCAGGCTTGGAGGGGGAGGATGGAGATCTGAGAGCCAACAGTGGTGCAAGCAAGAGGAAACACAATGCGGTGAGTAGAGTAAAGTCATTAAGTGTAGTGCACAGCTGAAACACCCAGCTGACAAATTTTTACAGTTTATTGTCTTGTGTTTTTACAGCATGAGGACGTTTATGAAAATGAGTCAAGTGGGAAAAAGAAGAAAACAAAGTCAAACAAAGGTAATTCTGTTCAGTTGTTAGCTGCTCTAAAAATAACCAAATGTCTATCAAATGTTTGCATGTTCCTTATTAAATCTCAGTGTGTGTGTTTTCCTACCTAGCAGACCAGGACCAGTTGGACCAGCTGCTGGCTGTGTCTCTGAGGGAGGACGAGCTGAGCAACTCGCTGCAGGATTTGGACAAATCTCTGGTTCAGGCCCGTAACACCCTGCAAGCTGCGTACACAGACGTCCAAAGACTGCTGCTACTGAGACAGCAGGTACTGACACTAACAAAGACTAGAGTCCGACAGATACATCGGTTGACAGATATTATCGGCCCACATTGGCCCATCAAAGGCCTTTCGGCATCTGTGTATATGATGTGCGATATGTACCATTATTAAGACTTTTTTAACACAATTTATAATGCGGAAAATGTTAAATGTTTGTGTACAAAATAACACAAAAAGTACAGCACGGATTTGGATGAAAATTTTGGACAGCGTGTGTATTGGGACAGGGAATATATGATTAGATATTGGTGGTGATCGGTGATCCAGAACACCATCTGGAATTTATATTGTGAATTTATATTATTGCGTCAGTGACCATATTGCCTTCACTAACTGCCGCCATCTAGTGGATGAAATATTTCAATGCCAGTGTGCTCCTAAAATATTTTGATTCCAGCTCAAAAATTTGGCCACCATATAAATGAATTTCCCCTACTACAGACAGAGATTTTTTAAAAAGTTTGACATTTTCCTCAGGTATTTTTTACAGGTTTGATTAAAAAGTTCTTCCTGCTGTTTCAGTTTACTGCTGAGGTCAACAGTCTGAGAGCTCAGCGCATTGAGATCCTGCAAGGGATGAAAGGTAGAGTTGGATTAAACTTTTTATGTACATATACGTTAAAGTCTTGGTTACTCAAGATCACCCATTGACCTTTTTCATTCTTAATCTGTTATCATCTAATGCAGCGAGCACCTCCTCAGCAGGGGCTGCTGCGAGCCCGAGACTCTCTCCCCTCCCTCCCTCTGCTGCCTTCCCCACCTCCTCCAGCCATCAACCGTCTCCCTCACACTCTGCATCTTCCGTTAGCCCGCTCGCCCTGCCAGCCATGCCAGTAAAGCAAGACATTTTGCAAGCATCCACAGCTGCTCAGCCCAGTCAGTTTGCCAAAGCGGTCCCCTGTAACCCTGACCCACTCCAGGTTCCTGTGAACCAGCCGGTGCCGTTGTTTCCCTCTGATTTGCTCCCTTCAGTGCTGCTTCCACCACCACCGCCACACTTAGCTGCTCCTACAGCTGCGGTTACCTCTCTCAAACCACTCAGAACTGACTGCTCTCCATCAGCAAATACAAATAATGTCCCTGAATCACGTGCCAGGCAGCAGACGGTGAGCTTAGTGAGAGAAGAAGTACAGATAATCGACAGTGAGACGGAAGGAAGTCAAGCTGAAGAACCGGAGCCAGCAGCAGAGGTGCCCGTCCCCAAAAGTGTCCCCCAAAATGCACCCGCCGCGCCGCCAGAAGACGATGGGGGGAACGAGAGCGACGCCTCCGTCAAAGTGATGTCGTCCCCTGACTGGGTGATCATCGACATCGCCGAGTCAGAAAACGAGGAGGCGCCAAACGTCCCAGTCCGCCAAGAGCCTCCTCAGGAGACGGTCAGCGTGGAGCTCAGCCCCTCAGACACACAGACGCTTCAGCAGGACGAGGCCGAGAGGTGAGGTCACGTTTGGAGTAGAAGCCCGAATTATTTATGAGCATTAATTTACATTTTTGTGTGAAATCTCACCGACTTTCCTCCTTTGACTCATCAGAAAAGTTCAGCCGACGTCTGAGCCACCGAAAGATGACAACGATGCTGCAGGTGAGCAATGTTTTTTCCTATTTTCAATTATTTAGTTATATTGTTAAATATAATATTAATAATTGTATCTTTTCCTGTTATTTTATCATATTTATTTATTTATTTATTATTATTATTTTGTACTTTAAATTGCATTTTTTATTGTTTTTTTTCCTCCTTGTTTTTTTATTGATTCATTCATTTGACCTAGATGTTTAATATCACCATTGCTATCTTGCACTCTCTTTTTTTTGACATTTTTTAATTTTTTATTATTATTATTTTTTATAAATATATATAGAGAGAGGTATTTTCCTGTGTATATTTACCTGTCCAGAATAAGGCATTAAAACTTAGAAACTGATTGCCCTGAAAATGTCAGTTACACTAAATTGTGTTGTGGAAAAGCTTCACAGGACATGTTTAGAGATATTTTCCCAATAATCGTAATCGTGTGTGTTTTTCCATCTCTTCTTTTCAACAGAGTGTGTTGAGGTAATTGAGGTTGAGGAGCGCTTTGTGGGCGCTTTTGAAAACCACGCAGGTCCTGTCCACGGCCTCCAGGTCCACGAGGGAAGACTGTACACATGTTCAGGGGACAACACAGCGCGGGCCTACAGTCTGACGGTATGTTGGGTTCAAAGTTCACAGCCACTCCTTCCAAACTTTGTCCCTGCTGGAAGCCGAAATCCTCCTCCAACAATTAGCAAATATAATCGAAGCAAAACACGGAATCAGACTGTTAATTTACTGCTTTTTACACTTTTTGTAACCATTTTTTCCCCTAAAAACCCTATAAAAACGTTTATCTTTTAAAGGTACATTTTATCATGTTTTTCCATGTCAAGCAGCAAAGAAAATTCATCCACGGAACGATAACACATGAAATAATAAGCTGTACGTCTCTTCTCTCTGTTTCCAGAACAGTGAGTGCCAGGTGGTGTTTGAAGGTCACACAAACAAAGTCAACTGTCTGCTGGTGTCGTCTCTCCTAAACAAACCGGCGCGACTCTACACCGGATCCAGTGACGAGACTATCCGCTGTTACAGCACAAAGGTACAGGACGTCTGAACGAGCCTGCTGTGATACTCAGTCGTCCTTGTGATCTGTATGAGACGTTCGTAAGTGAACGCAGCCTTTTCAAGTCTGAAAAGTGCCTTAAACTTGCATTCTTTCTAATGGCCAGCAGGGGGAGACTGCTGGTTGCAAAAAGTCAGATTGTATAGAAGTCTATGAGAAAACGACCATACTTCTCACTTGATATATTACCAGAGTTTTTACAACATTTTCCTAATGATGGACCCAATCCCTAGTTTTAAGTCTTCTTTAATACAGCGTGAAGTTCATTTTGTGAATTATGGTCCCATTTAGAGAAAAATAGACAATAAATCAGTTTTCAGTTCATGTAGTGTTTTTGAATTTTTCCACCCTTATTAGAGAGAAAATTGCTTCATTTGTTGATATATTTTTTGGGTTGTCAAGAAAAACTAACTAGGTAATATTTTTATTGTGAGACCCAGCAGTTATAATTACATTTACTAGTTGGGAATGTTTTTTTTAACCTTCATACTTTATTACTCACTCACTTCTGTAAGATGAGAACTGGCTCCTGTCTTCTGTTTTGCATTCGTTGATTTAATTTATTTTCATTCTGTGTTTTATTTTTCTCCTCCTAGACCACAAAGTGTCTGGAGCAGGTCTCTCTGTCAGACAGAGTGCTGTGTTTGCACGCCGCCTGGAACATCCTGTATGCCGGACTCGCTAATGGATCTGTGGCTAGCCATGACATAAAGGTGAGGGAAGGGATTTTAATACAGGGGGGGAAGCTCAAGATATCATGAGCGGTTGGTATTTGATATGCTGTTATACCATCTAACTGGGTTTGTTTTAGGCAGATTAAGTTTGAATGACCAGGCTAAAATAATTGTTTTCCATGTTTTCCGAGCTCAGGTCTTTAACCTCCCCCTCATCTCGCCCTCTTTAGACTCTGAAGCAGCTGGATGTGTTTGAGTGCCACGGCCCTCGGGGTGTGAGCTGTCTGGGAACATCGCAGGAGGGCGCCCGCAGGGTGCTGCTGGTCGGCTCGTATGACAGCACCATCAGCGTACGGGACGCCAAGAGCGGCCTGCTGCTGCGCTCGCTGCAGGGTCACACCAAAACTGTCCTCTGTTTGAAGGTGAGGAGACAAACACACGTCTGAACACTTAAACTGTTCACCCTCTGAGTGCTAAACCAGGGGGTTCCTCTCTGGCCTGCAAGCTAGTCGGAAATCTGATCATTAAAAAACACAAGAAATTCTTTTTTTTACAGTTTCTGGCTATGATAAATGGGGTAATTTTGGCAATTTCTTCCTTCATTGAAGTGACATCAACATCCAGATAATGAGACTATAAATTCAGATGTTTTTCAAACATCTCCAAAGTGACTAAACATGAGATTTACGTCTTAAAAGCTGGAAATACTTTGTTCCTTATAAAGGCTGCAAAAATAGGCTGTTCTACTATATCTTTAACATGAAATGTAGATCATCAAGGAGATTATTACTCATTTATAATAACGCTTCCTTTGTGCGTTCAGGTGGTGAACGACCTGGTCTTCAGCGGCTCCAGTGACACATCTGTCCACGCACACAACATCCACGTAAGTGTTTAAGACGCCCAGGAGGCTGAACTGTCTAAAGTATTGATGGACAAGCACCGGCCGTTTGTTTTGAAGCCTTAAAGTATCACAAATGTATACATTTTTGTGTTTTGAAAGTTCAGCAAAAATGTAATGTTAGTCTTCTCAACTGGAATTACTGAAAGTAAAAAAAATTATCCCACCGTCCGGTTAGTTTAATGATTTCCTGCCTCAAACTATTGTTTTAATGAAGGCCTTTAAAATCTGATATCAGTCATTATTAGTTACTGAGGTGACTAACATGACAGTAGAAAGGTTGAGATGTTTTGGATTTAGAAATGTTCTTTTATGTGGAGTGTTGTTGGATTTTCATGCGTTCACTGATCTCGTATTTTTTTATCTTCCGTCTTTATTTACAGACCGGTGAGCTGGTTCGGATCTACAAAGGTCACAATCACGCCGTCACGTCGATCGTCATCTTGGGGAAAGTGATGCTGACCGCCTGTCTGGATAAACTGATCCGAGTTTATGAGCTGCAGGTACAGATTTATGACTCAGGTTTACAATAGTGGATGGTGGTTCAACACTGCATACAAAAAATATTGATATAATATGAAAGAGAAAGACAAATGAAGCCAATATTTGCATGTGAATCCCTTTCAGGTGAATCTTCTTTACATTATTTATTTAAACTTTGTATCTGTTTGTTTTCAGTCTCATGACCGGCTGCAGGTGTACGGCGGTCACAGCGACATGGTGATGTGCATGAGCGTTCATAAGAGCGTGGTACGTTCACTCAAACTGGCCCGGACTTAATTCTGAATAAAAACTTGTATGAAAAGACGGATGGATGTTATTAAACTATGTGTCTAATGTTTGTTTGTCCCTCTCAGATCTACACAGGCTGTTATGACGGCAGCGTTCAAGCTGTGCAGCTCAACCTGATGAAGAACTACCGCTGCTGGGTAACAACCAAATATCATTATACAGATCAGAGAATCTTAAAGGGAAATGTTTATATTTAAGGCCAGATAATATACAGTTTATTACCAGGGATGTGAATTATTTAGATTTTATTCATTATTCATTCTGCTTATCAGTCCCATTCTTTATTGATTCCCTCAGTTATTACAAATCAGTTTCCTGTGCAGGAGTTTGACGTCATTGTTTTGCAATTTGCACAAAAAAAATGTCGGCATCAATTAAATATATATTATATATGATTCCTATCATTTTAATCAGTGTTATTGCTCTGATCCACTTCCAATTCAACATTCTTCTTCTTAAAAGTATCTAATGTTTTTAAGGTTTGTTATAGTTTGTGATCGTGAAGCATTTTAACGTGTCTGTGTGTGACCTTTGACCTCTGTTCAGTGGCACAACTGCACTCTGATCTTCGGCTTGGCGGATCATCTCGTCCACCACCTCGTCAGCGATCACACCAACCCGAACCTGGAGGCCGTCAAATGTCGCTGGAGAGGCTGCAGCTCATTTTTTGCCACACAGCAATCTGTCCGACAGGTAACGAACCAACCAGCTCACCAGTTAAACAATGTGTCTTTCCTGATAATATGTGCAGCTCTCAGCAGAAACCAACAGTTCCTGAGTCCTGTTTGTGTTCCTCCTGCAGAAGCTGCCGGATCACATGCGGAGCCACGCGGAGAGCGACAGTGAAGTGCAGCCGTGATGCTGCAGATAAGGTCGGATCCACCACAGCACATCAGCTGAAATTCTTTTCAGGATTTCCAGTTTTATTTTCCGTTAATTCCCAATCGGAGATCATTCTTCCCGCACTTTTCTTGCTTTTTAAAGGTGCTGATCGCGGCTCGCGGGTCACATGAGGACTGTGTGATCTCTGTGACAGTGAGACAGGTCAGACCAGGTGTTATTGATCCCTGAAGCATCGAGACATTCAGTCAGTCCGGCTGTTAAGATAATTACCTTTAGCAGCTTTCCTAATCAGTTATTTGCAGTTTATGTGATGAAAGACGAATCTTTATTCAAGGAGTAAAACTATGAATTCCCCTATTTTTGAATTCGTGGGTCGACATGTTTTTGTAATCTCCGTGAACGCGCCGTAAATACAACGTACAGTAAGCCTCGGCAGATAATGTGAAGTTAATTATTCAGAATTACGCTGCACTGGTGTAAACACCTCAGAGTAGCTTTTGCGAAGCAGCTTATACTGTGAACTGCCTTCAGAATGAACTCGTTTGAATCTATTTCCACTCTGAAAAGGAGGTTACAAGTTTTAATTGAGGAACAGCAAAGCAGAAATGCAAGCGGAAATAAAACGTATTTAGTTGGTCATCAAATTTCAACAAGGAAAACGATCTGTTGAAGTGAAAATATTAAAGGAATAGTCCACAGATTTAGCATTGAGTTCCTGTCACATTACCAGACTCCTGCAGAGATGTTTTCTTTACTTTGTGCATTCAGCTTTCTTGTTAAATCTGGGCACCTGCACTTCCCCGTAGATTTGAGCGTCTTATGCTAGTAGCAGCTATTGTGGCCTGGAGCTGCTACGTAAACTAATAGTCATGAGACCCAAACAAGACTGAATGAAGTGACAACACTTGAGGTAATTTATTAGCTCTTGTGCTCTCTGGAGCCACAAAAAGCAACATTTTTCCATATTTACAGCATCACTTCCTAACGCCTGTAAACAGACTGTTGTGTAAAACTGGAGTTTTCCTTTAATGACGTACAAGTGTCGTGTATTTACAGAATTTCAGACATTAAGGATCCTTTTAAGGATTTTTACAAAGGATCTGTCCGGGTTCAGATCATTGTCAGGAGGTTTTTCGTATCCTTTCAAAAGAAAAAATTCAATTTCATAATATAGGACGGGAGGTTGTGGACATTTCGGTGTGGAAGGGACGTAAACGAAGGCTCAACAGTGGAAATAAACAGGCTGAACTTGCTGGTTTACTGTTTATTTATTGAAGGTGCAGCTTGGAAAGTAACTCTCCAGTTTACAATCCATAGGCAATATTTAGAAACGTGTACTTTGTGTATAAAGAATAACATTTTACTCTTTACCCGCCTGCTTTAAAGTCAGATTTCAGTTTTTTTGTATCCTGAATAACTTCCTGGATCAGACTGTCGTCTCCTGTCACACTTGAATTCCTCGTGTCTGCTGAGGAGTTTGGTTTTTAAAAAGATATGTTTTTGCATCATCACATATAAAAACCATCGATTAATTGATAAGTTTTACATCTTCACATTTACCGGAGAGTTATTCTGAGCTTTGTATTCGTTCCTTATAATTACTTTGTGCAACATGTTTGGAAATTCGTCTCGGGCATTAAAAGAAGTCTTAGTGGAAGTTTTTCAGACCAAACTGTCCAGAGTGTAACTTCGTACAGTGTTGTATCAAAGTCATGCCTTAATTTTTGTATGTTAAACTGTACAGTGTGTGTTGGATTTGTGTTTAATACCTACTGTATGTGTACAGCAATAAAAATACAAATATCAATAACAGCGTTCACCTCTGCTGTATTTTAAAAACAATATACAGTATTTAAAAGATTTGTCAAAACTTAATTCATTCATTCAGTCTTCATATTCAAGCATTTTTTGATGATTGATGTAACATCACATTTAACTGACTTCATTCATCAGATGTTGTTACACTCAGTCTAAAAAACATTTCAGACGTTTCAGGAATCAGATATCAGTCACTTTAAGATAAGCTGAGATAAAATCATCGTTTGAGAATGAGATATGTCATGAGGGAAATCTAAATTTCACATTTGAACTGGACAAAAAAATAATAATCCAACCTCTCATTTCCACTTCAAGACTTTGCAGCAATCGCAACACCTGTGCAAAAATACATTTTGTTCAATAACGCTTAAGAAAAGAGATAATTAAGCATCTGTCCAGGAGTGCTGAGTCATGAACGAGAGCTCTGACCGTCTGCAGCTACAACAAGAAGGCGACTCAAGAATACATGGTCAGCTGCAGCCACTGGAGACGGAGCAGAGGGAGACAAAGGTGAGAATCAAATACAATTATTATTTTTTTAAATGCACTGAAACAAACGCCAAGCTGGGGCTCATTCGCCTGTTTGCACCACTGATGTTACTGTGTAATAATGCTTTAGGCTGAAGACTGAGAGCTTAAACTTCTGTATTAAAGTGTACAAAAAACATTCAGGTATAATGTAGCCCAAAACAAAAACCTCAAAATACAATCTCAACAAAAACTGAGCATTTTATGTGGTAGTTATTATTACAGAGTTACAGGTGTTTCTTTTTTCTACTCATATTATACAGCCATGTTTTTGCAAGTCTGCATAGCCCTTCTTGACAAACTCTTTATTCATCGTACAGCAAATTTAAATAAAACAACGTGAAAAAAACTTGGACTGAAAGATTGCATAAGACATAAAATTTCTGTTTGTCAAGCAAAATTACAAAATCAGGCTTACCTCCAGGACATTGAGCTTGATGACTCCATCTCCGTCTTTGTCAAAAGCATTAAAAGCTCCTGCAGGAGACAAAGGTTAATGTGAAGAGTTGGATCAAAACTGCTTAAATTCATGCAATGCTAATGATTAGGGCCTGCTGTAAATTAAATCTGTCCTTTAAAAGCATCATAAAAATGTCAAATGTTTTATGGCACTGATTCCAAATGAAGGTGTCAGTATTTTGAACTAACTTTATGACCACATAATAACTAAATATAGCCGGCACTTTAAATATATTCTCATTATTTTCATGCATGAGTTCAGGTGTGGTGAGTACTTACTGAACATGCCCTCTAGTCTCACAAAACAGCAGATGTAACTGTCAAAGTCGATGTCCAGATGTTCGTCTGCGTAGCGCATCGCTATGATGTCATACAGCTGTTTGTTGAGCTGAAACCCTGCATGTGGAAAATTCCAAAATATATAAAAATATACACTACGCACAGAGAAAAATCCAGTGAGAAGTTAATTCTTAAATTTCTCACCTGCGTCATTAACGGCATTCCTCATCTCAAAACTGCTGATGGAGCCAGATTTGTCTTTATCGTATCGTTTGAAGACGAGCTGTAAACAGGAGACAGACAGTGAGGCGTTTGTTTAGCGTGAGGAGAAACTCTCAGGTAGTTAAATGTTCGTACCTGCCACTCCTTGATCTTTTTCCACAAGTGTTTGAACTCCTGCAGGTTCAGCTTCCCCGTTCCATCCGTCTGAGAGCGTCGGTGTAGAAAAACTAACAGCCTTGTGATGCCAATTTTAAAGGTGCATCAGAATTGAATTTGTGTTGTATTTTTTCTGTTAGTAAATTAAATTGCTGAAAAATAAAGTATAAAAGTAATTTGGGTAGAGTGATGGGACCTGCCATAGCAAGATAAGCTCAGTTTCAGCCGGCTGAAAGGATACATCCATCAGGGCGATCATACTCCGACACGTCTCCAGGCTGAAACCTTCTGTCTTTATATCGTTATCTAAAGAAAAAAGGAAAGCTCAGTCTGAATAATCACATGACATCGACCATTTAAAAATGATCCTATTGTTTCCACTTTACTCACGTTTGGAGAGTACGTTCCTCATGATCATCTTGAGTTCGTTGGCACAGATCTGCATGTCCTGATGGAGGGAGGAACAGTTTGTTGCATATTTATAACAGTCAGACTCCTGTCCTGTGTTATCCTCTCCCCCTGTCTGTGTGTTTACTCACCTCACCAGCAATCTGTCTGTAAATGGCTCTGAACTGTTTCTCCTCTTCAGTCTCCTCCTCTGGTTCAAGTAGTTTTCGCTGAGAAACAGAAATAAATCATAAACAAGGTTACTGGTACCAAAGATAAAAATATATGACAGCTTTCTAAATTATTTAGAGGACTGAGGAGGAGGATTCTGTGTTTGGACAATGTAAAGAGCCTCTGAGTTTAGCTAGTTAGCTTTAGCTTTTAGCGCTTACGTCCTCTCCAGTATGATTACATTGAGCTGCTGCCTTTTTTAAAGGTAATATAACAAACTTAATTACTATTAAGATGTTCCTTTAAGTGTGTCACAGCTTTATAAGTTGTAAAATGATAGTTTTGTTCTTTTTAGGAGGGGTATTATTTAAGATTATCCTTTAAGCTTGGCTAGCTAGCATTAGCTTTAAGCAGAGCTACTTTATTTAGTGTTTCCCCCCCTTTATGATTACATTTAGCTACTGTTTTGATTAATGTGATGTGCTGTACAAAATCTGGAAGATTAAAAAAAGATTTGACCCTCAAATATCAAAATATTAAATATAGGAAACAGGTTGGGAAATGTTGTTAGCGTTAGCTAGCCTTAGCTAACGCTAACAACATCAGCTAGTTCAGTTTGGTTTAATTGCTCCTGTTTTGCCTGTTGTTGTTGTTGGTTTATTGTTCGTTTTTTTTTTTAAATGGGCAGATATTCTATAAAATATTTATGTTTTCTGGTTCTTGTTTGAATTAGGGGTTGTTTCCTTTTTTTGGAATTATAGCATTTAAACATTGTACCAAGCAACCCTGTGATTGTGCTTGATGGCACTAAAGCACAACATGACTTGAGTCACAAATCACCTAAGTTTAGAAACATTTGTTAAATAAAACATATTTATTTATAGCTGAGACCTTTCACTGGCTGCAGGTTAGAATATTATATCATAAATCATGTCAGTGAACGTGCAGAGTGCCAAGCAGCCTCCGTCATCCATCCTGTTGGAGGGATTTGCTTTTACTTCTTGTTTGAAAGCATCAAAACAGAGCGATGTCTTTAATTAGAGGTAATTTCAGCACAAGATTTCTTACCAGATTCATCATTAATGAGTGTACAGCTGCTTTTATTTGATGATCAGGGATCTTAAAATATTCAAAATGTGTTTATGTAATTTCTTCCGTTTGTTTCTGCTGCACTATAAATAACTCCACATATAGTGACTGATGTGTTTCCTTACAGCAGCAGAGAAGCGCAGCACTTTCGAGAAACACGTGAACAGCCTGGCCTGCAGTCGCTCCGAGGTCTTACAGGAAAACAGGTGCAGCTCAGACACTCGAGACGAAGTTGGCTTCAAGCTCAATTGTTTTATTCCCAGAGATGTAATTCTACCTGCTCCAGATTGCATTTCAGAGCTGTCAGTCTCCAGAATGAGAGGTCAAAGGTCACTACGAGCTATTTGCTGCACGGCTGCAGTGTGACAGTGTTTTGGCTCCTGGAACAAGAACATTACCTTTGGCTTCTTCTTCTTTTCCCCCTGAATGCCGTCATGCTCGATTTCTTTGTTGGCTCGTGCTCTGTCCGACACATACACGATAGGCTGGCGTGTGGGTGACAGCAGGGGTGAGTAAGAGGAGAGAAAAAGAAAAGAGAGAATTATTTTATAGTCTTTCCAACTGGTTATAACCCATAAATGCAATAATGACACAAACTATAACCGCTAACATGATGGAGAGAAGCAGCGAGGACGTTCAAAGAGATTAAAAGCAGTTAATTTATGCTTTCTGCAACATGCATTGCATTACCTTATCTTTCTTTTTCTTGTCTTGCTGATGGCCAATAAGATAAGGAAGGACAGAAAGGATGAAATGAGATGAAAAGGAGGAAAACACTTTTCAAGTCTGTTAGTTTCTCTCGTGGGGAAAAACAATGAGTGCAGAATGAAACGGGACAAAGACAAAGAGATTTCAAGAACAAAGTGGATGAAATATGCATGTGACACAAAATATCAAATTCTGACTGATACTGCTGTGTGAAAGTGTGCAGAGAGCATTTGTACGGCATTATTTTAGTCTTATTCATATATCTTCATATATTCTCTTTGAGAGGAAGCTAAATATCAAGTATTAATGTGTCTTTTCTTTCTGCATTTTTGTGCTTTAAAGTTTCTTGTGCAGCTATATGGCTACAAGTTTGTTTTGAAAATATTATTATTCTCAGCTTTAGAGAAACGCCCCACTGTAGAGTTTCCCAGATATTTTTAGCGATTTCTCTTCCATGGAAAAGATGACGTAAACCTCTTGACTACAGCACTTAAAGGCTGAGAAATACAGGAAGAAAAGACTCTAATTTACAGGAAATAGACACTGAATAATGCTTTATTTGTTGTTTTTATCATGATTAATGATCATTTTTAATATTACTTGTGTGATGAGCTATGGGCTTGTGTATTATATTAAAAAAATATTAAATTAATAACCCTACCTAGTCCTAAAGGTTTTGTTTTACATCTTAATCTTGTGTTTAATCAAAACTTTTAAATATGTTTTAGAGAATAAACAACATTGTATGGGCAAGAAACACTAATATACTGAAAGTGATTTAAATCATGTTAAAGCTAATTTTGTAGATATAAAAAGTGAATCTACTCCTCTGCAAAATCAGTCAGAATTATGAAAATATATTTTGATGTTTCTTTCTTAATCATGTTTCAAACCTGCGTTTGGTTCGACCCGATTGTGTTCTCCGCCTCCCTGTGAGGGAAAAACAGACACATTAAGATTCCTGCCATTCATCGATGATAACCATTTCTATGTTTTTCAGTTTTTCTGTCAGCGATCCTTAAAATAACCTCAGCTGTTCACTGATCCTTACTCGGACGTGCTCTGCTTCTCAGAGAAGACCCTGAGGATGAACTCTCCCTCCTGGTGTTGTTCAAAGGTCGTGGGGATGATGACGTATTCTCCCGCAGGCAGGTGGAAACGCTCCGTCACCTCCCGCAGATTAATGTAGGTCTTACATTTAGCTTTAGAGGCTGTGTACAGGAAGAAGTCCTTCTGCAGGTGCTGGTGCTGTCCACACATCTGCAGACGGAAAGAGCTCTTTGAATAAGGGAAGGAGCAGGACAGCAAAGGAGTAGTTCAAGTAAAATTCTCCCACCATGTCTAATTAATACTTGCTAACATGCTAACTCTGCTAAAATAACCTGAAGATTATGTCAATGTTAATGTTAATAATCCTGTCCTTTGCACATGAGACACTACTACTACTACTGCTTAATCAAACACACACACACACACTGTCTGGAGACACAGGTCAGTACTGTGAAGACGCTGCCTTTATCAAACTAACGTTCTTCTCCCAGACGGGCATACCTCCTTCGGCACCTGCAGAGAAAAAGCAGAAGTTCAAGAAGAAGTTAAACTCCAGTGAAAGTTCATCAGCTCATCCAGTGATTCCGTGTTCGTGGGTTCAGTACCTCGTAAATGGAAAATCCGATGGTGAGGAATTTGGCCCCTTGATGGCGCTGCATCCTTCGACCTTTCTGCATCAGAGCCACGACGACGGTGCAGGCCGCCTGCCCGTCCTCGGGGTCGTCGTCCTCCTCGCTCAGCTGCAGCCGATACTGAGGGTTCGTCCAGAATGTGTCTGTTAAAAAACGACAAGTTCATCTGCAATATTCTCTCTTAGAGGGATAGAAAGCAGATATTTAAAAAGCTGAGACGTACTGGGGAAGTTCCTGCAGCCTCCAGCAGAGCTGCCTCTCACCCAGCGACCCTCGTTCACCGACACGGTCCAGCTTTTCCTCTCATCGCCCATCAGGGTGTCGGGGGTCAAGTTACACATCTCCAACTTGGTGAAGTTCTTCTTGAAATCGTCAAAAGACATCCTGGACGGGAAACATGACAGTGGAATTAGTTTACGGTTGTACCAGTTTTACAGTCTAATTAGCAATTAGAGACTTGACGGTGGAGTTAAGAGATGACGTCTGCAACCGGATTGTTTCTTTGTGTATGAATGCTCATAAACTTAAGAAAGCTAAAACAAGATCAGACGATAGCCGATCGGTTTAGAGATTGCATTTAAACCAATGCATTTCACCTCTATTCCTCTCCACATTGACTTTTTACCTGCATTCAACCAAAGCAGCTAGAACCTGATTGGTCAGTTCGACTTTGAGTACAAACGAGAAACCAGAACGCTTCAAATACCAAAATCTTTCCTTTTTAGCAACAGATTAGCATTAATTTGCAGTTCTTTTAATAGAGATTAGCCTCAGATGAACTTGGCCTCAGTTGTGATTTGCTGATATGTTAAGATTCGACTCTATTCTAACAACTTTTGCACTGAAGTGCACAAGAAAAAAAACAGTTTTTCATTACAAGCAAGAACAAAACACTTGCAGCAGTACAATTTCATGCCTTTAGACTATTGAGTCTTAAGCAAAAGCAGCTACAGAACTAGTGAAAATATAACATTTACGTTTATTTATGTTATTTTATGAATGAGCCAAGTGAGTGACGCTGGTTTCACTCACCAGAATTCACTCGCCTCCACCGTCTGTTTCTTCAGGTTGTCCCTATCTGCGGTGGAAATGCTCGTCCATTCCTTAGAACTGTTAAAAGACAAAATCATATTAACACACAACATACAGTTAGTTGTAGTTACAGCACCTCTGTCATATATAATTATTTTGTTACTATTATTAATTTGATCATCATCTCACTCTGCGCTCCACGGTCCCTTCCACAGCACCCAGCCCCACGGATTACGCAGGCGGATCAGGCGAATCCTGGTGTCCTTTTCCACCTCGTCACACTAGAAACAACCATCGCATTAGCATTACTTGAAAATACCTTTTTCTGACAAATAAATACCACATCTGCTTTTTCATTAGGTGGACATTTTACTGCACCTCTGCCAGGCCAATGATGGAGTAGGCGTGACCTTTGACCAGCCCCTGATTAGTCCGACTCTCCAGCTCCGCAGCTGAAGAAATCTGGAGACACGACATGATACATGTTGCAAGTGAGTAATTAATTCTTGATTTGATGGATAAAATCTGGTTTCCTAAGTTAATATAAGGGATAAAAAACAAACTTTACAACATTTAAACATACATTTAACTTTTTCTGAGTTAAAAAAAATGGCAAACCAGGCTGATTTGAATGGGAAATTAAACGTATCTGCTGTTCTTTTTATTATTAGTTTTTTAAATATCTCACTGCACTGTAACTTCATTTTAACTTGAATATGTTTCTCTATGTTGATTTTATTGCTTTTCTACATGTTTGGTGTAAAGCACTTTGAATGCTCTGCTGTTGAATTGTCTTATGTTGATGCATGTATAATTTTCTGTTTGTTTTCTTGTATTTCTGTTTGTTTCAGTCCCTACACTTTTTTTCTGTTTTGCACAGTGTCATTTTTTGTTATTTAACCACTGTCTTTCCCACTCACATCGATGGAGCAGCCCATCAGCGAGCCTCTCTCCAGCGCCTTCCTCATGATGCTGTAGAGATCTTTTGGCGCCTCGGACAGCTCGAAGAACTCAGTAACTCCTCCTGTGAAATCCTCCATGGCTTCCAAAGTGTTTCCCCCTTTGAGTGCCTCATAAGAGCCGTGCAACCTGAGAGAGAGAGAGACGGAGAGGTTAATCACTCCGGTCAATGTGCTGACATGTGTGGCTTGGGTTTTTCACAGGGTTCGCAGCCAGTTTTGGACACACGAGGACCGGAGAGAGGAGGGCCTAGTTAGTGTCTCTACACTGCAAAAAATATATACCTTAATACGTCTTTTTGCTCTAAATTAGAGCTTAAAAATTCTTGAAATTAGTTGAAGATGATGTCTACCAGCGAGGTGAGAGGTCAGTGGTTTCAATCATCTTGTTTGACAGATTTTTATAAATCATGCAACAATACTTTTGGTGCCAGTGGATTCATTTTTTGTCAGTGATGCTGATAAAAAACATTTATCAAAATTTGCATTCAAAAAACAATTAAAATGAATTAATGTCCCCAGGTTTTAAAGGTATACTGTGCAGGATTCTCTGAAAAAACAAAACAAAAAAGGACCTAAATCTGAGTCAGTATCTGTATCTGCAGAGACCCTGTCTTCTTTTTTTCCTTCTTTGATCAGACAAAACTCCTGCCGTGTATTAACATCATGCAGGTGATGTTGTGGAGAGCTGCATTGCTCCATATGCACCAAACAATGACAGAATGCTTACTTTGCATAAGCTTTTTCCAAGAGCGCGCTCCAGAACTCGTTCTTTCTGAAGGATTTGGTGAAAACCAGCTGGTTGTTGCAGGTGGGGATGCGGTCGTCCACGACCACGTCGATCCATTCGCCATAACGCCAGAACTGCGTGTAAGAACACAGAACAGATTTTAAACAGACCTACCCGTTAAGGAAGCGGTAAACCTGCTACCCAAACTAAACCAATTTTTGAATATATGATATTTACGCAAAAAAAACAAAAAAACATTTTTGTCAAAATCTACGGAAGCCCTAAGCGGCCATGTTTTTTTTGTTTTCCTGAGATTTTTTTTTTGTGATCTCAAGCGGATTTACAGAAGAAGAAGAAAAAAAACACTGGAGCAACAGCATAATAATCTAGTTATGATTAATGATTGAGATCACAAAAAAAAATCTCAGGAAAACAAAAAAAAAACTCAGGAAAACAAAAAAAAAATCTCAGGAAAACACAAAAAATCTCAGGAAAACAAACAAAAAAACATGGCCGCTTAGGGCTTCTGTAAAAATCACTTAGGTCATTATTTTAGGAAGGTGACGATATGAAAATATGAATCTAACATTGTACTTTTTTTTGTATCTCAACATGCAAGTCTAAATATCCTCTAAAAACCTGGAAGTGGAAGATGCCGGCGTAGCTCTCGGTGAAGCTCTGGTCCGGGGGGATCACTCTGTACAGCAGCTTCTCGTTCACGGTCAGACAGGCGATGGCGGCCAGCAGCCAGCAGTCACCTGTCAGCGGCAGATTCACGAGGTATGAAAACACTTGATCCAGACATGCTGCCTCATAAAACAGTTGTCACAGATTAAAGTCACATCGCTGCAGGTATCAGTCATCAGCATTAGTGAGATAACTGCTTCAGGCTGATTCTCCGGGTCAGTCCAGCTGTCAGGCAGCTTACCGGCTCCGGTTTCTACAGTACGTGACTTTCATGGAGTCTCCGAGCCGTTATGGATGACTAGGGACTATTTTTATTTTTAAATAATTAAAATACATTTATTTTATTTTAGCCATTCTACATGATTAGGGAAATTATTTATTTTAAATTACTTTACATGTATTTATTTTATTTCAGCCGTTCTGGATGACTAGGGACATTTTTTTTTTTTTTATTGTAA
>CAFUXE010000237.1:0-16685 GCA_903364295.1 Serranus cabrilla | reverse complement strand
TTTTTTTTTTTATTGTAATTCATTTCTATTTCTGGATTTTATTGTTTATTGTTTTATTGTATTCATAACTACAGACTATTTTTTATTTTTTTTATTAATTTACATTGATTTATTTTTTTATTTTGGCCAGTCTGCATGACTAGGGATATTATTTTTTTAATTGTAAATTCATTTTTATTTCTGTATTTTATTGTTGCCATTATGCATGACTACAGACTATTTTTATTTTAAATTAATTTACATATTTTTATTTGTGCCATTCTGCAAGACAAGGGACATTTTTTTCTTTCAATTAATTTAATACATTTAGAATTTATTTAGTTAATGGTGATGGTGTATATTTTGACAAGGGTGTTTCTTTTTACTTTTTTTTTTATTTTATTTTGGAAGTTCAGCCTTATGGACAAAATATACACATTGAAACAGAACCACAGTAATCCCACAGCATTACAGCATAAAATCTTGTATTCTATAATATCAGACTCAATATAGAGCTCTGGCTTTAAAATTGTAGTTTTTACTACTTTTGGTATTTTCAACCAGACTGAGCCAATTCCTCATGTTTGCCCTGTGGACCACACCAGTTATTTTCTGTCCTAAAACACTAAATCACACTCCTGTCAGTCCGTTCCCAGGCAGCATGTTGTGCTCTTTTGAACCACGTGTTTGAAAGCAGAAATGGTTTAAATGTTACCCAATTCTCCTTGACAGATGTCTGTCCTGTTGGCTCCGTCCACGATGAACTGGGGGTTTTCACAAATTTCCTGTTGTAGGAAAAAAAAAAGGCAAGAATTAGGAGGGATTTTTGGGGAGGTTGTGAAATTTGAGTGCCTGAGAAAGAAAAAGTTTTCATTTTTATTCATGCATTAGCTGTAAAAGCCTATATTTGAAATATATTGATCAAATAACTATAGTAAGTGAGAGAAAAAATATTTTTTTAGTGTTGTTTGTGTGTTTGTCAGCAGGATTGCAGAAAAACCAGCTCAAATTTCATGAAACTTGAAATTAGATTATTTTTCATATAATGCTCTAAATATCCGGTCAGATTTATGATCTTGTTGCCTTGAAAAATTTAAGACCTGCAGTAAATATTTCTGCCATTTTTGTTTTTTATGTTAGTTTGTGTTTGGGCAACATATGACATTTGAGAACTTTGACTTTTGTTAAATTAATCTGAATGAATAAGATTCCCTTTCACTTTTATTTTACGTCAACATTTGAACTCCTGAGCAGTTCTGTATTTCTGTATTTCTGTATTTTATGAATCTACTCCTGACATGATTGACAATATGAGGACTTGACCCTGAAACTGAAGCGAGTTGGAGAAATTTCTCCGCTGCATTCGCTGCATTTTCATGAGGAAGCAGCTGCTGGAGGTCTGCAGGTCACGACCCCGAAGTCCCCTGAACAAGTGATAACGTTGTGCTGAATGCAGAGAAGCCTTCAGCTCTTAAGTACCTCTGACAGGGGAAAGTGATTAACTGGCCTGTAGTCTGACTGTATATGACCAACTTATTATCCCCCTATATATTAAGACACTTATTTTATGTATTTAAATCACCTATTTTTAAATGTATTCTTCTTCAAATTTGACTTTGGTGAACTTTTAATGCACATTTCTGCTCATAGTTTCATGTTTTTCTTTAAAAGTGGTTCCTAACTTGTGGATTTGAACCCCTCAAGATCATAAGATGATTAAATGAACAAGAATGAAAATATATTTCTGTTACAAGAATTGTGCTTATTTGTTTGTTTATGACTTTTTTCTCTTTTTTTTTGTCTTTTTTTCTTGTAAAATATTGATACTTTTACCTCTTTAGGCTCCTAGAAATTCTTCAATAAAGCAACCAGAGATGACATGTGAAGCCGCCTAATCAAGACATTATCATCCTGTAAGTATGTGTAATTAGGAGCCTGCTCCACCTGCTAGTAGGTGCAGCTGGTTGTTATCAGCCCATTCAATGGCCGCTCGCTGTTTTGTTATATTTTACTCCCAGTTTCATCAGGGTTTAGCCACAGAAAAAGGCTACAGTTTGTTGGCTTTAGCCTACAAAACTAAGAAACTAAAAACTAAAAAAGTTCCTAGTTAGGCATTGTAAAAGATTAGTTGTAAAGTAATATAAATGCACATAAATACTAAAAGTTAAGTAGTTATGAGGACTAACATTAATACCAAAAGTGACATTATTACACTGATGATGTAAAAACTTGATGCACCGAATTAAGTAACTTTAAAAACTTTTAGTTTCACATGGGACACAATCACTTCATCACCTCCACTAACGTCATTCCCTGACTCCCCTTTTTGCTTTCACTATGTCACTTCTGCCTTCGTACTGTTCATAATTAACACTGGCTGGGAGTGTGCGCTGCCACACAATGCACATTAATGTAGCAGCCCATTCAGTGAGCTGATAATCACCGACTCTACCTGCTAGGTAAAAAAAATCAAATAGGCTGAAAGAGGACTCAAAAAAGAAAAAGATTGGGAATTTTTCTTCTTTAAAAGCTTTTGAAAGCACTTAAATTAACTAAAAATGCACAATCATCAAGCAGAAAACAACAGTGCATTGAAATATTTTAAATATTTTACATGTACAGTTTTCAGGGTTTAGAAAAGAAGATAATGTAATTTCTATCCCCACAGTTATCATTACCTGTCTTTTTTTATTTAACTTAACTATATATTTATTAACTTTATTCTTGCGTATCAATTAGAAAAGAAATAAAAGAGGATAACAGAAGAATAAAGATATCAGAGACTGAGTTTTAGTTCAGGGGTTTCCCAGCAGTGACTCCGCCCCCTCATCACATTATGATCGTTACCAAAGCTGTAAAGCTGCAGCCTGATGTTCCCGATTTAGAGCGTGCTCGGCCGCTGACCCCCTGGATGGGATTCATGTATCAGTCATCTCAGCTGACATTCATCATCCGCCGTTCAGCAGCAATCAAGCTGCAGATTCATGTTACTGAAACAAACTCTGCTGTTGGTTCAACACTTTGAGATAAACGCTTATGATGACTGCAGTTTTTAGGTTGATTTGTGATGATTCCCCATTTATTATTTCAAAACAATTTGAAATACAATTATAACCAAATGCAGCAGTGTTGGAATTTAAATCCCTTCTCTTCAACTGAAGGATGTTTTTTCTTTATCTTAACTGTAAATCGTATTTATTTCCAATGACAAACAGAATGTTTTGATTCATACAACTTCATTTTTTCAGTTTAGGATTGTTCAAGTTCACGTGGTTCATAAACATAATCTAGTTAAAAATTAAAACTAAAGAGAGGAACTGAGAGAGAGAAGGGAATTAAAGTTACAATATAAAGAGGTTTAATGTAAAATTTATCAGAGCCCAATATTAAATTTGATGCTTTGAAGACCAAAATTACATTTTTCAATAAATATTAGGTTAGAAAATGCAACATATGCTTAATGCAACACTTCCAGTCTTCTTTACAGATACAGAGACAGATAATTATGAAGTTTTGGGTCATTTTGAATGTGCATCTAGTGTGTCTTGCAGGTGCAGGACAGGTGTCAGATAAAGATATCAAGCCCAAATAGAACTATTTGCTGGAAGACTCTCAAACCTTTATGAAAAGTATGAACCTCTGAGCCAGCACTGAGTTGCCACCTTGCTTCCCAGCAGTGTGGCGGGGCGTCCTCCTGTGTGAGAGTCAGCTGTCTGTGACTGCAGAGGGTGATAACTCAGAGCTATGCTTCCACAAACATGCAGCCACTTGACATGCCAGGCAGCCATGTGTTGTGTTGGAAGTGATGAGATACACGGGGCTTTTAGAGAGGAGCTCTCTCAAACATATTAAAGCCTCTTTTAGAGTAACTCAGCATGATTAGTAAAACCCTGGCACTCACCGAGGGCCGCTTCCACTGGATCCTCATGGAGGGTTTGTGGCTGAAGAAGAGTGAGGAGTCGTTTGCAGGAAACAAAGGGTCTTCAAACACAACATTCTTCTTTGCGTATTTGTCTCGCAGCTCCAGGAAAGTTTTAAGCCGCTTGGCATCCTTGACAGCCTCGTTTCTGCTCAGAATGGCCGAGTAGATGGAGTTCCCAGCAGGAGGGTAGTCAGATTTCTCATCCGACCCGAATGATGCTTCATTTTCATAAAGCACTTTCACCTTTGTTTCCTCAACAAGAGGCACTCTGTGTTTCCTGTCCCCCATCTTTTCTGTGAACGCCGCAGCCGTTGGTGTGTCAAAATCAGCTTATAAAGTGAAAAAAAAAAGACTCCTTATTTGCAGAAGAGACTGTAAACTTGCAAAATAGAGAAAAAAGAAACTTCCTGTGTCCTCCCTGACACTTTTAGTTCCTTTATTTGCTGGAAATGTTGTCACTGCTCATGTACAGTCACCAGCCTCTCACACAGTGTGGTGTCCCTGCTGCCGGCTGCACCTAAATATAGGCCCCACAGAGGAGGGAGGAGGCTCCTCAGAGACCCTGACAGCATGTTCAGGTCACAGTGTGCTCCACTATAAAGCCATTAAAAATAATGAACCCGTGAAAGAATAGGAAAAATATGAAATATAAAAGCATTTAAACTTAGTTTCATATTTATTTGTGCATTTATTTATTTATATATGTATTTTTTATTTATTTTTTAAATAAATATATATTCAGGTTTTTCTCTAATCATTTTTATTCACTTTTAAATATGTGATTTGTTAATTTTTTACTTTTATCCCATTATTTTTCCTTGTTCTTTCCCCTATTGATTTTGCTAAATAAATCAGTACAGATACATGGAAAATACTAAATAAATACATACAGAAATATATGTGAAAATTACTTAAAATGCTATTTATATTTTGTTACTTGTCTTTATATTTTTTTTATTATTTTTACTATTTGTCTACATGTCAAGATTTTTATTAACCTTTTTATTTATTTATTTATTTATTCTCTTTATAGATCAGATTTTTTATTTACTTTCTATTATTTCTTCTTTTATTTCACTTTAAATTTTCACCTTTTTATAATGGCTTCTTCCTTTATTTATTCATCTTTATATTACTACAGCATTTCCTTATTCTTTTACAGATTTATAATTTTTTCATGGCACTCCTTTGACTCCATACTGATCAAAATCTGTACATCTACATGAAGATATGACAGATTATTTTCTGGAGGTTGGTCATGTACCCAGTGGCACGATCACTTTATGCACTCTGAAACACCCTTTTAAATTTATGTGAATTCATGTACAGAAGGGCATATGAGATATAAAGGCTATAGTTAGTGCTTATGAACTGATTTTGCCCATTATATCAGTTTAGTATATTTAATTTCAATGTAACTGACTGGAATATAATTACCCCAAACCTCTGTTCAACGCCTATAATATCTAGTTATATTGACACCTAGTGGCAAACGAATGCCTCGACACTGACTTCCTTTTCAATGGTCTGTTATCTCTGACTAATCCGACCATTCATCATAATCCAGTCTTCAGTTGGCCTGATTCTCTGTCAATCCAAACCCACATCAAATAAGAAGAGGAGGCAGGGTTGCCAGGTTTGAGAGAAACCTGCATTCTTGTTTCAGTATAAAACAAGAATGAAAGCAACTCTTGACAAAATTGTGCTGCTCGACTAAGTGTTTTGTATTACAGTCAGTGATGGAATGGAGCTATCTACATTTACTAAATTATTGTACTTAAATACAACATTGAGTTTGACTTTTCCTGAGTATTTCCATTTTATGTAACTTTATACTCAAAGTTACTTTATACAAATGTTGTACTTTTTACTCCACTACATTTAGCTGACTGCTTTAGTTACATGTTATCAGATAAAGATATCACACAAAAAAACGTGATCAATTTGAAACGATTATGTGTTAACTGTAGGCTATTTAATTGGTTAAAATCAGCCCTACCTTGACAACAATAAAATGCTGATTGAGTAATAATGATAATAATAAAATAATATATTTGGAATATATATAACAATCTGAGCATGGACAAGTACTTTTACTTTTGATACTTCAAGTACATTTTTGATACTGTCACTTTAATACTTTAGGTTTTCAATGCATGATTTTAACTTTAGTGGAGTAATTCTACATGGCAGTAGTTTATACTTTTAATCTAAAATAATGAGACAATGGGCTTGGCTGCTTTTTAGTGGTAAAGTAAGGGAGAATAAGTAAACACACTATCTCACAATTCTGACTTGACCACCATGCATATTTCTATTTTTTTATCATTCTAAATATTCCACCAATTTCCCCCTTTTTCCTGGTTAATACCAATAACATCTCTCTGGTTTAAAAAAACTATTTATATGTCCATTAAAACATATAACAGCTCTATGTCCCGCTGAGAACAAAGTTGCTGCAGTAATTTTAACACCGCAGAAGGAGGGATGTAACAAAGCGGATCTGGCAACCACACTCGGCTCTGACGTGCTCGCAGTGCAGTGTGCATCTGGAAGTTGTCGCCATCATATCTAGCTAAATGTAGAGCTAGCCTTCAAGTCAGTCGAGGATATAAAGTTATTGATATCATTAACCTCTCTTTGTTTCTTTCTGTCGAGTACCTGTGAATTGCTGTGATGTTATTAACCAGTGAAGGCGTCTGAGGATTGGCGCTGTTGTTGTAGTCTTGTGTAGTTTACTCACATTAGCGGCGGCTAATTTTCACACTAGCTGGAGTCTTGAGGAGCAGAGAGAGGGGCGGTGGGCTGCTAAAAACTGCCGCTAGCTCGTTAGCAGCGAGCCAGCTCGCTAGTCAGCTGGCCACTAAGTAAAAAATAGTTTGTTAAGATTAAAGTGGAGAAAGCAGCGGTGGTTTGCCGGTTGCTGTCTCATGTTAAGTTAGTAACGGACCGTTAGCCAAGGAGCTAGCTGCTGAGAAACGGAAGATCTGTTTTAGCTAACACAGCTAACTAAAGAAGAAGCTGGGATTTGGTCTGCGACAGAGAGAGTCTGCTAAACTGGAGCTGGCATCGTCACATTTCCCATCTTTAAAACGTATGTATTTATACTACTGTTTATGTAACGGTTCATTATGGCCTTTTCTGTACTGTGCTAATTAAGCTAACTTCTTTGTAAAGTCCCAACGGTTATTCTTCTGCTGCAACTATGATAGCCAGCTACACCCACTAAACATAACAATGCTGTCATTGAACTCTTATTAAATTGCCATTGGTTTTATATTTTAATCCCTCAACAGTATTCACAATGGAGTATGATGCTGATATTGTTTTTGGGGGTGTCTCACAGCTGGCTGCTGGGCCTGACAACCAAGAAGATGTCTGAGGGAGATACCAAGCAGGCCCCGGACAGTGCCCAGGAGGGGAAGGCTGAGGCCGGGGTAGCTGCACCCACGGGTCAGGGAGTGTCATCCGTGTCCCCCCCTGTGTCCATGGTGACCCAGCCTCCAGCCACTGCAGCCACAGAGGACGAGGAAGAGGAGAGTGAGGATGAGTCAGAGATTTTAGAGGAAAGCCCGTGTGGACGCTGGCAGAAACGCAGAGAAGAGGTAAGGGGGATATATATGTCTGCAGAGAGGGGTCAGGTTTACCTTCACCAAGGTATAAATTTAGCCTGATGCATTATTTTGTTTTCCTCCTGTAGGTGAATCAGCGTAATGTCCCTGGGATCGATAATGCTTACTTGGCCATGGACACAGAGGAAGGAGTTGAGGTGGTGTGGAATGAGGTCATGTTCTCAGAAAGGAAGAATTTCAAACTACAGGAGGTGGGTGTACTAGTTATCATAACAACTGTGCCTGCAGGAGGACAGTGGACATGTTTTAAGGATTGTGCTTTTTGTCTTGGGTTGCCTTCATTACTGTGATCTCGATAACAATGGCGAAGCTGACTGGTTTTAATTTTTTCCCTCTGGCTCTAAGCTACTTAGGCAAGCGGTCAGACTAGTTGTTGCCAGCAGCAAAGTACACACTGTACCTGCAAAGTTGCAGAAAATGTTTTAAAGAAATTTCGAGGGGAGGGAGAAAGCAGACCAGAAGGATTTGGATGTGAGGTGCACATTTGCTAAAACACTCGGGCGTTTTATGCAATAATGTGCATGGTTGTGCATAATTCTGAAGTGATTTCTATTTTCTCAAAGCTGACTTTATCACATAAAATATGAGAATGAGGTAGTTCTTCTGTGCTAGATCGCTGCAGGGTGCCCTGAAGCCGGGCTTGTTTGCAACATGCAGAGCTTAATATGCAAATGACTCAAAGAAAATAGTCTGATAACATTTTGAATGCATATTTTGCTAGAAATTACACAGATGATTGCTCTATGGAGTAAAGAGCAAGGCCAAGAGCTGCTTTAAATGGGTGTCCATTTACAGCTGTTGAATTTAAATTTGACCTTGCACTTGTGAGATGGTCTGTCTGACCGTAGTGCAACCTGCTGACCAAGAGAAGACTATTACAATGTATATGTTGTGAAGACATGATGTGCTTGGCCTGAATTGTTAAAGAAATAAATCAGTAAATTCAACTTAAATTTGACGACATGGATGGATGTTGTAACCTTCAGCAAAATGCCATTGTAAAAATTATTTGTTATAATATATACATTTAAATGAAATCTTGTGTTTTTTTGTTGTTTTTTCACAGGAAAAAGTCAAAGCAGTTTTTGATAATTTGATCCAGCTGGAGCATTTGAACATTGTGAAGTTCCACAAGTACTGGGCGGATGTCAAAGAGAACAGAGCGAGGGTAGGACATCATCTAAAAAAACTGTTTATCAAGTCACATAAAAAGTTGTTGAGTCGAAAAGTTTAGAGTTTGATTGGTTTGCATTTCCTTTTTTTGTCTGCAGGTCATTTTCATCACTGAGTACATGTCTTCAGGAAGTCTCAAACAGTTTTTGAAAAAGACGAAGAAAAACCACAAAACCATGAATGAAAAGGTGTGAAAATTCTGCTGGAACTCATTAGAGATTTTCAGAAGAAGTTAAATGGAAATTAATCTGAAACTTAAAGATCAGCAGATCAAAGAAAAAAAACCTGTTGAGTCTGTTTTTTTTTTAAAGACACATTTAACATTAATATTTTCTATGACCTATTTCTTGTCTGACAGGCCTGGAAGCGCTGGTGCACACAAATCCTGTCTGCTCTCAGGTAAGCAGAACAAAAAGGTTCATTTCTGTGAATCACTTAGTGTTAATGAATATCTTGTTTACTAGTCTGTACTTGTACAAAAAAATAATTTGTTCCTTGGTAGAGTAGAGGTCATTTTATTGACTTTGCCCTTGTTCACTTGCCTCCAGCTACCTGCACTCCTGTGAACCTCCCATCATTCATGGCAACCTGACCTGTGACACCATCTTCATCCAGCACAACGGCCTCATCAAGATCGGCTCAGGTAGAGATCAGTTAAAGCAAGAAAGATCTTGATACCCACACTGTGGTTTAAGTACTTGTACTCTCGCACTGTCGGTATTAATAAAGCATTTCTCAACTGTTTCAGTTGCTCCAGACACCATCAATAACCATGTGAAAACCTGTCGGGAAGAGCAGAAGAGCCTTCACTTCTTCGCTCCAGAATATGGAGGTAAGATCCAGTCATTTGTCATCACAGATCCTGTTTCTCAGAGCGTCTGGTTTAAGCACATGTCACATAACTGCAACGTCCTCTGTTTGATTTTTGTCCTTGGGACCATTGTTGCATGTCAAAGCCCTCTCTTTCTGCCTGTTTCCAGTCTGCCGCTCACTTTCATCCATCCAATGAAGGCAGTAATCTTAAAGAGGCACTGTGTAGGATTTAGTGGCATCTAAAGTTGATGTTGTACAGTGGAATCAACTGAGAACTCCTAATTTTCCAAGCATGTAGGAGAACCTATAGTGGCATTTAGGTAGTGAAAAAACAGACGGCCAGTGTCTGCTTTGTCCAATCTGGGCTGCTGTGGAAATCTGGTGAACTCCTGAAAGTGGAATTATTTTCTGTGAATTTGTGTTTGTTGGGACACTAAGACTCTTTATTCAGTGTTTTCAGAGCAAAAAAAAAGGTTTGCACCTGGAATAAACCCAATATATACAGTTGTTAAGTACTTACTTACTTTCATTTTATAAATGTAATGCTTTTAATATGTTCAAATTAAGTTTATAATAATCATCCCTATGTAGATTTGAAGGCTCAGTCTAAATTAATAAAAGCAAGATGTGATGTGTGTCAGGTGATTATACACTAATGAAAGTTATGAACATCATATTTAGTTTCTGTTAGATCCCCTTGAATCCTACACACTGCCCTTGTTTAAGATCCTGTAAATGTTGCATTGTGTGGTGGAGTTCCTGTGATACTGATCAGCTTATTTCTGCTTCCAGCTGTTGCCAATGTTACCACAGCCGTGGATATCTATTCCTTTGGAATGTGCGCCTTAGAGGTGAGAGGAAACCTTGTTCTGCTCTGAGCTGTTGGTGGCACACTGACGAGCTTAATCACTCATTCTTGTGTTTATGGAAAATGTGCCGGGTTGGTAATTCCCTGATTTGGAATGTGTCACGGTATTCTTTACAAAAATGTCACCCCAGCTTGTGAATTGCTTGGTGTTGTTTGTTGCGAAAGTTAGCGTTAGTTTGCTTTTTTTTTTTTTTTTTTTTACAGAAATAGAAATCAGGATGTCAGTTGTTTACAAGACAGGAAATGTGGAGTTACAGTCTTTAACCCTTGTGCCTCACTCGGGGCATTGTGGGCTTTTTGATTCTATTTTCTTCTGAATATTTTGGCTGTTTCAATCTCATGTTTGCCATATGAGCCAAATACATTTGTTGTTGTTTTTCTGTTTTCCAGTTGAGGGACTACTGCGGTGCTCTCAAACACTGAAATGTTTGATGCAAAGCAGCAAAATCAATTCATCTATTGCTATTTTTTTACATTTACATTTTTGTTAGTTAAATCAGGACTAAAGCTGGTTAAAAAGTGACTAAATGGAGACAATAATATAGATTTGTTATTTCAAAGCAGACATTTTTGTCCTCTGAGCAACTTTTTAAAAGGGAGGCACAAGGGTCAATCACTGGGGCTTTTCAGGTCTGCAAAGATGGCTATTGTACTGACTGTTGTTTTGAATTTATTAGGATTTTCTAATCAACTCTCTTTTTTTTATCTGATCACTTCCTCAGATGGCTGTGTTGGAAATCCAGAGTAATGGAGATTCGTCTTATGTGTCCCAAGAAGCCATAAACAGTGCCATTCAGTCGCTAGAGGACCCGCTGCAGCGGGTGAGTGACAGACAGAGAGAGAGAGATAAGTGTTTGAAGCCTGTGTGGCTGTTTGGAAGAGGAAGCCATGACTTACAGCCCCCCTCCCCTCACGCTTTCTCAGGAATTTATCCAGAAGTGTCTGGAGGTGGACCCCAGCAAGCGACCCACAGCGAGGGAGCTGCTGTTTCACCAGGCCTTGTTTGAGGTGCCCTTACTCAAGCTGCTGGCTGCACACTGCATCGTCAGCCACCAACGTGAGTGCAAAGCAAACACATATCCAAAGCTTTATCAGCTGTCTATTAATATCTTCAGTTTACAGTTAAAGGCCCATTGTTCAAACCAAGTATACAGACAGAAGTTTACAGCACACAGAGAGATGGATCTTAATCTGTCAGCCTAAGATCATGACTTTTATTCTTAGAGGACTCTGACATAAATCCCCAAACCCACCAAGCACAGTCACAAAAATAAAATATAACAATAACCATCCATGAGTGAAAGCTCTTATCTGATTACTGTCTCCTCTTCTGTTTATGTGTAGATATGATTCCAGAAAACGCTTTAGAAGAGATGACGAAGAACATGGACCCTAACTTGGTGATTGTTGAGGCCAAGGACGGAGTTCAGATGAAGTAAGTCTGAGTAAAAACACAAAACACTGACACATTGAGATATTTGGATGAAAAACCTGGTGGAGCAAGGAAACCTTTGGTCACGTTCCTGTGAATCTCTGTCTTCATATTAATCCGTAGAATATTTATATTTGCATAATTTATTATGCCAAAAATCACTGACTAGATTTTCTCTGAGCTTTTGGTTTTTATGTTATCCTGATCTAGTTTGAATGTTTTCTTTTCCTGGAATTAAAATGTATATCCTCGTTAAACGGTACAATGCCAGAACCTACCTTTTTAAATATGGAATAAAGTTACATTTAAATGTAAATAGTTGAATAAATAGATACATGTTTTATTACATATGTCTAATTATTATTTGACTTTTATTTCCCATTTAATAATCATTCATTTACTCTTGTTTAATACTGACTTGGATGGTATTTCATTGAAAATGATCTGCTTTTCACTTGAGTTGTTGCTTTAGTCACGCTCTGCTCCTGATTGGCTGAATCTTCAGCATGAATAACAGTTTTTCTTCTGCCTCAGGCTCTCTCAGTTTCCTGCCCTCGAGCTGGACAAGTTCCTGGAAGATGTAAGGTAAATAAAAAACAATTATTCTACAGCTGGGAGACAAATTTGCTGTTGATTTGATTTGATAACTCTGGCTTGGATGCCTGCTGGTAAAATGAGGTGGTGGAAAGTAAAAAGAGGATGACTCATCCTCCACTGAAACAGCTGATTGATGCCAAAAATCAGTTGTTGTATTGCAGCAAACGCTGAATCCGAAGATGTCCTCTGGTGTTCAGGGCACAGCAGGAAATCATCTGCAGCTCTCCTGAAGTTATGTTCCTTTATTCCTTTCATCTGCCAGGAATGGGATCTATCCTCTGACTGCGTTTGGGATACCGTGTCCTCAGCAACCTCAGCAGGAGGCGGTGAAGTCGCCCATAGTGCCCCCGTCAGTGAAAACCCCGACCCCTGAACCTGCAGAGCTCGAGACCAGGAAGGTAAGAAACCAACATGCAGGAGCGCATGTCCAATGATATTAACACTCAAATCCTGCTCACTATTATAACAGAACCTGTCGAGTATTTTTATTTTATTAACTGTCCACTACCTTTTAAAAATATGAGATAATAAACAAAGTATTTGAGGATATTTATGAATCCAGATGTATCAGAATTACTTAAAGCTTCTCATCATGTGCATGATAACAAGTTATAGTTTACGTCCTAAAGCACCAAAAGAGCATGATGTTACATGCATTCAGTGTCACTGCTCAGTTCAGGTTTCTGACTTGTATTTAATTCCTCGTTTGCGTGCACCACCTCATCCATGCGTCATTTATTAACCTGTTTTCTTTGGCAGGTCCTTCAGATGCAGTGCAACATTGAACCTGTCGATGAGGGCACCAAGCATCATGTAAGTTTCACTTCTGCCTGTCCGACGAGTCGTTTCTTCTGCTTCTCACTTTTGTTTGTCGTGTGTGAAAGTCTTTTTTTTTTTTGTCTAGATCTTTGAAGTGAATTCTTTTGTTTCCTTTCAGCTGACCTTGCTGTTGAAACTTGAGGACAAACTGAACAGGCACTTAAGCTGTGATTTGTTACCAAGTGAGTGTCTTTATTTAGTCTTTTATTTTTGCACACATTTCATCATTGACTCTCCTTACAGCTCATTCCATAATCATCAACCTTTATATGATGGTCGAAAAATTACAGTTTTACAAAAATCCCAAGCAGCACATTTTATTAACCGTGTTCCATCAGAGACTGTAGATGGAGCTAATGCAGCGTTTTGCTCTTCAGTTCACTCATGTGTATGAAGTGGCGTTCAGTTTTTATATTAGTCTCTGTTAATGAGTAAACAGCTGAACCAGCAAAGAAAAGAGAGATTACTATAGACACAACACAGGGTGTGTACGGGTGCTTGAAATCCTTGAAAATGCTTATGTTTTACTGTATTTTCAAGGTTTGAAAGTGTTTGGATTTTGGATAAAGTGCTTGTAAATGCTTGTGATTTTTACTGTATTTCTCTCACAACAACCAGCCATCTGACTTAAGATAATCGCATGTTCACTGGAGAAAATAATACATTGAATAGCCTTAAAATCTAAAATGGGTTTTGTGTACACTTATGCTTGTGTGACTGATTTGCCAGTTTGACGTTAAGTCACCACCAGAAAGGTGTTTTTCTATGTCCCCTAAAATGTGATGTATAATGCTGACTTTATCTGCTCAAAGTTAGAGAGGTAGTGAGGTATTTTTTCATTCCTCTACTGATCAGGGAGATATCTGTGCACGACACTGCAGCCTTTGACTCAAACATGCAACAGCCAAGCTAGATTAGGTACGTCACAGCTGAAGTTGACATGACCGTGCTCGTGTTCTGACTGTTTTGTGTTTGTGTTCAGATGAGAACGTGCAGGAGCTGGCCGTGGAGCTGGTCCAGCTGGGATTCATCAGCGAGGTAAGTGGCATCATCACGACCCCGCCGACCCGAACACCCCGTAACCATGGAGATGTTTCTAACCTCGCCGCCTCTTCTTTTCAGGGCGATCAGCCACGACTTGCATCCGTTCTTGAAGAGGCCTTTTCAAAGTTCTACAGCCGGAACGGTTCTCTCAATCCGGTGACTGTTTCCTCGTAGCGGAGGACTCGCTCGGCCTTCTCTCAGCCCTCCTCGTCCTCCACAGCGGGACTAGCTTTTTGCTCCATCTCTGAGTTGCAGGAAAGCTTCGTGAGGACGGAGGAGGAAGCCTTGGTCTGGTTGCAGATTCTGCAGCCTGTCGTCGTATCTTCTGGTGGGAAAAAGCTGCCACTAAGTGGTCGTCGCTTTCTATCTTTTTTTTTTTTTTCTCCTCCCACCCAATACAGCCATCTGCTTCTCTTTTTAAAGAGGAAATCTTAGTCGCAGCTTTAAGGAAAATACAAATGTTTTCACTTTTTGGCTTATTTCTTTCCAGTAAAGAAGCAAGCAACATAAAACTGGATGACAGCAGTATTTTCCTTAAGTCAGTATTAAAAGTTGTATTTTAAACATTTTTACTTAAAACTGTTTAATAGTTGTCTGTATAAAAAAAAAGAAGAAAAAAAGAAATCTTTGTCCCGGCATACTGAAGTGTATGTATTCTGGTGTTGTAAGGTTAAGTCTGGTCGTCTGGTCCTTTTAAAACTTTCTCTCGAGCAGCGAGTGAGGCATCTTCCTACCTTGTATCGAAGACTCATCAAGCTATTAACGCAACAGATGCAACGTCACTTTTACTTCAAAATTCTGTAATTATACAACAGTCATGAAATGTGCGGCTGCGACACGATCTGAAGAGCTGCAGCTAAAGTATAAAAAAAATCAAACTATTTATTTGTGTATTTTTCTTCCGTGTGTACTGTAAATCACTTCCAGCACTATAAGGCCGGGGGTTGTTTGAATGTATGCTTTTACTTTCTCTCTCTTTAAACCGCGCTGATGTTTTCTGTGAGGGTGTCATCACTTGACTGTGGTCCAACTGCTGCCGTAGCTTCTGTTGCAGAAAGCATCTAATGTCTGAAGAAGTTGTTGAGGATCATGTGACGGGTGTTTATCAACGGGTTTGACGAGTGCATGCACGCTTCTCTGTGTCTAAGTGGAAACTGATGCATGCAACAAGCGAGCTTCAGTAGTATTTTAACAGCGATTGGTGATAGAGTCGAGTAGTTCATCATGCAGAGGATGTTGTGTCCACGTTTGCAGCTCTGAATCATTTCTTCATGGCTGACACCAGAGTAAAACTTTGCCCCCCGCCATGTAGATACTCACATATTGGCTCCTTTGTCTATGTTAACTGTTGGGGATCTCTCTGTTAGTTTGCACTGCTGTACACTTTTATATCCTGTTGGAAATGTCCTGTGGCCTCTGGCTTATTCGCAACAACAGAAGGAGCTTAGATGAATTTGGAAATGGTGTCATGATTCAAAGCGTAGTCAGTGATCAGTCTCCTCTCTGCTGTGACTGCCTTCTGACGGGGTCTGTAGATACTTCGAGATACAAGTGTGGAACTGCCTGGCATGCTTGTAACCATCTTGTACACTGTATGCTGGACACTGTGCTGTTTCTGCGATGCATTTACCCCCTTTTTCACTTCCTGAAATAAAAATTTACACGATCAGTCCTTTAGTCTTTGTTTGGTATCTTCAGTTTTCATGATCATTGGGGACATATTATGATATGTTTGGATAGGCAAAATAAGATTTGACCAAAAAAGATGCCATAGTATAGTATGACTTTTTTTTTCAGACAAAAGTGAAAAAATTTGCAAAATGCCCCAAATTCATAGAATTGCTTTATTAGAGTCTGCTGATGCACGTTATGGTATAAACTACATTTTTGCTAAAAAAAACTCCAGCGCCCCAGTATTTGAGTGGGACTGCTCTAGCATGACTTTTTTCAGTTTTTTGGAAACCCATAAATGGTGTTTTTCTGTCATTTTTGGACAAGCTATACTACTACATGTATCAAAGGAGTATAATAAAGCTATCCTGCGAATTGGGTGCGTTTTTAATAAAGTTGAAAATTTGGGGGGAAAAAAAAAAAAGACATGCTATAGTATGACTTTTTGAAAATTTGGCCATTTCGCAACATGGTGTTTTTCTGTCATTTCTGGATAGATTATGCTATAATATGTATCAACACACTGAAATTGGGACATTTTAGGCATTTTTAGGCGTTTTAAGGAATTTTCAAGTTTGACCATATTTTTTTTCCTAGGATGGGGAAGTCATGGGCGGATGGGCAGATTTGCCAGGGTCATGTCTTCGCCATCCTAGGAAAAAAAACACTGTCTACTTTTTGTTGTAAGGTAGTCAGAATGTCATTTCTGGATAGATTAGGCTCTAATATGTATCA
>CAFUXE010000236.1:1161829-1173558 GCA_903364295.1 Serranus cabrilla | reverse complement strand
ACATTTGAATGATTCAGCGTATTGAGCTACATGGAGGCTGCCAGTTAGCCACTCGGGCTGATTATTAGCCGCGGCCGGATGGACACGGCGACCGGTCGGACCACCTGAGCTGAGTGACCATTTGGAAGCGATTCAATTACTTGTGGGATTGATTGATCTGGTCTGGCACAGGCAGGAACCAATTGGATTGTCCTAAAAACTGCAACGCTGGCCGACCGTTGAACTCCAGGCGCGGCTGAAGCCGACTGTCGGTCTGTCCACCTGTCTGTCCATCTGTCCCTGCTCGGACTTCTGTGAGTCTGTTTGAACACAGTTCTTCAAAAAGAAGCAGGAAGAGAGTCTGAAATGCTGTTTAAAGGTCCCATTTTATGAAAAACATGTTTTTTTTGGCCTTTACATATATTCTTTAGTCATCCTTCAGCCAAACAAACCTGAGAGGATGAAAAACTGAAGCCTCTGCATTGTTGAGCTTTGTCAGCATCTTCTCGGTTTCCTCCTCCTACAGGCCGCTACGCCTCCCTCTGCTCCCAGGGCCTCAACCCGCTAACATGAAGCAGCCAGAGTCGGTACAGTTAGCTACCGCTGCTACACATGTCTGAGCTCAGAGGAAACATACAAAGTGTTATGTTGTGTGTCTCTTGTCTTTGCCAGCGTCACGAGAAAGGACTCAATGGCTGGATTTGATTTATAAAGGCAATGTTCCAGCAACATATGGTACTATTTACAGTTTAATAAGAGCTATGTGCAGTTAGCGTTAGCGTAGCCTCATAGCCCGCTGTTGTTTCTAGCATCTGCGTTAGCCACGGTCGCTACGGATTATTCTCAATCAAGGTCAGTAATCATTCGGCTTCTGCTGGGATAAAGGGACATGGCATCAAACTGTGTTTGAACTGTCACCGAATACCGCACGGTGTTTGTGTGTTGTAGGATGAGTGGTTAGCATTAGCGTTAGCGTGGCCTCAGAGTCGGTCTGTTGATGATAGCATTTGCTTTAATAACTGTCGCTGCAGAATATGCATATGCATAATATTTGGATCCCGCTCCTGTTGCTCCTGACGTGCCGCCATGTGGCTATTTGTTTCCATCTTCTCTGTCTCCGGAAACGCCCCCATAACCCTGGCAACCAGGCAGCCAATGACAGCAGGGCCTCATTAACATAGCCCCGCCCACTCAAATCACTGAAACCTAAATAAGGCAGAAACTGCTGAAACGGAGAGAGTTTTTAAAAAAAAAAAAGTTCATAACCTTGATTTAGAGACTCATGTTTAAACAGTTTAAACTTGCATAATATGGGACCTTTAACAGACATACAGTTAAAGTTACTGAGTATAATAACCTCTATAGGAGGATTTCTTATGTTAAACTGCATTAGATTTAGTCGCCTTATAGAATAGACCATGTGTTTAAAACCTTTTATGTAAAACAGGAATTCCTCCTTTTTCACGCGGCACTCAACAAAATGGGAGATAACTTATTATTAAGTGCTAAAAATCACTTCTTGAGTGAATAGCTGCTCCCTCAAAGTGCTTCATCTGCTCGAGTTAGAGATTTTTCTACAATTCCCAGAATGCCTTTCAACAAGCCGCAGATAAAGAGATGTGACCTTGCTGCTTTTCAGCCGTGGATTTTAAATGTAGATGGGGAAAGCGATATCAACAGCAGAGCGCGAGAGTCTCCGGTGGAGAAAAGGTGAGTCGACCTTGATTCAAACCTCAACCTGTCTTCATGCTGCAATGCATTATGGGATCTGTCCTGCTCCCGAGGCTGTGGAAGCCGCTCGGTGTCTTTTAAAGCGACTGATTGACACCAAAACTTGATGTTTTAAATAATTAAAAAGTGTTTTATCTATTGTATGATTCAGAAAATAACAGGAAGTAGCTGCTGTGTTTCTCTATCAGTATTTATATGGTTAATCCTTCACAAAAAAAAAAGATAAAAGTCAGCAAAAGCAGGGATTCCTCCTTAATCCAGTGTGAAAAAACACGAAACCTCTCATACAAGCACATTTCATTTCAGTGTAATTCTAGTTTTTCTTTCAGACTTTAAATCTGAATATGTGCCAATAAATAATTCCAGGTCCTGGAGGTCAGTGTTCAGCGTAAACAGGCTGAATATTAAAACATGTTTAGCCAGCAGGAAGAGCAGCAGAGAGACGAGGTGCTGCTCATCTTCTCCCAATGAATGAGAGCGAAGATGGAGATTAATCATCCAAATGTAAATGCAGACAACAAATAAAGCTGCAGCCCTCTCTCCTGAAAAGTACAGTTCAAAATAACTTAACTGTTTTCTCTACGATCTGTGAAAAAGCTGCAGTTTGGTTAAGTTTAGGCAGCAAAATTACTTGGTTAGGTTTGTAAAAAATCATTAAACTTTTTGTTTTAAACGGGACGGAGACTGAAAGTCTGTTTGTCTGACTCATGATGTCAAAAATGTTACCTGGAAACTCACTATTATTACGGCTGTTATTGTTATTTTCTTAGATATTCAAGTCGCCCATCGATTTAAGTATAATTATGCCTGAATAGGAGTATTGTAATAGAGAGTGAAGGTGCTTTTGTAAGGATGTGTCTTTTCTTTTTAATTTAATTAAATGAATGAATTACATTTTTTCTCTCTCTTTCTTTTCTTTTCCTTTTTAATCCTTTTTCTTTTTGCTTTGATGGTATGTTTCACAATGCAGAGCTACACGTATGAGCTGTTTCTTTCTTCAAATAAAAAGTTTAATAACAAAAAAATAAAATGTTACCAGAGAATTTTCCTTTGTGAAAAATATTAATAATGCCGATTTTTTGTACGAGAGCAGAACAATTAAGTCCAAACTGACCTGCAACCATCTGCTGATTATTTTCTCAATTAATAGTTTGGTCTATAAAATGTAAAAGGAAAAAAAAATCCCATCACAGTAGACCAAAATAACATTCAAAATGCATTTTTCTTCCAATTAAAACAAAGTTTAAACTGACATTAAAGAGAGGAATGCACTGGGAAAGCTGGTGGATCTGCAGAGTCTCACCCTCTCCTGTCTTCCTGCACAGAGCCTGAACCCGTCCAACACCTCCCAGTGAACTGGAACGCTGACTGCGAGCGCGGCCTTATCGCGCAGCATCAGCGGCAGCGTGTCGGAGCGCACTAATGCTCCCGAGGCTGAATGGGAGCAAATCCCTGCAGCCAGGCCCCTAAATCATGTGGAGAGCCGATAATGGCTGTAATGAAAAGAGGGTCATGTTCGGGCGTCCACATACTTCTGTCATTTATCAGAGCCTCTCAGAGAAGCTTTAACTGGTTAATAAAAATAATGAATGTGTGTAATCGGCTGTAGATAGGATAATAATAATAATAATTTAGCCTCATTCCCAATAACTTTAGTGGAAGTAAATCAGTGTCACAATCCAGGAAATTTATGCTGATACATATGAAAAGCTGCAGTTATTGTTACAGCTCTGTGCAACCACAAATCCTTAAAAATCTTAGTACACTGCGTAAAATATTAACTATGAAATGTTTACAGAATTAAGGACATTTTGAATGAATGCATATATTTACAAAATATATATTTTCCCAGTTTGAGCTTTAGATATCTTGGCACTCTGGACTTGGAGTCCAGAGTGAAACATCAGGATCAAATAATATCTATTCATGCTGTTTCTTTTTACTTGAAGCACGTGTTTCCTTAAAATATATTTAGATTTAGTACTTTGTTCTTTTGCACCAACACACCAAAGCAAATTCCTTTTATGTGAAAACTGACTTGCAAGTAAAAACGATTCTGATAAGGATGCAAAACCCACGAAATGGACTTTAATATCCACCATTAGGAATCATGGTCATCTTATTAATTATTTCACCAGAAATGAGTGCATTACATAGAAAAATATATACAATATATATAATATATATATAAATAAGTGTAGATCTTTTGCACCTTCAGTCTGTGCACCGCTGAATAAATCAGAATGGTGACTTTTTAAGCTTTTAAATCACGATGCTGTATGATGCCGATAATGAGCCAATAATGAAGGTTGCAAAGGATGTCTTAGTTAATTTTCAGAGCCTCAAGACTTTTTAGGAATTGCAGTCTTGGTATAAAGAGTGACAAAGTCCACATAGAGAGGAGGCTGGGACTGTGACCCTGAAGACTGCTGTTTATGCAATAACTTATATATTTCAAAAAACAAAGGTACATAACAAAAAGAATTTACTTTTCCTAAACCTTTTGCCACGTAAACATTCTTATTTTAGACGTTTTTTGATGCACAAATGTGCAAAAATCTATCTTGCAAAGGCAGCATGCTCTGGTGCAACAAAAAAACCTTTCCTTATGCAAACCACAATCTTTTTCTAAACCTAACCAAGTGTTTTTGTTGGCAGTGATTGCTCAAAATTCCGCTTATATTATCTTTAGATATCATGCAAACCATTGTAGGTTGCATGATTTTAGTGCCGTTACTGACAATTATCACTGACATGACGACAGTAAGTCAGCTGAAACAGTGTTTTTGTGGTGGGAAAGTGTGTGCAGAACATAATAGGATTGTAGGCAGTGAGGGACAGGCAGCAACATCATAAAGTGAGAAAAGGTGGAAAATCACAGCAAAGGTATCTGAAATACCTGAGATCTGTTGGAAGTTAGAGCCTATTATTTTACTGCCAAAAACAAACTCCAATCCACTGGAACTATTCTTCAGTGTGATTTCTCCCCAGATGCCAGTGAAGTTATCTTTCTTTCTTTCCTCTCCTCCTCTCTGCCGAGCCGGATGATGACACACTTTCTCAGGTGATTGACAAGCGCTAACAAATTCCATCTGTGAGAATTGAAATTCATTCCACATGTAGGTTTCACACTGCAAGATTTCCCTTTGCTGAACATATAATGTGGTCCAGATGTGAATTGGTTTGAAAGAAATCTGCGTTGGGATTGTTCGGCTGCAGGTGAGGCCGGCGAGCCGTCTCCACAGGTGCTGAATAAATCTCAGCTCATCAAATTTAAAACCGGAGTCAGACTCAGATCCCAGTCACGGTGAGCGCTGTCCAACTCTCCCGGCAGCAACTATCACATTAAAACCAACTCATTCTCATTCTCCGGCTCTCAGCATCTTATTGTTGTTCATTAATGCAGTTCATTACCGAGTCTGCATGTAATTATACTCGTGTGAATTCCCACATGCTCTATTTTGGAATTAGTTGATGCAACATCCCTTAAAAACCTGTTTTTCTGTCTTCTTGTGCGGTTACAGAGAGGTCAGAGGTCGGCTGCAGCCCTGGAGCAGGTAGTTAAAGGGCCGAGGACGCTTCAGCAGGGTGGTCCGCTCATTAAATCCTCCGAGGGGAAGAAATCATCACCAGGGTTTTATTCTATCAACCCTGCCTTTGTTGTTTAAATGTCTCGGTGCAGGGCGCTTATCATTACTTTCTCCACTGAGTTTGACCTTTAAAGTCAGGTTCAGACAGGTTATTCTTTAATTTCCTTAAATCTGTTTCCCTACAGTAAAAGCTGAGATAAGATCTGAGACAGAAACACACAACTTCCTCCACCAGCGCTGCACACGAACGGGCAGAAAATAAAAGCTTCCTGCAGGACTGGTGCTGGAAAATATCACATTCAATAAAAAGCTTTTTTTCATTACTGAAGCTGCAGGGGAGATTTTAAACTACTTTGTGACTATTTATCAGTTTCTGAAAGCTCCTGCAGAACATTACATTGTTGTCTGTAACACTTGCATATTAGTGCTGCATTACTTAAGTCTCTTCGTGCCTTTATTCTCTTCTCCAGACTTTTCTCAGGCCAGTTTTTTATTTTCTCACTTTTGGCTTTCCTGCCTGGCATCAGCGACTCGACGGGCTGTCTGCTGTCAGTCAGGTGTCGGCTCAACGAAATTACCTGAAGTGCAGGTGATGCTTCACGCTGCATCTTCACCATGTGAATATTCTTATTTTAGACGTGCAGTTTTATGCACAAATGTGCAGAAATATATCATACTTTCAAAGGTAGCACGCTCTGGTGCAACAAATACTCAATACAGTGATAATCCATTACAAGTGTGCATGTTTTCAATTAAATTTAGGTCGCAAAGGATTTGAAAATCACTGCATTCTGTTTATTTTTTCACATCTGATATAGGTTTTGGAATTGCGGTTGCAGTATAAAGAGCGACAAAGTCCACGTCGAGAAGAAGTTTAGGTGGACAGATGATCAAACAAACCAGATATCTATCTTTTCCTACAGTAACCATGTTAATATTCTTACTTTAGACGTGTAGTTTAATGCACAAATGTGCAGAAATCTGTCATACTTCCAAAGGTAGCACGCTCCGGTGAAAGAAGAATCTTTACTTAATTACCAATACAATGATAATCCATAACACGTATGCATGTTTTCGATGAAAAGTATGTCACAAAGGATTTGCAAAATATTGCATTCTGTTGTCATTTTCAAATGTGCAGAAATATATCATACTTTCAAAAGTAGCATGCAAGTTCTCCTTTACTAAATTATTTAAGAATACTCCAATACAAGTAAAAGTCCAGCATTTAAAGTCAGTCCTACAGTGCAACTAACACTCAAATCCTTTACTTAATCAACAATACCATCATGTAAAAATACTCCATTACAAATAAAAGTCCTGCATTTTAAAATCCTACTTATGTACAAGTGCTCAGTTAAATGTATCCTGGTAATAATCTGCAGAAAATATATTATATGCTCCAATACGACACGTTTTTTTGTACGTCATAAATGCTAAAATTGTATTTCAGAAGCTGGTCATGTGTTTTAATGAATCTGTTACTATGAAACGTAACAAATACTGGTCAAAAATACTATATTTCCCTCTGAAATGTAGCGGAGTAGAAGTAAAAAGTTGCAACAAAAAATGGGAATACTTAATTAAAATACAAGCATCTCAAACTTAAACGCAGCACTTGAGTAAATGTACTTGGTTACTTTCTTGTAATATTGTTCAATTACATATATTCATGAAGCATTTGTCAGTTTTTATGAAGCGCTTTGTTCCCTTTTTCTATCACAAACATTATTTCAAACTTATATCCCAGCTGACTCTCAGTATGAACGTTCGGTCTCGGTCTTGACTTTGTCTCGACCTCCATTTGGACTCTGTCTCCAAAGTGTCTCACACTTGACTGAAGTGGACTCGACTTCAGCCTCTGTTCTGCATATAACACTTCGTTCCACAGCATCGGGGAACATTCTTGCACATCATGCTGAAAAGCCTATTTCCAGCAGCTTATTAGAGATGCTGTGATGTTGATTGGCGCTGCATGTACACTTCATGTGGTTTCATACCACATGTGTGACAACCTGATGATGTGTGAACCCAGAGTATCATAATGTTAATTATGTTTCACAATGTTTGAGAAAGTCAACACGTTGTCTCGCATCAAGAGAACGTGGAGGAATTCTAATCAAAGCGAAGCGAAGCACAGATCTAACCGGGTACACACACACACACACACACACACTGTCAGAGCACAGGACAGGACGGCTGTGGCTGGATTTTGCCCGTGCATCCTCTCATTTTACATTTTATCAATCTCACAGAGCGTGGAGGAAGAAAAGATTCAGTTTCAAGATCACCAACATGACGAGCAGCCAGAGGAGAGACAGAGCGGAGCAGCGAGCTCTGATTCCTGCCAGCATGTTTCTACCATGACAGACAGAGTAAAACTGTGTGTTAGAGCTCAGGCGACTGGAAGCAACCCTCCACATTCTGCCACAATCAGGACGAGAAGGGCAGATGGACAAAAGCCTCATGGGAGAGAGATTCACATTTCTACTATTACTGCTCCAAGTGTTGTGTGAAAGTGAATGCCACAAATCAAGCTTAGAAAAAAAACAACTCTTTCTTTGTCTATTTCTGCACATTTCCGTCATCAGCGGAGGAGAAAGACAGGTAATATTTTGGGGATCAGCTCTCTCTCACACACATGCACATGCACGAGCATGCGCACACACACGCAGCGAGCACGTCCACACACATCTCCAACACCATCCTGCTGGGGATTCGCTGCTCACATGTGCAGCGCGCACATATTAAACACACACCAGCACGTATGCACGCACGAGCTCACGCACGCACACACACCCCTCTTGCTCCCCCACACCACCACAGCGGTCCTACCTCCAGACTTGCCCCAGCTGCAGGACGTGAAGCACGGTTTGAAAGACCCACATGCAGACGGTGCAGCACCTCCGGGGGGCCCCGACTCTCCCTGCCGTCGCAGGCGGGGCAGAGGACGTGTAAACCGGGGTAGCATTCGCGGCGTTCAGCGCCGCCGCGCTCCCACCGCGCTGGTCGCTGTCCTTGGTGCTTAAACTGTTGTCGCCCGCCGTAGCTGCTCCGAGTGCCGCGCCTGCCGCCGCCGCGCCGGTCCCGCTGCCGCTCGCTGCTCCGTCCCCGCAGCTCAGATCCGAGTAGTCATACACGAACCACCTGAAACTCAATACCTGGACCACAGCGGAGGGCACCACGACGAAGACGAGCGTCAAGCCGAACCACCAGTAGTCACCTCTCAGGTAGTAGTCGGCGGCCAGCCACAGGTCGGTCGCGCCGTCGGAGAAAAAGACGAGCAGGGCGCAGAGCACCCAGCAGCAGTCCAGCAGGGTGTAGGGCTTCCCGCCGGCGGCGCTGCAGCGGGGCCGGACGGCGGGGTTCCCCGGCTCCGAGAGGCTCCTGGGCGTGTTGTCATCTTCCACAGACACCGCTGCTCCATCCGACTTAGCGGCCATGTTGGTTAGGATAGGAGAGAAAGACAGAGAAAGAGGTGGGGATACGGGAGAGAGAGAGAGAGAGAGAGAGAGAGGGAGAGAGATGAGGGAGGGGGCTGGCTGTGTGCAGGAGAGAGAGAGTGAGAGAGATTACATCATAACTAGCCTCATCATCAGCCAATTAAGTGCGAGGCATCATTACTAACAGCGCTTTTAACACCATGACACCCGCGCGATGTTTGCAGGACATTCAGCGTGCACGCGGACAATTCTGCAAACAATGATGACCTGCAGGCTTTTCACTATCTGTTCCTGTCATTAAAATCTCTCCCAGTTCCACGAGGCTGTCTCTGCAGCAGCAGCACTCTGCTGCACATCACAACACTGTTGTTAAACTCACATTTATGAGCCGAGTCTCAGTTCCTGTCACTGAGGGACCCTGAGACCGTCCCTGTGCTGAATCTCCCTCCAACACAATAAACGTTAAATGCTTTGACTCAGAATGATGACTCTACTCTAATCGGTGAGAGATAGTGAGACGAAGCGCTCAGAAGTCTTTATTAAAGAAGCTTTTTTGTTTTATTATGCAGGAGAAATGCTTCACATGCAGACAAATGTAGAAATGCAGCTCGTCAGTGAAACCTCAGTCTGAAGTCTCACTGGAGCTCAGAGGTCAAAGGTCAGCTGCTACAGCTCCCCTGATGGGTTCTTCTCTCTGCACTCATGCAAACTGTAGATATATTCATTAGTGATGTTGGTTCTCCACAGTTACTAAATGTATTTATAAAAATTCAGGGTCATTATTGGAGCAAAACAAACAACATTTTAGTTTTTGAATATACATTTTTCATCTAGTTAATAATTTTTTATCAAGTGTAATACAGATAATTATATTGTTTTTAAAAAATCAAACAAATAGCAGAACTAGATGCATTTTTTGGGAAATATTATCAACAGTGAATCAATACACATTTTTGTTTATATAATAATAAACCAAAAAAAGGAAGTTGAAAGCTGTAAATTAATATAATTGGACTTTTGGGATTTTTTTTTTTAAACAGTATTATTCAATTGCTTAATGGTCTTGTGCATATCAAATTAGGGCAACTTCTGTTTTTTTTATTTATAGTAAAACTTAGAAAAAAGTTTTTCAAAAAAAGAAAAATACATTTGATCTATTTATTTATTTAATTATTTATCTATATTTATATATTTTCTAATTTTCTTATTTAGTTGTGTTAAATATAGACATTTCCTAGATTTTCTGTGTTTTTAAAGAAAGTATTTGTAAAATTACTTACAGTTGTTTACTGCTGTTGTTTGGCAGCTTTTGCTTTTTATTCTTTTTCTTTGTTTTTTTTGGGTTTTTTTTTACAGTGTAGGGTTTAGTAAAAGTGAACCAGTGTGTGTTCATGTAAATGAAGGATCATGTCACTCAGTGCAACAGTAACTGATGTGTTTTTTAATTTAATTTAGGACAACAACAGAGCGAGACATGTCAGGCTCTGATCCACACAGCACTTGTTAGATTAGTTATTGTTTTGTTATTTATTTCATGTTGTTTATTAAGAAATAAAGAATAGAACAGCAGTGGACTTCTCCTTTAAGAGTTCATCATCATTATGTGTTCTCTGTCCCGGAGCAGCAGCTCTCTAACCTCCCGCCGCCTCCGTTTCAGCTTCTTTAAAGTGCATTTGTCTGATTGTAACGAGGCAGCGATGCATAAAGCTGACAAGACACAGAGCAACTGGTCTGTTTACAGCAGCGACCGGACTAATTGAAAAGATCCCATAAACTCGGAGCAGAATAGGCAATAAAACTCTTTGGTGAATTACAGCACTGCGCTTCACCGCCCTCAATAAACCAATCAGCCGCTGTGTTTCCACATCGGGCCGGACGCGGCTTATCTGAGCAGGGGTCAATCCCAACTGTCTGTGGAACAAGATATACAGCGCGGTTTGTTAATCTGGAGCTATCGCTGCTCCCACAAACCACCTCAGCAGCAGCAGCCGCAGTGTGTTTTGGGTCCCGGTGTGGAGATTAACATGATTTTGGCAAAAGGGTGAAGCTGCATGAGGAGCCCTGATAGGCCGACAGGAGGACAGAAACTTTCTAACTCGGCACGTCCTGTCTGATCTGATCCACAAACTGTTATTCAGGGACTGAATCTGAGAGTTTAAACCAGTAGTTCTCAACCGGTCTGGCTTTGGAACCAACCATCACCCCGTAAAGACACGCCACGACCCAAATGGAGGAAAATTCTCAACTTCTAAACTGTATTTAATGAAAAGATGGAGCAGATTGAACCTGGGATCATACAGAATAACAGTTTAATGATAAACCAGCAGCCTGGGGATACTAGAGAGGAAAATATTCACTTTTACACTAATTTAGCTGCATTTTTTTCATTGAATTGTAGTGGAGTAGAAGTATAAATTGAAATAAAATTGAAATACTCAAGTACAAGAACCTCAAAACTGCACTTAAGTAGAGTACTTGGATAAATGTACTTAGTTACATTCTAACACTTATAATATAATATTAAAAAATGCAGAAAATGCATGTGATAAATGAAAATGTTGGACACAAATACCTCTTTCTGAAATGTAACAGATGTTATAAGTTATTTCTTACTAATTTTATAAAGTAATTCAAACGTTAAAAACATGCAGAATAATTTTTATTTAGAATCAATAAGATGAATTCGTCCAAATCAATTTCTCAATATAAATTTTACTTTATTTAATTAAGTATGACGCAGTTAATAACTGACTGTTTTCAAAGTTAGTTAAACTAAATTTTTTGGCTTTTTCTTCAAAGCTATACTAAAAAAAGATTTTAACACAGTAAAATACAAATTTTTGAGTTTCACAAAATCAAAAAAACAAGAAGTTCACTAAACTACTAAAAATGTTGCCTCATTTTTTTTTAGTTGGATCTAAGCAACAGTTTTTACAGTGTGTGTTATAGCCTCTGATTGGACGACGGCTCCTGTAACATCTGCACA
>CAFUXE010000236.1:1139399-1153129 GCA_903364295.1 Serranus cabrilla | reverse complement strand
AGAGAGAGTGTGTGTGTGTGTGTGTGTGTGTGTGTGTGTGTGTGTGGGATGGTTTTAATCCCATTATAACGTTTATATTAAGAGGAGTAATTACTCAGCCCTTCATTAGGATTTTGTTCTTCGTGCGACTCGCTGCAGGGCTGAGACGACTGAAGCTGCACAGACAAAACAACGCGCTGTGTTTACACACTCCGGGAATTATGGATTTCTTCGTACATTTCGGAGCATGCAGGCGTGAATGCAAATACACCTTGTGCATGAAAACAGATTAGAGGCGGACTGTTAAAGAAAAGTTGGAAAATAAGAGCCGGAGTCGATCTACATAAATAGATCTGAAAGCAAACATGTAAAATTAAATATACACAAACACATTCCTGCTGGTTTACTGACTGAATATCATCATCACAGATATTTAAATATAAATGACTGAACTTTTTAAACTTTATTGTTGTTTTAGAAACAGAATTTTGTTGTCAACTTTCTCAACTTTCTTACTCAAACTGTACAACACTGCAAAAAAATAATAAAAAACAGCATAATAAGTTGCCAAACACTCAATAAACAGCAAACAATCGTAAGTTATATTACAGATCATTTCTTTAAAAATATGGATAATTTACAGTAAATGTCTGTATTTAAAAACATGTCTGCAGAATAACTAAAGTTTTTCTTTGCTGCCAGATTTTTTTTATGATTTCTTTTTACTTTTAAAAATTTTTTTTAACATTAAATGTAGTTTTACTGTAAGAAAACAGAAAGTCGCTTCAGTTTAACATCCAACAAAAGGATGTGTATTTTTTTTGTAATTTGACATTTAAGACCATTAAGCAATTGAATAATACTGTAAAAAAAAATTAAAAAATACAATAATAAAGTCCCATTTTATTTATTTAGAGATTTTAAAGTAATTTTATGGTTTATATTTGTATAAAAGTAATAAGCTTTTTTTGGCATTTGCACTTGTATGTATTTTCTCCTGTTTACTGACACATTAACCTACAGCAACACATCACACTGCCGCCTGCTGACCAAAGTACGTTACTGCAGCTTTGTTTATTTGCTCTAAACCAGCTGATGGAAATGTTCCTAAATTGCATTTTCTTTATTGTGACATTTCACAAGATTTTGCTTCAAAATTCTGTTAGACTTTAACCAAAGTTACTTTTGCTTCAAATAATCTCCTACCTCTTGTTTGTTTTTGCACAAAGTCACAAAGCAATTTGTTCAAACCTTCAGGTTAAAAAACAGAGAGTCTTGTTTCATGTTGGGATGAGAGAAAATGAGAGTGTAGAGGCAGAGGAAGTGTTTAATTCAGCAGGGAGAAGCTAACATCAGTTACTTTTTACACGTCTCATAATGTTTTAATCTAAAAGAAAAGCTGATCGGGTTTAGAGACTCTTTTATTCCCAGCAACACCTTGCTTTATATTCCTCCACTCACACATTGAGACCTGGAAGCCTTCCAGCTCGGAGCTCAATGAGTGTTTGATATCGCACCCGGCCGTGCCAAAATATCTCGGGTACCTTTATGTGTGTAGGTGTCAATGTACAACAATATTAGATTAAAGAGGAAGGAACGCAGTGATTTCTGAGATCATAAAGACAGAAAGAAATGGATCAGGGATAGAACAATAATATTATTTGCATCAATTATGGGGGCAATGTCTCCCGGAGTCACTCTTTAATATTGTAAACATTTAAAGCAATAATGAATGTAAATCACTGGAGCAATCATGATGTGGAATGTAAGTAGTGAAAACTTGTTGAGAAACAAACCAACAAAGAACGATTTTTTTAATTTTTCTGCACTGTTATCTCGCGATAACGACTTATCTCGTTATCTCCATATAACAAAGATCGTTTTCTCGTGATAAAAATGTATTTATAATGTGTTCATCTTGATTTCAACCTGAGAGACTGACAAACTCCTGTCTATCCGTCTGCTTCAGCTAAGGTAACGTATATATGTAGGCTAACGTTAATTTAGCAATGTCATGTTTACATCCTAACGTTAATTTAGCTATGTAATGTTTACATGCTAACGTTAATTTAGCCATGTAATGTTTACATGCTAATGTTAATTTAGCTATGTCATGTTTACATGCTAACATTAATTTAGCTATGTAATGTTTACATGCTAACGTTAATTTAGCTATGTCATGCTTACATGCTAACGTTAATTTAGCTATGTCATGTCTACATGCTAACGTTAATTTAGCAATGCAATGTAAACTTTACATTGCTAAATTAACATTAGCCTACATCTACGCCACCTTAGCTGAACCGGTATCCCCTAAAAAACCCAGTCAACCCAGTAACTTCATGTAGGTTACAGCTACAGCCACTGGCTACAGAAGGCGTTCTTGTTAGCACTAACGTAGGTAGGTTGAAATCAAGACAAACACATTATGAAATAATTTGTTATCACGAGAAAACGGTCGTGGTATTTCGAGATAACGAGATAATAAGTCAAAGATAACAGTGCGCCGTTCTCCGCTTCCGTACATCTTTAACCCAAAACACCCTCACACTTGGTTTATCCTGTTACATCAGCAATGACATCAGCAAAAGCAGGAACTGTTAGGCCCCGCCCCCTTGGCCCTCAGCAGTTACAGGTTTATCAGAACAAGCTAAGGAGAAACTCTGGTGACAAACATGAGTGTTTATGTGATCTGTAAGAACAAATGTGTGTTGTTACAGATCTCAGTTAGCCGTCCACTCACACCGGTCTGCTGCTCACACGTTCAGCTGGAGTGAAATAAGGACAGATTCTAGTATATTCCTTCTCTGCAACTTTTGTCCTGGTGCTCAATAAATCTGGGCCCGGCTTGTCTGTTTAAACAGTCTAAACTCTCAGTAAATCCATCACTCACTGTCTGAGGGCTGATTGATGCTTCCACCGGGGGGCTCTGTGATGGAGAGCCACCGCTGGCTCACAGCACTGATCCCATATTCAACTCCGCGGACTTGTTGTGCTGCACTATAAATAATTTAAGTCCTGCTCCTTTATCAACAGCACTTCATGTACTCCTTAGAATGAAATAAGATGTAAGAAAAGAGAAGAAATGATGAGACGAGACAGAATGCAGCACTGTCACATCCAAACACGGTGAAGGCTTCACAGTCGTGTCAAATCAATCGGACACCAGAGAGAACAGCAGCACGGAGGTCTGAAACGCACTCAGCCGAGAAAACAGAGGGATCTTTGTAAATTAATATAATGGGATATTAGATTGGTTAGATTGGATGTTTTAAAACAGTAATGTTCAGTTGCTTCATGGTCTTGAACATTAAATTACAGTGAATTATATGTAAAAAAAAACAAACAAACAAACCGCATCATATTGCTGGATGTGAAATTAACGCAACTTTCTATTTTCTCACAGGAAAATTTAAATGCAAAAAATATATATATAAAAAAAATATAAAAATACAAATTCTGGCAGAAAAAATGCCCAAAACTGTCATATTAAAGTAACAAAAATATTTATTATTTTATTTATAATATATATTTTTTTTTTAATACAGATACTATATATTATCTTTTATTTATTTATTTATTTATTATCTTTTTACAGTGGACTTAAGTGGACAGTAACATTTTAAAACCTCCATTTCAACAAAGAAATAAAGACTTCTGTGAAGTCTATAACTGTCGTATTTTAAGCTACTTCCAGTAGATTTCTGAAATTAAACCCTTAAGAACACCAACTTTGTATAATTCCTTTAAAAAAATCTTTAAAAGTTGATGTTCATTTTGTGAAACCTTCTGAGAGTTTTGGCACATTTTCCAAAAACTTGACCTAATACCAGCCTGTGATTCTGAACAACTCTCTCTCTCCTCTGAACCCGAGTAACCGCATGAACCAACCGCAGCCGCCTCCCAAAATCTCCCTCATCCTTTCAATTATTCAGCTCCAGCAATGAGGATGAATTACTCTCCCGATCTCAGTCTCCAAAAACGGCAACAGTCTCATTATGATTTTAATGGACTCGCTACAAGAAGGATGAGAGGGAGGAGGAGGAGGAGGAGGAGGAGGAGGACTGGAATGGTGGAGGGCTATTTTTACTGATGAGAAAAAAATATCTTTCACCAAAAATAGCAAAATTGAAAAATACTCGACATATAATCGCCCATTTCCAACGTTATTAAATGGTGTTATGAGTCCTCAGCCTCATACATACGTGTTAGAAGAAGCCACCGACGTGTGTGTGTGTGTGCAGCATGTGTATGAATCAGACCAACATGTGTTTTCTTTAAAAGATTGCAAAAAATACACCATTTATCATAGAAGTAAACTGTAAAACGAAGATCGCCAAAAACTCTCAAAGATAGAAAGTGTAAAAACCGGCATTATCGCAGAAATTTCCAACAGTCCTTGAATGCATTATAGTTTACGAAAGTTTCCTTTAGAAAAAGTAATTAAAACAAAGCTTAAAACTGTGAAAATCTCTTTCTTCTTCATGTGTCCTTTAAAATCAAACCAGATCCTCCTCAGAGACTCTGTGAAGCCAGGATTGATTCTGCTGAGACCAACGGTCACGGGACGAATATTCACTGAAAATCTGTTTACACAGAGCTGAGAGGAGAGGACAGGAGAGGCTGCAGACAGGACAACAGTTCACTATCTATGCATGTGGAGACCCATTTTTTCCCCATTATTCATGACACTTGTGGGCACTTGATAAGTTTATATATAAATGTGATTTTCTTCCAATTAAAATAATTTATCAGAAAAATCCAACTTGTGTTTTTTCCCTTTTTATGAATTCTCAAGTCGTTATAACTGTTATTCTGCACAAAAGTTAAACTTTTTTGAGTTTGTTACACTTGATTATTGCTGATTCCACAGAGCTGCAGGAGTTATATATATATATACAGACAGTAAAAAATATAAAATTTGATTGGATAAAAAGTGAGGATATTATTGCAAATATTAAGGAAACAGTTCTCCATGGTCAGCTGTTTAAGGTGCGAGCTCCCTTATTTTATTTTTTTTGACAGCATTCACATGTGTAACTTGAATTGCACCAGCGGAAAAAAAATGTTTTTTAAATTATTATAACCCTGTTATTCTATTAAGACTTTTTGAATTCCCACCATTGCAGTGATTGTGCTTATTCTGCAGAGGTGCAAGACTTGTATATTGCAAAAAAAAGCTAAAATCCCCCTGAAGCAGCTTGTTGGGATTCAGAGGGTTCAGACACTCCTGCATTAGTTACCTGCTGGTTGCACCTTGGTCTGAATAAATGACGAAGCTGTTATTTTACAACAAGTCATTATAAAAACGTTCCTCTTTTCGAAGTTGACACACAGTTGAAACATGCATGTGTTTGCATATATTTTGTATTAAGCACGACGATGCAAATGACTTTATCATCTGAGGCTCGATAATCCGCAGCAAAATATGAAAAGGCTTTCTGTCGTGTGCTGCTCAGCCAGAGTTCATTTAAAAACTCCTGACGACGTGTTTCCCCCTGCCAGCGCGCTCCTCGATAGTTTAATATCACTTACAGTTGTTTATTTATGACCTGCATCCCGTCTGTGTTCTTAGCTTAATTACTTCGGGGTTGTGTGTAATCACTGATGGAGGGGCTGCAGACGGAGCAGCCAGAGGAAATGAAGGTGAGAAGAAAACAGTGAATAAAAGTGAGAGGTGAAACCAGGGAACACACGGTGAGGAACAGGGAGGAGAAAAGACTCGGAGAAGAAAAGGCGGACAGTGAAGAGGCTTCACGAGGTTTCCAGTGTAATCACATGGTGAGTGGATGATGGTCATTACAATCACAGAATCATAATCAACTCAATGGATCTGAGCCTCTACAGCTGCTGGGATAACATGAAACCAAATGAGATGTCATTTCCTCATGTTTGATTATGTTTTTTTCCACATAATTACATTGTGCAAAATGTTTATCTCCTTCAGATGGCCTCGTTATTTGCATGTAATGATTCATCATAATGCACTTCAATTAAAATGTAGAGAGCTCAGATCTCCATTTGAAATGAATAGGGTGTCTGATGCTCACTGTCACTGAACTATCATCAGATATCACCGTTTTATTTAGTTTCTGCTCGTTTTGGGGCCAACGGGGACAAATATCTGGCTTTAGCTGTTCCACTTTCTTCACGAGCGAGATGCTGACTGTGTCCGTCTGCAGTTTGGTGTTTGGCAGGAAGGGAACGGTGTTATTTTTCGCTGCAAACAGCTGCCTGCTGCTGCTGGAAACAAGGTTAATGAGAGCGCCGAGCGAAGCTCACAGTAAACGTGCAGCACAGCTCACACAGTGAGGTTTGAGCTTCAGTGCTGTGGAGGGAACTGGAAAATGTTTGCACCTTCGTATGTTTGACTTTTGCAATTTTGTCTTTAGCGGGAGCCCTAAACTAAAGTGGACCCAATCTGAAATTTGAAAGTTTAATGTGGCAGAAGTCGGCTGCAAACGACTGGACATACTGCTGAACCGTCACCAAACATCACCAGAACTATAGTGGAAATCATAGAAATAAACAAAAAAACAGGTATTATCAGCAAAATAAAACTTTTTTTTAACAGTCCTTAAACAGATCATAGGTTATAACATTTCCTGTTAGAAAACGTGACCAAAACGAAGCTTAAAATTGGGATATTTCTGTCAAAATCGCTTCATTCTACACGTCTCATTTAAGATGTGGCCAAAAATAAAGTTGGGAATAACCAGACCCTGTTAGAAACATTAAATTCTGCTCCTCAGAGACTCTGTGAAGCCAGGATTGACTCTGCTGAGACCAACGGTCACGGGACAAATATTCACTGATAATCTCTTTACACAGAGCTGAGAGGAGAGGACAGGAGAGGTCGTAATGTAAGTTTTTGTGAGAAAATGTGACCAAAGTGAAGCTTAAAATTCTAGTATTTCCGTCAAAATGTTTCATTTAAAACGCCACCAAAACTAAACCGTTTGGAAGAACTAGATCCTGATAAAAAGATTAAATTCTGCTCCTCAGAGACACTGATGAACGTGATAAATATTCACTGAAAATCTGTTTGCACAGAGCTGAGAGGAGAACTATAAGTTACAGGTAATTCCTTCATGCAGAGGATCAGAAATGCAGACTTATAGAAAGTGTTCATACAGGGCTGTGAGGCTGTGGGACGGGAGCGCTGAGCGGTCAGGGTTTGGGTTTGGGAAGCAGGTGAGTCTGTGGGAGGAAGGTCAGGTGACCGGGGAAATAAAGTGTCTGGGTGTGAAACAGAGGGCAGCTGGAACAGGCTGAGGGAGATAGACTGAGGGCTTGTTTTTCTCATTTTTACTTCACTGTAAATTGAAAATATTTGAACACCGAGCGGCTGCTTCGCACAAAGGAAGACCTTTCAAAATGTCACCTTCAGCTTTAGGAAATTGTGACATACATTCTGCTCTCACCCGCCTGCATTCAACCTCATCTCCTCCCCTGCTGCAGAGGAATCTGTGCACACACCTGAGTGTGTTCTCAGCTTCCTGTGCAGCCAGTACTGCCTGCTGTGATTCTTACTGGTTCCACTGGTGTCTACAACAACACAGACGTCTGCACCTCTGCTGCCTGAACAGCTCGGACCTCCAGACTCCAGCAATAAGCCGGCGCTGCTTCATCCCGCCAAAGCAATAAGCTAAACACGTCTCCCCTCGGAGCCTCATGCCTTAAAACCAATAAACCGAGAGCAAAGCATAATGAAATGGGTGATTCAGGGAGAGCATGAGCCGAGTCCACAATCAATAAAGAGGAGAGATGCTTTTTCCCCTGACTTAGTATTTGCGGTCGGGGACTCTAAACTTTGGAAGAGCCTGCCCGGGAAAAGCGATTGGCGAGGAGTGCGCCTTCTTCCCGAACTCCACACCTTCTTTTTATTTGCATTTAAAGTGGTAATGTCAGCTCCTCGCGTTATTTGTTATTTTGGCTCCATCTTTTACTACGACGGGGGTCCCTGCTGCTTCCACACTGAACTCCCCGGAGATCATTCGTCAGTCAAACACGGCGGCGACTGCTCATCTTCTGCCGAATCATTTTTCAAGTTTATTCTCACAGAACTTCACTGCAGCGTCTCAAAGACGGAAAATAGGATTCTAAAATTAAATTTGATAGAGACGTGAACTGAGTTATCACAAGAGTTGGAGAAATAAGAAACTAAGAATACTTTTTTCAATAATGTGACAAACACAAAATATCAAAGAAATTGTGCATTTTGATGGCGACGGATTCATTCACATTACAAAAATATTGTTTTTAAGAGTTTTAGGAAAACCATGGAGCCGATGGAGATGATGATTTTCTGTCTTTTCTTTCTTTTTTGTTTTAAGTTTTTATTGGCAGACAGAAATTACACAGACATCACATGTTCATACAACAACATGTGATTATATTTTTTTTATAGGAAAAGGGGGATAATAAATAGTTATAATAAATAAATAAAAGTTTAATCCTCTAATGTCCATTTGTATTGTAAATATAAATTATGTAAAATCATAAAAAAGATTAAATTAAATCAAATTAAATTAAATAAGTAAATAAATAAATTGGTGCATCAGTTTCAGTGTCCTTGTTGTTCAAATAAAATAAAATAATAAAATAGACTTTTTTTGTTTTAAATAAGTTGTGAACAAAGGGAATTAAAACACAGTCAAAGGTGTGTGTGAGCCTAAAAGTTACTCAATGACTCTAATTTATTCCAAAATTATTACTTGAAAAATAATTACTTTACAAGATTTATCTGGCGGATGTTGTAAATATTTACCATAACTGCATATTTTACATTCTCAGATTAAACTACTCAAGAATTTGTGACTAAAACAAACAACGTGCATTAAAATGCTTCTTAAACAAACATGCATCATAATTTATCAACAATAGATTGCACAATTATTCTGTATTTTTATTGCATTTTGAAGGTGACTTCACTAAAGTTAAATTTGGAACGAGTGTTTTTACTTTGTGTTATTGCTCCTTTTACCTAAACACTCAGACATGCATAGATCTTCCACCGCAGGCTGTCAAACGCTCCCACAAATCAAATCAGAGGAATAAAACAGCTCGGCAGGTTCTGTTTTCCTGCTTGATATTTTTTTATTGCCCATACAAAATGAAATGTGTGCAGTGAAGTAGGCAGAAATATCAGCTGTAACACACGATGTAACAATCAAATAAAACATAATGAGGCAGAGAGATAAAGGTAGACTCAGCTGTCAGACAGACACAAACAGGACAATCATACCTAAAGATGGATGTAGTTCCCATCAGCAGGACTCTACCTCTACATCTTTTTAGACAAAAGTCAAAGAGGAAAAATGTAGCAATAAGCTGATTATGCTCTGTAAAAGATGCAGTTCCTCTATAGAGACAGAGCACCACGGGAAACCATCGCTACAACACACAACCAACAAAAAGCCTTTTAGCTAAAAAATTATTCGATTTAAGCAAATCACATGATTAGTTCAGCATTCTTTGTCTACCAGAAGCGTTATTGTGGATCCCACTGCAGCTCACAACAAGTCACACCCTGCAACACTATTGGTCAGCACCGTGCCGCACGTCCTGGGTCATGATAGGATGGGGAAGTCAGCTTACTAGCAGATTAATGAGTGTACCTGTGACTATATAATCATTTAACTGAAGGGAGAGGAGCATTTTAAGGCAACATTCCTTTAAGTTTCAGCTCATAAAGTCAATGTTTTACATTGTAAATCTTCTGTGAGCTGGTTAGATCTAGATAAGGACACGGAGCTATTCCAGGGCCAACACACATCTGCATAAACACCATAAATTCTGTCATGAAAGTTTAACATCAGGTGGCCAGATTTGGTTGCAAAGTCCAACCTATTGTCCAAAACCCAGAAGAAAAACTGTGGAAAGAGAAATTGTTCTTCACTCTGTGTTGTGCTCTGGCCTGGTCACTGCAGAGTCCAGCTGCTCATCACATCTGGGTATTATTCTGTCGATAAATGGTCAACTTTTTGTTTTGAATTTTTGTAAAAGAAAAGTATAGATTAAAGATCTGGGCAGAGCAGGGAGGCTTTAAGGTCTCCGGCTCTGACAGAACTCATATCTAACTTGTTCATTGTGTGAGAGCTGCTGCAGCTCCTGCAGTCCCTAGCAGTTAGAGTAATAAAAATCCTTCTCAGCCACACTTTCACATATATTCAGATGTATTTAGTCACATACATTTTTCATTCATGCCAATTAAATCCTTTGTCACTGGTAGGAACAACAACACTAATGCTAATTAGAATCACAGCTACTCCGTCAACACGCTGTTTGTATGAACATGTCATGTTAAGTGCCAAAGGATTTACATAAAGCATATGCTGTGTCGTTTACACTGGAATGTTATCCCAGTAAAAAAAGACTTTTAGCGGTAGCATTTCCAGCCGTTCCCAGGAAACGCCACCTAAAGATTAAAGATAACGATGCCCTCGCTGCTTGTGTCACTTCACGTCTTCCTGACTTTCTGCAGAGATTCTGCGAGTGCATGTTCATATTTCCATTTCCTCGCCTGTGCATGTGGATTTCAGTGTGAATTTCCATGCACACGCTGTATTTGCATGAATACATTGCAGGCAGGCTCGCTCGCACACATTTTGGGATGTGTGTGTGTGTGTGCTGTTTCTGCTGCTGCACGGTAACCATCAGGGGAGAAAGAGACAGACAGACAGAGGGAGGAGAAGCAGAGGTGAGATGAGAGACGGAGCCGGATAGAGAAGGAAGAAGACGACAGATCGAGCGAGCGAGGCGTCAGGGAGGGAGAGAGATGGGATGACATCACAGCCGAGCGGTGAGGTAACGTCTGACACAGAAGCTGAGCAGGTAGAGCAGACAGACACGCTGCTGCTGCAGCTCACACCTGAGCCTCATGTTTATACATTCATACATCTGAACCACAACAAGCAGAGTCAGGCGCTTTTTGTGCTTTTCACATTTTACTCACTGTGGACTCGTGTTTCACTGCAACATATAAAATATATATCAAATCTGTAAGTCCTGCAGCTCTGTGGAATCAGCACAATCATGACTAGAAGAACAACATCTTTTATGCAGAATTACCATTTAAATAGATCCTGTTAATAACATTAAATTCTGCAGTCTTCAGCACTATTCACTGACAATCTGTTTACACAGATCAGAGAGGAGAGGACAGGATATTTCAACACTTGGAAAAGTTTTGCATATATAAATTCCATTTTATACCATTTTTAAAATTATGATTTATGAAAGAATTTCAACTTGTGTTTTTCTTCTTTTTAGGATTAATGCCGGTTATTCCAAATTTTTGAGGAAGTTTTAAATGACATAGAATAAGATGAATTGACAGAAATATATTAAAAACAAATTAAAGCTTGCTTTAAGTTACTTTTTCTAATAGAAACTTTCATAACCTATGATCTGTCTGCTGTCAGAAAGTTAAAGTTCAGTTTAAAAAGAAAACATACTTTTAAATATGTAACTGATTAATGACGGTGATCATTTCCATGTCAGAAATCACAAGAAAAGCTTCTCAGGGGAAAATTTATATTAGATAATTGTTTCTCTAACCTGAAACCTTTCCAGTTAAGAATAACAAAGTTGGGCTTGTGCTATTCAAATCACGATGAGTAGATTAATTAATGAATCAATGAAACAAAAGAAAACAGTGTCTAATATATCAAAACCAAGCATACTGCAAATAAACGTAGATCATAACCAAAGCCACAATGATAAAAATAAGACAAAGTTTTTCTAAATGAATTGAACATATAAATAAATAGTTAGACACATCTGTGCAGCAGCAGCAGAGGTTAAACACCCATTTAACTGGCAGCTTTCCAGCTTCGCTTCATGAGATTAAAACAAGTAAATAAATGTAGTTCTCAGCCTGTGTTTGCATGCAAACACACAAAGTCATGCATTGAATGTTCACCCTCCTATCCACACATGCAGACAACCTGTCAGTCTATCCACAGACAAACACACACTGCACCACAGAGCTGTTCACCCTGTGCAGGTTAGAAAGTCTCACAGCAGCAGCTACCACAAGGAGGATGATGTCATCTGAACTCAGGTGACACCAGCACAGTTAAAACGTGTCTCAGTCCTCCACTGGGGTCCCTTTTTACAGGTTAATGTATAAGTGAAGACAGAGAAATAAAGAGGAGGGTTATGAGTAAAAGGAGGCAGATAAATGTCAGTTAAGGTCGCAGTATTAAACGTGTCTTGTCTATGTTTTTTACTTCTGTGTTCAGAGCTTCAGTGCTGCTGGATGAGACAGACGCTCCCCTGCTGCCACCTGCTGGTCACAGCCTGGAATTACACCCCAACACACGCTGCACTGCACTCATGCAAAAAGCGAAATCTCACCAAGTATATTCGCCTCATTTGTAGTCGAAACATCGTATTATGTTTAATAGAAAAATCTTTTTTCAATACATCTTAACAGGCTGATTTTCACTTGTTCCATTGGCAGATATTTCTTACTTATTACAAACATAAAAACCTTAAGATAACTACTTTCTGAAACAGCATTTTCGCAGCGCTGATGCAAATATCAATAAAAGATCATTTACTTTTGTCAGGATATATTTCTACTGACTCACACTGGGTCGCTCTGTGCAGAAAACAAACCATGTGCTTTAACTTGCTTGTGGTGCGTTCACTGCCGCTTGTAAACATGAACGCTGAGGGCCAGGCTGTGAATCATTGCATCAGATCAGATCAGACTCGCTGCGGTCGATGTAATCTGGGTTACAGCCAATAACTTGTGTTTGTTTTGTTTGTTTAGAGGCTTCAGCTGCGTTTGATTTATGGGTCATGGAGGCCCGGAGACTAGTAAAAAAGTATGTTGCATATTATGATTAATATAAAACAAAGGATGTGTTTGTGCATCGTACATTGTTTGTTTAATGGAGATCAAGGGGCTGTTTTTAGTTATGACAGAGAAGCATCTCCCTCCTCTCTCTGTTAAAGCCTGGATCTGTTCTTTTTAACATGTTTCACACTGACATTAGATCATAAGATCTCTCACTTCATTAAAGGTACAAAATGTACTTAAAGTATCAAAAGTAAAAGTACTTTTTATGCAGAATGGACCAACTCGGATTGCAATATATATTCTAAATAAATTGTTGTAACATTATTTTTGATTTATTTATGTAAGCAGTGTTTTACTCTTATCAAGGTCGGGATGATTTTTACTATTTCATATACTGTTAATTTGGTTTAATTTATATAAAAAATGAAGTTAAATTAAACATCACTGATAAACAACTTTTGCTACCAGATTTTCTTTTACTGTATTTATTTATTTACAATTTCTTTTTACATTAAGTTTGTACAAAAACAGAAAAATGCCTTAATTTTACATTCAGCAATATGATGTTTTGTGTATTTCTTGTATTTTTACATAGAATTTATTGTAATTTAACATTCAAGACCACATTAAATGTTAAAGCTCAACCTGAAAAGGAGCTAAAGCTGTCAGCTAAATGTCTTTGAAATATGTTTTTTTATTGTGAAAAGACTTTATGGACACCGTGTGTTTCTCTCCCTTTGTGTGTTTGTTTACTGTATCTGTCAGAGTAAATATAAAGATCATTTCTCTCTGTGTGCAGTAAAGTCAGACACCTGCTGCTCAGCTCGGGGGTTTCCCTCCAACAGGAAGTCTGAACTGAGAACAGGAGGTCTGAAATCCTTCTCTCCTATTTTCTCCGTTTCCTTCTCTTCTCTCTATTGTGCTCACCCTTTCACAC
>CAFUXE010000236.1:1080944-1091537 GCA_903364295.1 Serranus cabrilla | reverse complement strand
TCAATCCTGGCTTCACAGAGTCTCTGAGGAGCAGAATTTAATGTTTCTAACAGGATCTGGTTTGATTTTAAAGGACACATGAAGAAGAAAGAGACTCTGACAGAAATATCACAATTTGAAGCTTCGATTTGGTCATTTTTACTTTTGGGACTGTTGGAAAGTTGAAATTTGTGCAATAGTTTCATCAATAAAGAAGAGAAAAAAACACGTTTCAATGGTGTTTAAAGTATTAATGTGCATCAAATATCACCTGTAATATGTTTAATTAATGCTGAGCGACAATAAAACCCAAAGTAAAGTCGATACTTTAAACCACAGAAGTAACTGTAACCTGCAGTTCTTCTCGTGGTCTAATGAGACATGAGGTGAAACTCGTTCAGCTCAGTCCTTTCATGCTGCAGAGCGATCAGCTCCTTCACTGTTTCCTCTCACACCGTTTCTTTCATCTTTTCATTAAATATTACAGCCATTACAGCCTGAACCTCAACTTCCTTCATATAATCACACCATTGTCCTGCTCCAATAATTCAACACAACATTTTTTTTTTAACATAAATTATTGTTTCATTAACTGTAAACAAGTTCTGAAGCCAAAGTGTTCATGTATTTGTTTGGTCAATAATGTTGCATTTCACCTTCAGGAGTCACGATCAGGACAAAACCATGTAGGAATGAATCAGGTCAGCTTTAAACTAAATATATATAATATTAAAATACAGAACTAGATGTTCTCCTCATGTTACCTCTTATATGTTAAATCTGTAACCAACATTTGAAATTCTTCATGAGCATGATTGTGTTTTAAAAGCAAAAAACAAAAAGATCCAGAAGGTCAAAGTGAAAAAATAATGATCAGGTCATAAAGGTGAGGTTGTACTGAAAGGAATGATACCAACAGCTACATTGCATAGATATTATAATATTATATATAACTGCGCTCGGTGTGTTTCCTCTCTACTGTGATTTAATTCGACTTTTATACCCACAATGCAACAGTCTGGCATGAACCATCTGAACCCCAACAAGCTGTTTCAGGGCATTTTTGGCTGTAATATATAGAATATATATAAAATCTTTAAATCCTGCAGCTCTGTGGAATCAGTATAATCATGTTCAAAATGTATTTTTGCAGAATAACACAATTATAACGACATAAATCATAAAAAAACAGAAAATGTAAGTGTAATATTCTTTTTATTGGAATACATGGAATTTATATATTCAATATACATAATACTTTTCCAAGAGCTCACAAATATCATGATTATACGGGAAAATAAATGGTGTCTCCACATGCTATAAATATTGAACTATTGTCCTGTCCTCTCGGCTCTGTGTAAACAGATTTTCAGTGAATATTTGGTTCTGTTTAGTGCAAACAGTTTATTTTAAATGACACATGTAGGAGAAAGAGATTCTGACACTAATATCACAGTTTTATGTTTCGTTAAGTTACTTTTTCTCACAGAATAAGTTGATGGTGGGTTGAAAACACGTCCGTTCTGCTGGAGGAGCCACAACACAACACTGTGAATATGTGTTTTTTTTTATCATAGTCCCAGCTTGATTACCTTGGAAGACCCGTTTTGTCCTGATTAACCTTCTGAGTAAATATCTGCTCATCTGTTAAGTCACTTCTGTGTAGCTGATCATGTTACTCACATCTACGATGATGAAACCCGGCCGTGTTCTGACGAAGCCTCCGCAGCCCATTTACCATCAGAGAGGAAGACGGAGCAGCTCCACACAATACTTGGCCCGCCTTCTGAAGGAAATGAGAATAGCTCCATCCATCCAGCCGAGAGGACACTTCCTGTCTGAGGTCATAACCAGCAGTCGCTCCATAGATCTGGGGTAAGTAGAAAGGACGCTTCCTGGTGCCGAGGGTCACCAGAACAGCCACAGATCAAGGAGAGTGGGCACTTCCTGTTTCAGATGCTCAATAACGGAGACTCCAAAGATCCATTTAGAGCGGAGAAACACTTCCTGGCGTCAGAGGTGACTCTGAATGAGCCGATAGATCAGCAGGAGAGGGCACTTCCTGAGTCCAGCCGCTGATAGCAGCGTTCATTGATCACACACACACAGAACAAACACTTCCTGTCACATAGATCTGCTCCAGGTAGAAGCAACAGTTCCTGCTGCCACAAGGTCGTCCAGGAGGCTCCATAGATCCACGTCAGAGGGACTTCCTGTTCAGCCGTCAGCTCACAGCAGCGGGCCGATCGGTCGGTCCGAAACCGATACCTTGGTGCATTTTATATCTAGACTGATTAGCATCCACAGACCGCTAACGTGCTAGCATGACGACGTCATACTCACGATCCTGGTCAGAATGTGAGTCTGAATCTGATCCATGGGGCTGTGATTATGTGTTTCAACCCAACCAGGAAAAAATGCCTCTTCGCTCAACTGGATCGATCGACAACCAACCAGAGCAGCGTAGGATGTGACGGATGTTAAGAGACACAGAGTTTTTGTCACCAGAACTCAACCGCAGCACGCTGGAAGAAGTAGAAGAAGACGAGTATAAACCGATGTTGTAAAAAGAAGGACGTCAAAGACATCTTTTCCATCGACAAATGCCTCGATGTTGTTTCTCTGTTCACATTGCAAAATTAATTATGTTGATATCTTGTAGAAGTTGCACTTAAAATCCTTTAATTTTCTCAAAAATCGACAGTGCGTCTTATAATCCGGTGCTCCTTATGTATGAATTCTGGTTGTGCTTACTGACCTCGAACCGATTTTCGATTTTTGCTCACAAATCTGTCAGAATGTTTTGGTCCTCGCAGAGTAAAACATACTGAGCTTCAACATGATATTACAGAGTGTGTTTAAGGACCCAAACTGCAAGAGAATTCAACATCAATGAATCAATGGTACAGAAGTTGAGGAAGCACGAAGACGACCTGCAACAAGTAAAGACTGAACAGAGTTCCTGAGGGACAAAGTGAGATGGACACAGTTAGAGGACAACAACGAACAGAGAACAGTTTTGTTTCGCTTAGTGCACCTTATAATCCAAATAATACGGTAATTTTGTTTGTCTGGTTTGATTCTTTCCTGAACTGAACGTTGAGTTTTTCAGTGAGTTTCCAGTAAAAACGAGTTCAGATGATCGAGACTTTCAGCTGTTTTCTGAGGAAGTTCTGGTGAAATCCGACGCAGAGAAAACGTTACTCATGTGTTTGAATAATTGGTTTATTACACGTATCACCTCACTGCGGTTTTCATCCCCGTCTTTTTTTAATTTACTTTCCAGGAAATCAAACACAGGATGAAGAAACTTCAGTGGAAGTCGGCAGCACGTACGTTAAAAAAGCGTCATAAGAAAATGTTTTTGTGCAACAATAAAGAGTTTACACGTGTTCAAAGTCTGGTTTGTGGTTGATGTGATGACAGTGAGAGAGAGGAGGAGGAGAGGAGGTGAAGGAGAGGAGGAGAGGACAAACGTGGGGAGAAACAAGAAGAGAAGAGACAATAGAAAGAAGGGATGTTGAGAGAAGATGAAACAGGTAAAGGAGGAGGAGGTGAAGAAAAGATGACAGAAAATAGGAGAGGAGGGAGAAATTAAGAAGAGGAAATGATATAGAAAACAAAGAAAAAGAGAAGATATAAAAAGAAGGAAAGGACGGATGGAGCGATAGACAATATTAGATGACAGGAAAAATGATGGATGAAGGAAATAGAGTTGAGGAGAGGAGGATGAAAAGAAATGAGAAGAGAAAGAAGGGAAGAGAAGAAATAAGGAAAGAATGAAAGAGGAAGGGATGAAAAGTGAACAGAGAGAGAGACAAGGAGAGGGAGAAAGAAAAGAGGAGGAGAAGGAATACAGATGGAAAGGTGAAGGATGAGATGAGAAGAACAGAGATTAAAGAAGAAAGAAGAGAAAATTAAAAGGAGAAGAAGAGGAAAGCAGATGAGGAAGAAGAAGATGCTACTTTTGTTTCCTTCCAATCAGCTCTTGGATGAACATCTTTCTGCATCTTTTTCTGCCTCGCTGCACACACACACACACACACACACACGCAGCTATCTCCCCCAGCAGCTGCCGAGGCCGCTGCCAGCTCGGCTCTGCAGCTCCTCGGCTGGAGGAGGATCTTGGCTGCAGACATCAAGCAGCAAGAATTCAAGAAGAAAAAAAAGAAAAAGTTTCTCCAAGAATTATTTACTCGCCTGGAATGCAAAGAGGAGCGTCTGATTTAAATTTAGAGGAGGAGAGAGACGTCGAGGCTGGCAGGCGACGTCGGGGAAGTTTGTTTTAAAAATGTAATCTGTTCTGGATTACATGAAAAATAAAGGACATTAGAATTTATATTTGCTTTTCCTTGAGTCTGCAGGAAGCAGCTTTAACCACTTTAGATGATCGAACTTCCATTAAAGTCAAAGCATCTAAAAAATGTGAATTATGCACATTTTCATCAGCTGGTTTAGAGCAAATAAAGAAAGCTGCAGTAACATGCTTTGGCCAGCAGGTGGCAGTGTGATGTGCTGCTGTAGGTGACAGTAAACAGGAGAAGAAGAAGAGAGAAAAGAACAACAAAAAGAGAGAAAATGGAGAGAAGTCTTCAGGAATTAGATTAAAACTTCTAATAGTTCTTTCATGTCAGAGGAAACAGCTGTGAGTTACACGTTCGCTACGTCAGAATTTAGTCAGAAAAATAGTTTCCATCTCCAGTTTAGTGCATTAACTATTTTTCAAAAAAAGTGAGAGAAAAACTTTTACGTGCATTTTCCAAAGTTGTATCAAATTTTGGTGTTTCCTTCAAGTTTTTCCTCTTATGAACCTTCAAAGAAAATGTGTTTATGGAAACACAACTCAGGACAAAGACAAGACAACACGAGTAACTTTGGGACAAATCTGTGAGACGATCTGCAGAGAAGAAAAAGAAAATATCTAAATCCAGACGAGCAAAGTACAGCGTCTAATCACTCAGCAACATTTTCTAAAATCCAGTTTCTGCTTTGTCATTATGGTTTCTGAGTCGTTTGTTTGATTTGACTTCAGCTGTTTCTTCATTTCTTTGTTGTAACCGTTATTTAAAAGTTGAATCCACTAGATCAGATTTTATAATGTGTTCATTTTAATGGCTTTAGTTGATTTGTGTAAACCCTGGTTAGATAGGAGCTCAATGAATAAGATATTGGTATAAAAAAGGCAAACTGTTTTCAAATTTACAGCAAATATTTAGTGATAAAGTGAAGCTTTAAGTCTCTCAAACCTGCAGCAGTTTTGCTTCATGCACAGGACATAAAACCTCCAGTTAAATCCATGTGGAGGACGTGTTTACAGACTCTGAGACGGTATAAACTCACAGCTATTTCAGGCTTCCTGCCCTGAGCGACACTGTCCTCTAGTGGAAGGACACAGGAAGTGCATGCAGATGCATATAAATTGCATATAAAGCTCTGAAGTCACATGGATGTACTTTGTTTAATGTAATGTTTAATATGTGAATAAACTAACAGTTTGAAATTCAAAAGCTTTTAATAATGAAAACTGTTACATCGTTAATATGAAGCGACACTAACGAGCAGATTAAATCCAGTGTGTTCAGCAGAGAAACACTCTGATTGGCTCGTGAGTTTGTTTTGGGATGGAAAGTTACCGGCTCTGTGTGCTGACAGGCTGAGACGTGTTACAGAGAGAGAAAAGGGGATTTTCAATCCAAACACAAGCAGGAGGAATATTTACAGTCAGATTACTACTGTTTTTTTTCTCTCAGGGGAATATTTTCGACATGTTCTCCTCAATCTGCAAACAGGATCGTCAAAAATACACATTTATCACTGAAAGAAACTGTGATAACAGGCAATATGGCAGAAATTTGAACTTTCAAGATCAGAGGTTATGAAAGTTTCAGTTAGAAAAGATAACTAAAATGATGCTTAAAACAATGATATTTCTGTCAGAGTCTCTTTCTTCAATATAGTGCAATATGTATAGCATGTGGAGACATATTTTTCCTCCCAATATTTATGACAATAATCAACGGGAGAAAAAACCCTGAAACCGTTTGAGGTTCAGAGGGTTAAACATTATGATAAATCTTTTTTAACTGTACAAGAGGAATCATTATGTTGTTTTGAAATGTGGGTCTGGTGGATTTTTTTTTTTTAGGTGAATGGAAATCGACATTTGGAAGATAAAAAATTAAAATTTTCTGTTTACATTAATGCATAAACAATCTCAAGATGGATCCTTTCAGGAGAAAAGCAGGAATTTAAAGTAAAAGTAAGCGATTGTATGATTAATGATTTTATAACTTTGTTATTCTGCACAAAAGACATTTTGAGTTGTTCCCACTTGTAGCCATGCTTGTTTAGCCTGAATGGCCTCGGGGGTTCAGAGGGTGAAGCAGGTGTGATAACTTACTGAGAGCTGCAGAGTTTCACTGACCTGAGGAGCGACGCAGCAGGTGGAGCTCAGCGGGTCCTGAGAGGAGATGCTGAGGCTGCAGCAGGAACCAAACACACACAGCTCGATCAGGTAACGTTATGCATCCATGACTTCACGTGCATTGTTTCTCCTTTTCCGGTCATGTGACACCACACCTGTCCCGCGAGCTTTGCAGATGCTTTTGTATTTTTTCTGCAGAAAGTTTAAGGCTGCGGTTTTATTGACTGAATTACAGAAAGTTGTATTTAATGCATGCATAAGTTAAGAACATTATATTGAATTGTAACCAAAAAATGCCGACTGTGAATCATGCATAAGGAGCAATGAGTTCTCCATCATCGGTTTTATTGATTTTTACTGATTATTGATAAGTAAATTACCTGCAGATCCTGCAGAAGTCCCCTCCGGCTGCCATGCCTCCATTAGAAGTTTTGGCAAAGTTATTCGGTGCCGATGTTGGACAGAGAGAACTACAACTCCCAGCGTGCCACAGTGACACATAACAACAAACGAGAGAGAGGCAGCAGCTGGGAGAGAAGGAGACAGACAGGCTGCGGAGAGAGAAGGGAAGACAGAGAGACGGAGTTTTCCTCCATCAATGGGGGTTTTCACCGCAGCGGAGGAGGAGAACTGACGGAGAGAAATCCGCTCAAAAATGGCTAAAAACCAGGAAGTGGAGCGCATCGCCAAAAAGCTGGATAAAATGGTGCACAAGAAGAACACGGTGAGTGCAAAAACAGTTGCTGCATCCGCACAAAACACGCGATCAGGTGATGAGCTTTAACTGCTGAGAGAGGGAACATTCTGGAAAGCCGCGGTTTAAACGGAGCTGTGTGTCCGTGCAGCAGGAGTTACACTTTCCACAAATCTACATGAAACAAAGCTGAGCTGCTGCTGGTTTGGATGAAAAGTTTGGCAGTAAGTCACTGCAGCTTATTGGCCAGAAAGCTGCCAATAAATCACATGCACCTGGAGGCAATTAGCTTATTAACTCACTGCGGGTTTATTAACTGTAAGTCACGGTCATATAGCGCACGTGCAGCGCTACACCTCCGTCAGGGTTTATTAAATGTTATTTTGTTTGTTATTAAATGTTATTTTAAATGTTTTCACAGCTCAGATTAAAAGCACGTCTGATCCCTGGAGCTTCAGATACTCCAGCATGTGTCCCAGAAGGCTTTTTTCTTAATTGTGTTTAATTACATATTAATTCATATTGTTGAATGTAAAACTAAAGCAGCTTTCTTTTTTCTCACAGTAATTAAATGAAAATAAATGTCAAAACAAATCTGTTTAATAAAAGTCTGGCAGTAAAAGTTGCCAAACACTTTTAGTTATTTTACAGATTTGTTGAATTTCTGTATATTGTCCATATTTTTAAAGAAGTTATTAAGTGTGATTGTGACTTTAGATTTAAGGCTCAGATATACCAGCTTTTGAACCACACATTCATATCGTAGCTGCATCGAAATGTTTTTTATTCAACTGAATTACAAACAGTTATTAGCTGTATAATATTATCTACTGTGGCTAATCAACAGCCTGTTGAACATACAGCTGATCTACTGCAGTTAAAACCACCGAAACACACTGAGTAACTTGTTTGATTGCATATTTATATTTTCTGATTGGCCAGTGTTCTGTGTTAATGGAGGTTTTTGCATTGGGACATTTTTGACCACTGGGGGCAGAAAAACAACAGAAAAGCCAGAAATAAACATCAGATCTGCTTGTTAACAAATCCAGCTCACACAGATCAACAATGTTTGTCTCATCCTGACGAATTAAATCAGAATATTTCCTCTGGTTTGGTCTCCACCACCTCCTACAGGAAGTATCTGTCTGCTAAATGTTCCAGCAGCTCTCCGTGTGTGTGCAGTTTGGCAGCGTGTTTTTTTTGGAGGGCTGTTGTGGTTTTGTTTGGGGGTCAGAGCGCCGCTGACCTGCAGCCTCACAGAGCAGCAAAACAATGAGAGGGAGGCTGAAAGCTGCAGGGCTGCTAAACATGAACAAGTTTCCCTTTAACATGCAAGAAAACGTTCTGTGTTTTAAGGTCTCTGTGTCCTGTTTGTCTCTGCAGGACGGAGCTCTGGACCTGCTCAGGGAGCTGAAGAACATCAAGATGTCTCTGGAGACCCTGCAGGTAAGTCACAGCAGCGCCCACTGCAGCTGTGGTTTAACTTTATTTATCTATTTTTACCTAAAGTGTTCAATTCTGATTCTGATGTCTGCAGTCGACCAGAGTCGGGATGTCGGTGAACGCGGTGAGGAAACACAGCTCAGAGGAAGAAGTTCAGACTTTGGCCAAAGCTCTCATCAAGTCGTGGAAGAAGCTGCTGGGTAAGAGGGCGTGTGCTGTGAGCTGCTGTCCTTGTGTGTCCTCGCAGCTTCTCCTCACTGTGTTTGTGTCGCCTGCAGACGGCTCGGAGGGGAAGTCTGAGGAGAAGGAGAAGAAGAAGGACGGCTCTCCTGTGAGGTCGTCGTCCACCTCCAAGGACTCCGGCAGCACTGAGAAAAGGTCTGTCGCACAGTGATGACATCACAATAATTAACCCTCTGAAATTTCACTGCAGTATATAAAATCTATATGTGCTGCAGCTCTATGTAATCAGCACAATCATGCACACAACAACTCAAATGCAGAATAACACAGTTAGAATGACAGAAATCTCTCTGTTCTCATCATTCTTCTTCGTCTTTCTCAGCAGTAAGAAGTCAGGCGAGTCCCCCACCTCACCCACCTCACCCACCACGCCCACTTCGCCCACCACACCCACCAGCCCCACGACCCAGACGGCCCCCCCGCGCGTCACCTCCTTCCCCCCCGCCCCCGTCACCACCGACAGCGTGCGTAACAAGTGTCGAGAGCTGCTGGTGGCGGCGCTGCAGACCGATGGTGAGCGGACACACACTTTAAATAACATACTCAGATTATAAACAGGATCAAACAGGAAATAATCAGATCAGTTATTAAACCAACCTTAGGCTGAGATTCACATCAAACATGGAACGCATATAAAAGCAATAAAATCGACATAGAGAAACACTAAACTAAGTGTGTGTGTGTTCCAGATGACCACAAGACCATTGGAGTGGACTGTGATCACCTTGCAGCACAGATTGAAGAGGATATCCTTTCACGTCGTCATTTAGACTCCAGCTTAAACAACACACACACAGTTCTTTGATTTCCTGCTGTTGTTCAGTAGATGTTCGTGGTGTTTTGGTCCTTGACTGCCCGTCGTGCCCACAGATCTTCCAGGAGTTCAAGTCGACAGATATGAAATATAAAACTCGTCTACGAAGCCGAATCTCCAACCTCAAGGACCAGAAGAACCCCGACCTGCGGCGCAACGTCCTCTGTGGAAACATCTCGGCTCAGCGCATCGCCTCCATGACGGCTGAGGTCGGTCACACGCTCGCCTGCTTCTTTACATGTGATGCGTTCAAGGACTGTCAGAAAGTTGAAGTTCTGTGCATGTGTGTGTGCAGGAGATGGCGAGCGCCGAGCTGAAGCAGATGAGAGAAGCTCTGACTAAGGAGTCCATCAGGGAGCATCAGCTGTCCAAGGTCGGAGGAACCGAGACCGACATGTTCATCTGCAACAAGTGTCACGGAAAGAGCTGCTCGTACACACAGGTACGCACACACACACACACACACACACACACACACACACACACTCACACACTGAGCTGGGTTTAAGTTTCTGTGTGTGTGTGTTAAAGGTGCAGATCCGCAGCGCTGACGAGCCCATGACCACCTTCGTGTTGTGTAACAGCTGCGGCAACCGATGGAAGGTAAACACAGAAACACTTTAACACACAGCGGAGAGAAAAAAATAAACAACAAAAACCATGTCAGCAAAAAACAATAAGTGCATCAATTAGTGCACAGATGCTCAGTATGACTCAGCAGTTTAAAACAGATATACTGACATAAATCAGAAAAGAAAACACAAGTTGACTTTTCTGAGTGTCAGTAACAGACGTTGGCCACCAGGCGGCAGCAGAGACCTTCAGTCCCTCTTTTACCTTTTTATCTTTCTCGCTCTCACCTGTTTCTCTTCTGTTCAAACTTTTCTACGTTTAGTTTCTCTTCCTCTTATCTCTCTTCACTCTCCTCAGATTTCGCTCTCCCTCCCCCTCTTTGTTTACATCTCAGACCTTCCCGCTGTCCTTTTCACCCCC
>CAFUXE010000236.1:1038360-1064631 GCA_903364295.1 Serranus cabrilla | reverse complement strand
AGATATGCACAATTAAGTTACTGCTTGCATGTGCATTCAAAGTTACAGCACACACAATTGCAACATACAAGTGTCCACTTACAATCCAACCACAACCTCACACACACACACACACACCTGTACAACCATGCAAGCTGCAACACAGCCATCTCAAGAGGAAATCCCTAAACCAAACAGCAGCATGTTGACATCACATTAAAACACTTGAAACTAAATTCATGTCCAGAAGTTACAAAAATAGATAAATTGTTTGAAAGATTCAGCAAAATCTTTGATAATAAAGTATTTGAATATTCTTTTCAATACATAAATTTGCTGTTTTTCTCAGCTTTACATTCAGGTTTTAGACGGTTAGCAGATAAATCAATAATGGAAATAATTGTTGGCTGCAGCATCACAATAAGTAAAGTTAAAAAAACATGTGACTTCTGTCAGTTCTTGCAAAGCTGAAGCCAAATCAGAGTCTTCAATCTCGGGTATTGGAGCTTTCAAAACTCCCTTCAGGCACCTGCATGTTCAGTTTCATCGTGCAACTTAAAGAAACAGATTTTCATGATACTCTTAATGTGTCATTTACTATATACTGCAGGTGCAACATAAGTAAAAACTCCCTTTTTTAACATAGAAGTTGTTGCCAAGTTGACTTTAATGGAAGTCAACAGAAAAAACCCACAAACGGTTAACTAAAGACAGCCAATGCAAACCTGAAACCTGTGTGAAATTTGCATGTTTTTCCTGTTGTTTATCTGATAAAATATGCAAAACTGCATATCCCCGATGAGAGATTTCGGCTTTTCAGGAACTGAGACAAACAGCCTTGTTTAAAGCTTGATGACGATGCATTTTCACGTTTATCCAACAGGGTGTGGAAAGAGTTTCATTAGAGAAAAAACAGAGAAGCTCCTCAAAAACACACAGATTGGTTGTTAAATCACGTTTGAGTTCTTATTACCTGCATGACAGCCAGAGAGGAAATCACACCTCTAACCTGGCACTGCCTTGCTCTCTGTGTGTGTGTTCTAAAGTCAGCGAACACATAACCAAACCCTGTTCAATAAGTGTCAGCAAACAGAAACCATTCAGCAGCAAAAGCTCACCAGAGACGAGATGATTCAATGGTGGATCAACGGTGGCAGACCGAACGAAAGAACAAACGGGTCCTTCTTTCTATTTTCTTTCACTGTTTCGCTTATCGCTACGAGGTTTCCATCAATCAACACGCCTTCACTCCAGCAAAGGAGGAAGACAGACGAAAGACAGTCCAATGCAACAGGAAAAGATGGAGAGAGAAAGAGAGAGAAAGAGAGAGAGGCAGGAAACAGAGTCAGAGGTATTGTGACACACAGGGCTTCTTGGTTTCTTTCTGAAACTTGATGAATCAGACCTGGTGTCTACACACACAGCCCAGCCCTACCCGTCAGGACTGCATGGGCCTATTCATGCCATGATGGCTTAAAGGGAAAAGCTGCTAAAACCCAGCATTTACATTCCTTCTTCCTCTACACTTGGACACCCCTGGAGTCCAGTCGAGACTTGTCAACTCGACTCTCTTTCCCAAGAACACCAAACTTTACAAATCTGACGATGTAGCCCTCAAGCTACGTGAAAGCTCCAGGCACCCATGCATGACAAAGGAATGTCTCTTCACAGCTCTGCCGTGTCTCTTTCCTTGTTCTTTGGAAGAGGACTGTGAAAAAATATACTCCATATACTCTTGGTCAGGGTCTGGTTTTCATGGTTTGGGATCTGCCAATGGGATTATATTGCAGACAAAATGAGTGGGGAATGCCCTTTCCTGTTTCTACACGACACTGCCTTCGTGCACTAAGCCAAGATCATAATTAATGGTTTTCCCGGTTTGATATGGAGCTTGACTGGCTTGCATTGATCCCTCTTCTGAACCTATCCACCACCTTTAGGAAGGCTTGGAAGTCTGACTGCCTGCCCAACAAGATCTACAACCTAAATGACAGAACTGTTAATCTAATAATACCATCCAAAATGAGCCATGAGTGTTTCTAAAAATAGACTATTATACATAAAAGGCGGCAGTTTTGTTAAATTTTTGCTACAAAACTACAAAAGCGTTATAAAAGACAGTTTAAACAGTATATAAATGTACGTAAATGCTGGAGGTGAAGTGGTTACGAGGACGAATTGACTGCTGGAATTTACAGTTACGTCAAAACTGAAGCACAAAATGTGAGGCATGGAAGTTCAGTGACGTCTGAATCACATCGTTTACTTTTGTTTCCGAATCCGTTCTTCAGGGTGAAAGTCGTGGGTTTGTTTGACCCATCAGCCCCCCAACCGCCTCGCTCTCATTCATAATTACTACAGCTGCTGGAGAGCAGGGGAGGAGTCTCACCACGAAATATGGGTCGTATTTGCTTCTTGTACCCTAACTCTCATTTTTGAGGTGAGGAAACCACCCAACATCAGTGTTGGCTCTCCTGAATACTCGTGTTGCAGACTTGTGACAACTATTAAAACCGGTATCTAGTGACTTTAATAACTAAATGAGACTTGTCAGGGTTTGAAGGCGATAGACTGATTGATCACATTCTACATTTTATAGTATTTGATCAGAGCTGCAATGTAGGAAACAACGTAGCAGAACAGAAAAATGCTCCTTTTCATTTTGCTGCCCATGTTATCCAATCTAGCTTTGGTTTGGTTTGCTTTTGATGCCAGGATTGTTCTATTTCAAATATTAAAAGATTTCTGGATTGCATGGGTGATGGCGTAGATGAATCAACAACATTATGTTGAAATTCAAGAATTTTTCAAGTAAATTCCTAACATTAAAAACACAATGATAAGGTTTTTCCAAACTTTCAAACCTTGTACGAACCCTGCATACAGAATCTATAGTGTGTGATAGCTCAGGTATGTCGCCAGATGTAAAGACGCCTCCACTAACATCAGAACAAACTGTAACATTAAACCTTTCCAACCAATGTTCTTCATAAGCAGCATGTATGTAGTTCTGCAGCATCCTTGCATAAAGAAAGATTTACATGGAAATAAAGATGAGAGAGAGAGAGAGGGAGGGGCGAGTATAGTGGAAAGAAGGGGAAGAGCGAGTTAAGAGAGTGAAGGAATTTCGAGGAGTGGGAGGAAGAGAGAGGGGGACATGGAGAGGGAAAGTGGGTGAGAGGCAGAGATACGGAAAGAAAAAAAGAGTGGAGGGAATGGGAGGAATGGGGGAGAGCGAGATAAGAAAACAAGTAAGAGAGAGCATGAAAGAAAAAGCAAGAGGAAACGATAGAAGGCAAACAGAGGGAGAGTGACAGATGACAAGCTGACAGCAGTTATATATAGTCAACAGAGGCAGCGACATGTGGAAATTAAATGAGTTTAATTTAGGAAAATGGTCAGAAGGGAGGGGAGGGAAAAAGACAAGTACAGTCCAACCCAACGGATACTGGAATTTTCAGCTAATTAATATTTGAAAGTTACAAATATTTGTTGTTTTGTATGCATGTGTGTGTTTCATAATGAGTTTTTGTTCTGGGACTCTTTGGAGTTATGCTTTTTAATTCCTTACAAAAATCAAATGAAAGTGCAGGGCTTTCTGTTGTTCGCTTTAATTCCTCAAATCTCTTTCTTCTTCATTTGCTGCTAGAAACTGGCCCAGTTAACTGGAGGTTACACACCCAGTGACACTGGGCCTTTACTGTGTTCTTGTGAATACTTGAAATGTCATCAGTCACACTCCAACCACTGTTTCAAGCACTGTTCAAGGTCAGCGTTTGGCCAAATACAGCCCAAATGTCCGGGAATGTTCAATGGATGATAATCTGAAAGTTGTGAAAGTTTTGTGAGATGTGAGGAACCAGTCAGCTGGTCTCCTCCGGACTCCTGGAGTGTTTGTTAGTTAGTTATCAGCTTGATGGCAGGCCAACATTAAACGTGTCTGTTCTTAAGTTTGTGTGTTCTGCCAACAAAAATGTAAGATAACTGTAATATTTCTGAATCAGGATCTTGATTTTTTGGCTTCCGAAGCTTGTGAAATGGTCAGGTGTGTCGGACAAAGCCACAGCTTTTGTTTCAGATATATATTAAATTGAGATAAAATTAAATCCAGTATCTGATTGGAGTCAATATCGGCATCGACTGCGAATACATTTTTAAAGCATCGAGTTCAGCTTTACGGCTGTCGCCATCTTTGTTTTTTGAAACCAGTCGAGATATTTGGACTGGGGAGCTGTTAACACTAAAACAAACTGTACATTACTTACTGGAAAAATTAAACAGTGTGAATCAAAGGTAGCCACGCCCCAAATCATACCCTGCTTTTCTTCTAAATTGGACCATAATTTACACATCATATTGTCTTGAAGAAGACTTGAAACTAGCGATTGAGACCATAATGTTGCCATGAGATTTCTTTCTGAGGTAATAAATCAGGTGAGAAGTCGTTAATGCACTTCCAGGTTTGCTTCTCTGGTTAGACCGGGAGGTTGTGGCTTTGATCGGATCGGCATAAAAAAATGGTTTTAGAGATAGACGGATCAGCAATGACACCCATATTCTGAGCTGAGAACTGCCTATTATTTGGATTATTCCATCAGCCTGTTTCTTTACTAGCAAATAGATACTAAACATTACAAAAACATTTCCCGGACACTGAAGCAAAGAAATTCATGGAGGCATAGAGTGATGAACAGAGAGGGGAAGAGCATGAAAGGAATCTGGGAGACAGCGACAGAAAAAGGTTTAGTTGGTTTACCAGGACGTCCGTCATGTCGCGAGGCCGGGCAGTCGGTTAGTGTGCGAGTCGTCAGCGATGTTAGCAGGCCGGACACATGCATGTCATCCCCCCTTCTGCCTCGGACCTCTCCTTTATATGTACACGCATACGTACACACACACGCACGTACAAACACACACAGATGTATGTGCAAACATGCATTTGTGCAGTTTTGCCACACCGAAGCAAATACAAGCAAAATACAAATGAACCACGCGAACATTCAGTCGTATGCAAATGGAACATGCAGTCATGAACCAGAAACACAATTTACACGCATGTAAAAGAGTACACACACAAACACACGAACATGGCATTTAACACCGCAAAAATGCACCAAATATCCCAGCATGAGGTACATTTATCCACACAGGCACACACACGCACACACACAAGGAGAGAGAGAAAGCCACAGTAAGAGTGTGTACTGATCATCAACCGGTCACAGTAATATTCATACAAGCCGTACATTTTCAACAATAAGATAATCAGCAACGAAACTTTAATTTCCAAAAGTTGAGTGAAGGAAGAAATGAATCAGCACGTGTTTCCATGAACGTCTCTTATGCAAACCTTCTGAGGATGTCCTAACAAGATGATTTAATCAAGAGCTGCAGAAAGTCTTCTCTTGGTACATCGCGGCAGGTCACTGCTACTTCCCCTCAATGACGTGTGTTACATTCACACATTAAAACTCCTTTAAGCAAGTGATTAATATTAATACTGAATCAGGTGCCTCCCCGTAATGTGAAAATCCATCGGATCGCATCAGCGCTGATACCGACTTTATTAAGCGGATCGGGTATCAGCCAAGACATGACTGCAGCACATTAAATACAGACTCTTCATCAATGTCATTATGAGGCTCTGTGTTGCAAATTTATTATCTCACTTTTGGCTACGAGCACAGTCTCTAGTCCCTGGCCTTATTTTACCTCCTGTAAAAAAGATTCCAGTGCGTTCCATGCAATGAGCTATACAGATTTTGGAAAAGGAGGTATTAGATCACTTCTCAGTATTTGGCTAATAGGTATTCAGAGAGGAAAGTCTGTGCGTCCTGGGCTTAAACAGCAACAGCAAGTGGACCAACACAGGGCAGTTGAATGATGGAAAAACCAGGGCTAAAACATCACTGAAGACTGGACCTAAATAATCAGTAAATATCACACAGAGCCAAGGCTTAAACAGCAGGGAATATTGGACCAAACTAAACTAAAACACCACCAAATATGCAAACAAAACATGGCTTAATTTTATACAATATTGGACCAATTCAAGGCCTCAATGCTCTGTCATCTAGGACCAAACCAGCATGATATCACCAGTGACCACTGAGCCAAACAAGGTGAAACACTACCAAATATTGGACCAAAGCATTTCCTCTGAAATCCCCTTCAAGTTTAAAACCATGAGACAGAAATTAGGGGTTAGGTTGGTGCTCACCATGGTAATTAGTTTCAATAAGGAAAGCTAATGATGCTACCAATAGCCATTTTGGAGAAATAGGAGGGGCTAATTTAGTTTTTTCAACCTGACAAATGTGGCAGTCAAACATTTACTGTTGTTGTTAAAAATATATGCATATTCAGATTAACCCCATAAAGAAAGTCTGACTGAGTTCAATATATCACTGTGAGGGGCCCATAATTTCCCTGTACTGTAATTAGATTATAAAGATTGGTTTTGTTAAGCTGAATTAGAAATCTGAAGACTTTACCCAGAAAGTGTTAACAACACTTAAAGGCACATTTGCACTTCCCAGTAGAGGCGACAGATTCGATCTGCCTTTACTGGAAGTTGATAGTGACGAGACGGACAGGAAACAGGGACAAAGCAACAAGTCCCCATCTAGAATCAAACTAGGAACGGCACAATTATTTTTCTACCATGGCGCGCCAAGATGAGCCACTTCAGATTTTTTTAATGACATGTGGAACAGATCACGTGTATTATGAACATGTAAATGGTAATTGTAATAATATAATGTCATATAAAATGTCTTTCTGCTGACTTAGAGAGTTTTCAAGGATCATATTTGCCATGCTAATGTATTGGTTGAATTATAATATTTAACAATAATTTAAATGTTTGTTTTAACTGATGTTCCCAGGGAATCTGCCATATCAGGTTTATTGGGTCCATCCTGAGAATTTTGCCACATAATGAGAGTAACAACAGTCACAGCAGCAGCAATTGTGAGTTTAAATTTCAGATTATTGTCAGCTCTGCATCAACTCATGCTCTTTCCACAGCTCTACTTGAAACTATAGAGCCCAAGACTTATTTATCAAAGAAAAAAAGAAATCATCTACAGCCCCACAGATCACTTGAAACTACCAATTTTGGTGACTTGTTGAGTTCATATTATCCGAGGAATGACCGGATCGTCTTTGGGCTGAGAAAACTCTGCGACCCCTTGATGTGACCCTTTCAAAATCCCACTGGATGACCTCAAAAATGTGTAGTGGTCAACTAAAAATAAGGACAAATATTTAACATTGGGAGATCTGAGCTTTCAACAGCAATGACATGGGAATGTTATTTTTTGGTTTGGAGTTTTATCGACTTAAAACATCAAATCTGCAACAAAAAAATGAGTGACCAGTAAAAGGGCCAGACACTTGTAGCACAAGATGATGATGAGGACACACACACCTCAGGAAGAAGCAACACACTACAGTAAAGGTGGACAGAAACAGACAATAAGAGAGAAAAAGAAAAGGGGCACAAATAGCGAGGAGGAAGAAAAGGCGATGACCAACTTAAAAAAAAGAGGAAGCAAGCAACAGACACAATGAAGAAAGACACAGGAAGAGGAAGTGTGTACCAACTGGCAACAAGAAGAAGGAAACAAACTTGTAGACTCCTGGTCGGGTATAAGTCAGTATCTGCGTGTTTCTTAATCTCTGGGTTGGGACCCCAAATTAGCCACAGATTTCTTTTTCTGAGAGCGGACAGTGTTGATCCTGTTTTCCATGGTGATGCAGAATACAACTGCAGCTTAAATAAATGACAGGTCATATAGAGGAGGACTGTGGCTGTGATTTCTGAGGGTGTTTGAAGCTGTTAAATCAAACTTTTCCTCCTTTAGCTTGGTTTGTTCTGTCACATGAGAAAAAGGTTTTTACACCGACGGACTTCACTGAGACGCCTGCAAACAAATCTCACTTCTCTTTCGAGGGGATTACTTTATTTTAGAACAGTGTGTAATTCGAACCGGCTTCAAAAAAGGAACCTCAAAACACGAGGATTTATGAGGATAAAGGGAGATGGATGTTGACATTTGATAGCCAGCAGTTCCACATGTTCGGACACACCAAATAGAAAACAGAGAAGAAATGCCGAACTTTCAAATCCTGACAGAGTCTGACGCCTTCTTCCACCTTTATTTCTGATTTCTAAAGCACCTTCCTGTGCAACACATTAACCCACCGCAGCCCGCTATGATTCATGTAAAGACATTTACTACACAGTGGAGCGATAAGGAGACAGGGTCAGTTGTAAAATACCATCTCTGCTCAAATTAAGTATACATTAACGCAACACATTCATTTCTGCTTTTCTGTGTCTCTTCCTGTGTGACTAACCGTAGGCGATGCCTTATATGGTCCTAAATGGGAATTATATGAGTCATTTTAGTCCCAAAAGCAATATTAAAGTTATACTTTATACTAAGGTTGTGCGTACAAGATAATGTATATAACACAGCCGCTACTGGGCTGCTGTAGCCGTAGCATGTAGGAACTTCATAGTGTCAGTTTATACATAAACATACCATCAAGTACAGCAAGGTCACTATAAACTCCAACCGCAAAGACAGTGGAAGAACAATAAAGGATTCTAACTGCGAGTTTCTCATTTAACTGTCACAAATATCGGCTCAATTCATCTCTTCTGAACATGCCGAGTTCGGGTTGAGTTGCCTGTGTAATATGGGTGTAGAGTCCATAACCCTGTCCACGTTTTATTTCCATGGTGAGAATCTCATGGTCCTATGAGAAACAACAACCAGTGTACAATCCACTTTTTTCTTTACAAGTAACCTGTGACATTCACTGGAATTGGTAAGACTTGAGCTCAAAGTCAAGTTGACCTATGTAAGTAAAAATCAGGCCAAAAACATTTCAGCTACTATACCTTGTACTATAATTTTCAAAACGGTTACGGTTGCTGCCAGCAGCACACAAATCTGAGCTACACAATCATAGACCAACATAACAATAATGCACCGAGCCAATCTGCCTGATCTGCCACATGACCAGCCTTATTATATGGATTGAGTATTGGCAAGACATGACCAATCCACAATACATGCTTCTCTTGATCATTGTCATTAAAATGTCAGTTACATTCAGTTAGTTAGTAGAAAACAAGTTGCATCAGTGCATCAGTTATATTCAATTTTAGGGATGCACTGATGACACTTTTTCACTATTTATAGCCAATATTGTAATCACAGATGGAAAAAACACTCAACACATCACAAATTCTCGCAGAATAATATAAATTGAGAAAACCTGTCGGATTAAATCGATTTGTTCACATTCAAGTTACCAGAGCACTAAACCAGTCAGCAGAAGTCTAGGGTCCAAAAGATGAAGAAGAGCAGCGGAAGATCTGGGAATTTTTTGTGCACGGAAGTCAAACCCCATCAAATGATGTCTGGAATGAAATCCTTAAGATTAACTTGTTTTATTCCCATTCAAGTAAGTGGAATGCTAAACCGTAAGTAGCTAGAAGTCTTTAGTGCACAAGCTGCATGGGACCAATAGATCATCATCGGCATCATGTGCTACTCTGCGGCATTTATAGGGAATAAGAACAGCCTTGCCTCCAACACTGTATCCAGTTAAGGATATAAACTAGCAAGCTGCTAGCTAGCAAACTAAACCACTAAGAACAGTAATTTACAGCATCTACTAAATAGAGCACAAACAAAATGATGTATTTTTGTGGGTTTCTGATTCTTACCCATTTAGCAGGATAATTCACAAATTAACACCACTTTTATTTAGTTTGAAGCGTTTATGCAGCTCACGAAAGTAAAATAGCTAACATTATGCTATCTCCAACTACATCACAGTAGTATGACTTGAACGTCACTGCCGTTATCCTTACGACGCTCTCCGACAAGCTAACCACATCTCTTAAGCTTAAATAATCACAGATCTATGTCAGGCATTTAACCAAAAAACAATTCAAACTCCTCATTGAGTTTAACAGGATACACCTCCGGGTTCTAAAATGCTAACATACTTCCGGGTTTAAGAACTAATTCCTGTGGCGCCCTATGTGTATCACAGCTAACACCATGAGTTCTTCACCCTGAATTTTAATTTTAGCAAGAAAAAAATAGTATCAAAACAAAATTAGCTTAAAAAGCTAGCTACGACAGAGTCCATATGTTTATCAAGCTAATGTTAGGCGGACATTAACAACTTGCTGTAGTTTGCCAGAAAAAAATAATCCACCAAAGAAAATAAAAGTAACAAGAACTTGTTGCAGTTTTATTGCTAAGGTTTAATTTCAGTGAATTAAGTTTGATACAACATGTAATCGTCAAACGTGCTGGTTTGTAATGGGCCTTTACAACTGAACCCCCCATGAAACGTTCAGGTTCCAGCAGAAACGTTAGGCTAACTGCCAGTTTAACTGCCGTTTTTCTATCCAAACTCACTTCCAGGACATGGAAACTGAATGAAAGAAGTGTAGAAAGAAAGCTTACTAAAACAAAGTGAGAAAACCTTTCTTACACTTTCTTTAGTTTTCTACTAATACGCCGCTTGTGTGTTTTTCCGCGTCCTGTTTAATGTTTTTACTGAACAGCGCGAGACTGAAACACCCCCTTCATTACGAAAACCGTTTAAAACACACAGAAAAAGAAGGAAAAGGAGGCAAGGCGCTCGGCTCCTTCTCCTCCCCTTTTCCCCCACAGACTGCCTGCCTGCTTCCCGGTCTTGAGAAGGAATAAAGGAGGCGAGAAAGGAAAGGAGGAAAGGAGGGAGGGAAGGAATCACGGAGACCGACCTTTTCCTGAACACCGCGGAGCGAGGAAAAGCCCCGCCGCTGACTGGAGACCAGGGAAGGGGGAAATTAAACTGAAACCAGCACCCCCTCCCCTCCCGTGTTCAAGCTCGTCTCTGCAGCCGATCAGATACTCACAATCTTGGCATTAATAAGGTCCGGAGGGCGGTATCCGCTGCGCTTTCGGAGGCACATCCGTGTGGTTTTTTCTTCCTCTGCCGCTCCGCACCGGGGGTGGGAGGGGGCGTCGGTGCGTGGATTTCTTTTAATTTATTTTTCTAAATATCCTGCCGCCGCCGCTGTATCGGAAGAAGAAGAAGGAGTCCGCCTCCTCCCCCCTTTCTGCTGCTCTCCTCCTGCTCGGGTTTTTCCCAGAGAGAGAGAGTGGTAGAGAGACACAAAGGAAGAGTGTGTGTGTGCGCGAGAGAGAGAGAGAGAGAGAGAGAGAGAGAGAGGAGAGAGATCACCGCCCTGGCGGACAGAGGCGGCAGAGCGCATGCGCGGATTCACACGTCCATCTAAGCAGGAGACCCAGAGTTCTCTACAATAAAACTTTATTTACTGTAGCCTATATATTAACTTTTTATTTACACTATAAAGTGACGACTAATTAACCACGAGTTAACTTTTCTTAGTTATTTTTTTACATGTTTTATTGACTAATTGTCATTTTTGTAGGCTAATGCAGTTTTTTTTCACACATATATGGTTGTGGCTGTTATTGCCATGTATATCTTTTCATTTACCCATTTAAAAGTGTGCCTATAGGTTTATGCTTTGTGTTATGCGTTTTTAATACTACAGCTAGATTTATAACATTACAATATTCTTTACATGGGATCCTAGATATCTAGGATGAAAAGAATTAATCTGACAGGTGAGAGCTCTTTGTCTGTTTTTTATAATAGTTTGAGTGGAAATATGGAACTATGGAACAACTCAAGGACAATAAAAGACTAATCGTCAGAAAACCGGTGCCTGACGCTGCAGAACTGTTGTGTGATTTCTTTAATTTATGTTCTAGGTACGTGTCAAATCACCATTTTCGTAGTTTAAATGCTTTTTAATTACAGGAGTTTTACAGGAAATAGTTTGTGTGTACTTCAAATGATGTGAACAGAACAGGAGCAACAGGAGGGGGCGCCATACACCAAGCAGAGAGAGAGAGAGAGAGAGAGGGAGGGAGGATCAAGCAAACATGATCAAAACACAAAAATGTTTGAGAATAGATTTCTTACTGAAGAAATGAATCCCACCCTCCAAATTCTAATAAAATGACCTACCTGAATGTGTGTGTATGTGTTAATTGGTACTTCCTGCATTGCTATACGTAAGTAAAATGTCATATGTCACATGAACACTGAAGTGCTCTCTGCGTCATTCCTAAATATACCAAATTATTGCTTTCTTTTCTCTCTTAAATCAACTTCCAGTGTTCCAGGAGCGGTGTCAGGGTGCTGTAACCAATGATATTCCAGCCGGCTGTAATGTGGATGATAATAAAGATGTTGAACTTTAAAGAAATACCCAGCAGCTGACTTTAAACACAATAATCTGTTCTTTCCGGCTGACCCCCCACCCCCCTCCTGTTGGCACACAGTCGCTGACACTGACCCGAGCTGGCTTCAGTCTCCACCGCCGTACGTTATCAGAGCTCAACCTTTGATCGGTTATACAATTCTGAATCATATCTGGTGGCACAAATCTCCTCTGATATGTGAAAGGGGTGTGAAGTCTTATCAGAAGCCTAAAGCGTATCAGCTGCTCTGTGTGTAGGTGGCATGAAAACATTTAGGAAGGCCTCGATGTGTTGCAAACCTCACAAATACAACAACACAGGGCAAAGAGACACAACGTAGGGAGGTGTGAGTCATTTCATGTATGTTAATGTGTACTTAAATGATGCTGTAAACAGATGTTTGCTCTTGCTGTTTCCATGAATTACACCTTCTACTTGTTGAATGTCCGGTGCAGTGCTTCTTGTCACCACAGGGGGGCACTAAAGCTGCATATCAAATCATTGATATACAGCATTTTGGCATTATGCAGATGGTGTTTTTTTTGCAGACAGATACTGTACTGACCAGCAGTTGCATGCAAAATGCTGCCTCTGCTCCAAACATTTCATTTGTCCTCAAAGAACCTTTCCTGAGAGCAGTTTGTGTTGTTTTTACAAACGTATGATGCAGAGAAGCTCCACCGAGCCTGTGATATTTTATCTCAATAATACTCTGATTCACTTCCACATGACTGGGCATTACAACCTCAGTGCTGCAGATACAAATATAATCTTAAAGTGATTATTTCCACTGCAGAAATGAGGGCTTAATTGCTCTGCCTCGGGGCAGGACGAGTGATTTTTGAGGGAACGCTGAGTGTTTCGCATCGAGTTTCATGTCAAGTTAATTTCTCTTCATCATAAAGGACGTCACAGAGAAGGAGCCAAAACAACATGATGCAGAGGATTCTGACTCGAATGAAAGGAAGGTAACACAAACCGAAAAGGTTGAATTTAATAAAGCCTGAAGACAGCAATCCAATTCGAAGATATATTTTCAGGCTATTCAGTAACAAATCAATGGTTTGGATTAAATGAGACGATAAAGAGGCAGAAAAATGGAGCTTGCGACAACCAAAGCAGGCCTGAAATAGCATGATTCACCTCCAACCACCACATTAAATAAAACTAGATATGTAAATGGATTTGGTTAATTAAATCATCCTGCTTTGAGTCAGGTCAAACCAGCCCATTTAATAGTTTAAAAATACTGGAAAAATAAATACCCTTTACAGCATGAAACATTTTTGCAGGGTTTAATTATGGAGATGGGATGTGCACTGTGTTATTTGTAATTTCACGCTGCATTTATATTCAGCCAGCTCTGTTCAGGTCAGACTTACCACAGAGAATAGAAGATAAAAAAAATATCATAATAACACAGAGACAGATGCTTTTATTTTCAACTAAGATGTCAAATGTCGTCCTCTCCCTGCCGCCGTCAGCAACTGAACTCAACAGTGCACGGATGAGTTTGTACGCTCTGTTTTTTTGTACCTGCAGATTTTGCCAGGTTGAAGTTTGGCTCAGGAGGAGGAAGTGAAACCTCCACACGTTTGCAAAACAGGAAACATAAACACACCCACACAGCTTACAGTTCTATCATCACATGCTGCTTCACTCCCCTCTGCTGTATTTCTGTTGTTCCTGCTGTGCTCAATATGTTTTCTGGGATAACGCAATAAGAGAAGACCTCATAATCTCACTTACTTACCTATTCAAGAAAATATCATTCCAAGCTTCAATAGTCAATGTTTTTGGTCACATTGGATCAAATTCCTCTAACAGGAAAGGGCTCACCAGCTTAATGACAGCCCTGCAGGAAATATCACCTCCTTTCCGGTTCTACTGTTTTAATTAAATTTGATTTTATTGCACATTTCGTCTTTCAGCACTGTTATCAACCATGTTTCCAACAGGGAACTTTTTTCAGCACACAAGTTCTTAAAAAAACTGTACAGATGGATAAAGTAAGCAAGTAACTGCAAGATAAAGTGGAGAAGAGAAGGTGGTGGAGACCAAAACTAAAAAGAGCTAAAAAGAGACTGGATATTGGACTTGTATTCATAATGTGGACACAAAATGTTAAAGTTGCTCTATGGTTGCCAAATTGTTTGATGATATTATCACCGTGGTTGTCGGCTTGTTGTGGACTTCTGCTGCCCCCATACTCTCAGTTCATCAAAGGACACTGGAACATTTTAGTCGTTTCAGACCAAGATCTGAGATGACAGGAAGTTAGTATGTGGTGAGGTAAGAGTGCAGCTACAAGATGTGAATCAAGAATCCAGTTCATGCACATAAACATACTGTACTGTTCTGAAAGTGCAGGTTTAACTGTACAAACAGCCCTACTGGATTCATACACGCACATGTACAGTCGACACACACCGAAGTACACACTCATATATATTAATTATAAATGCAGGTTTACATAAGATGTCTTTTGATCACGCAGATGAAAGCTGGTGAGCTCTATGAACTCACAACAGAAACTCTTTGATTCTCAGGCTGAATTCATGTAACGCCAAACAAATCACAGGAATACAGTGTTTCTCATCCCATTCAGACCCATTTGTGTGGATCACTGGTCATCATCCACTATAGAAATCAACTTTCTACATAATGGTCATTTTTTATAAAAAGGAAAAAATATTCAGGTCAGCTAGTAGAAAGATATATCCCTATGTTCATCTTTCATGATATCTAGGTTGGCATATTTTATCCCAATGCTTCACAATTCAACTGGATGACTCATGATAACAACCTACTAGAAAAGGCTCACAGTACAGAAAGTGATTCAGGTTTAGTTCAATGTCGGTATTAGCATTCAACACCAACTCCACCACCATCACACTGACAAACTCCTGAGACTCAGTTCTTCTAACATTATCCTAACAGAGCTTATGTTTTGGGTTCAAAACCTGCTTGTTACCTCCGCCAAGGAGGTTTTGTTTTTTCGCCGGCGTTTGTCCTGTCTGTCTGTTTGTTTACCAAAGAAGTCCTGCAAGGATTTGGATGAAATTTTCGGACAGCCTGTGTATTGGACCAAGAAACAAGTGAATAGATTTTGGTGGTGATCGGTGTTCTGGAACACCATCTGGAATTTATATTGCAAATGTATATTATAGCGTCAGTGACCATATTGCCTTCTCTAACTGCTTTACATCAAACATGGAAAACATACAAATACAATTATTCAACATATCCAATTAAATTCTTCAACAAACGATTGCAATATTTTACGTCTTCATTGAACACATCTGTGAAACACTCATAGTGCTGGTGGAAAAAGTAAGATTTAGGCTATGTGAGTCAGGAGCTAATTTAACAGATTTGCTGGTCAGTAGCAGGAATAACAATTTTATCAAGCAAAGACTTCAGACTGAAACATGTTTTCAGTAGTTCAGTCTGTAGGGACTTTGGTTGTGGAGTGAAAGTCTTAGTCCAGCATTTAGTTTTTGGCCTCGCCCGAGATGCTGTTACGAAACTATAATCACAGCAGCTTTTGAGTTTGTCTGCAGGATTTCGGGCTGAAGTGTCTTGAGGGTTGAAGGTGAAAACCACAGACGTGGCCGATCTGGACAGGATTAACATCAGCACTGCAGAAATGAAATTACCTGACCTCCCCAACAGACACTAATCCTGTCTGAATGGACTTTAGGATGTGGCACAAAATGACTCATCAGATCTCTGACGTCAGTGCAGCTTCTTTGAGAGGACCCATAGACCGTTTGTTAGAGTTAATGCACGATTTCAACAAGCCCGAACCTTTAGGATCTGAAATGTCTGCTTCCCTGGTGCCTCAAAGCATCCAGGTTTGGGAGAACGCAACAAGGCATTGTGTGATTTGGTTGCAGTAAATGCAGATGTGACTTTTTTTAACCTTTTCTACAGTTCGACATCTGAGCAGTCCTTTCACAGTTTCAGTTTAAGATGTGCCATGACTATGAATTGTCCCAAACATTCCTGCTGACAGATATATGACCATGAATTATTAATTTGACCATTTGATCTTGGAGGTATTTCAAAAGACAAGGATTTGTAAAATTTCCTCATAAAATAGAAAATGTAAGTCATTAAAATGACTAAATTCTAGTTAGCGCAAGACACATTTTTTAGTATTCAATGATAAGTTAAGATGACAGGAACGCCGGAGACTTTTATTTATTACTACGTGCTGTTCAGTATGTGCAGGACAAACCCATAAAAGAGGACTTGTTTATCTTTCCTTCTCCTGGCACCTGAACATTATTACTCCGAGCAGCCTTACTGTGGAGAGCCACGCCAAGCTAAGTGCCATCAGTGCGACCCACTCGGAACAAATCATTGTGTGTGTATGTTTTCATCATCAGGTCTCAGCTTTAAATCGATGTCAGTCCTTTTTGATCCTCCATCTCCATTATCTCCTCCAGTTTCTGTCTCAGGAGAGAGAGGGGGCAGGTGTGTGAGGATGAGAGAGTTAGAGAGGAAATAGAGACAGAGAGAGAAAGTTAATTACTGTGGCAAACTAGACCGAGTGCCAGACATTGTAGTTGGTTGTCAAAAGTGGAAGAACCTAAAGGACGTCTGGACTGCAGCTCATGGTTTAGATCTGACTTGGGAAAATCATGAATTTAAATGTCTTAATTCGATGTATTTTAATGTACTTTAATATGTAAAAACTTAAAGTTATGAGTAGCCGACAACCGATACCATACCACACCGTTAAACCTTCATGAGGAACAAGAAAGAGCTGTTGTATGTATGTCCACCACACATCCCACACGCAAGTCAGCATCTCAGCATCTCAGCATCAACTTAAAGCTGCATCAATCACATTTTGGCCACTAGGAGGCCAGAAAATTTCGGGAAAAAATGAAACAAACACACACAGCCAAACCTGCAACCACCAACTTTGAGTCCCAAATAATAATATTTGGAGATACATTATAACCCAACCAAATCCTAAAAGTGTATGCATGTATGAGTTTTCATGACTATTTACCACTACAGCTAAATGTGCAAAATAATCTGAATGTAGCCATCATCATCCTGTAACACTATCAGTCTGTCTTGTGACATGATAATGATGATCTGACATTACAAACCCTGTGTGTGTCTGTGGCTCTGGAACAGGAAAGAAATAAAATCAAAATATAACAAATTAAAATCTACAAACACTGTAACTGTATTGCTTACAGTGTGCTGCAGAGGCTTTGCTTGAATCAGTTGAGGAAGTCATGCGACTGTTTCCTAGCCTCTTTTCTTCTTCTTCTCTGTCGGTCCAATGTGTTATTATCGATCTTTGTGTTACAGAGCACAAGGCAGGTGAAAAGGTGAAGCCAATGGAAAGGAGGAAGAGATAAGGCACAGAGAAGGACAGTGAGTGTGTCCTCTGACACAATGATGATTGGATGGATAGCGCTGCCTTCAGCCACAGACCGATCCATCTGCCACCTCTCCTCCTTTTATACCCACCCAATAACCCTCTACCATTTCTAGGCTTATTCTCTCACAAAAATGTTAATATTTGCTGTTAGATTACGTTTTAACTTGAATGTATCCTCATACAACAGTTCATATGATATCTCATGAAATATTACCATTTTATTTAATGTAGTGAAACAGTTGCTGTTTTAAACATGTGACAGTCATAGTTTAAAAAATAATGGATATGTTGGTTAGGCTTAGGCAACACAACCAAAAATGTGATCCTGACATTTACTGATATAGCACATGTCAATCACGTGCTATTTAAGTAAATGTTTCTATTTGTATTGACAACTTGTGAATGTATAACCTCAGACTGATGTTTTCACGAATGCTGGTGTGTTGTTCAACTGTATTGTAATCTCTTACTGCTGTTATGTTCTGTAACAAATATAAAAGTGCCTTTCTTCTTCGAAAGTCCTATTCAAGATAATAATTTCACACAGCGCTGTCAATGACATACACACCCATGGATTTTATAACATTAAATATGCATACTGTTTATTATAGCGCTAGTAAGATTATGCTGATTCAGGGTAACATTAGCCACTACTTAGCCATTACTCGACAAATACAATATTTAAAATCACCCAATTGTATATTTATGTTGAAGCTGGTGTTGTAAAGTTTTACTGTAACTTACCCTGAGTAATGTAGCATAAGCTGGGATGAAACCAACTGAAAAGAACATCACCGTAGTGTCACTTGTAGCCTAGCTTGCTAGGCTCTGCTAGCTTGTTAGCCTCATTAGCCTCCGCTAGCTTGGTAGCTTCGCACTAGATGGGCATGTTTCAGCCTGCCTCCAGCTCATTTTTAGCTGCTGTACAAACAACATATGAGGGGTTGGTTTTATTTTTCTTGCTACAACCACTAAAGGTTGCTGTCTGGCTCACAGTTTTGTTCATTAAACATAAATTATATTGCATCACTTTTCATGGATTTAAGTACGAACCATAAATGAGAAAACCCTGAGCTGGTATTTTTACCTTTCTGGATTACCTTTTCCTCCTCCCAGTAATTGCACGGAAATACCGTTGCTACTTCCTCTTCTATTTCTCCTCTAAACAAATCCATTACGCTCATCATGTCTCCTCTCTTCACCTCTCCTGCCCTCTCATCTCGTCTTCTGCAGCTCTGACCTCCTTGACCTCCCTGTGCCTCCTCTCCTCTCCTCTCCTGCCTTCTTTATCTGCCCTCCTCTCACTGCCTAATCCTTTGCAGTATAACGCTACATAAAACATTCATGCTATATCTTTATGTAACAGAAACCCTGTTAATTCTGCTGACGGATGGCTCTGTCTGGAGCAGCAAACCAACAGGCACAAAACGGTTGTAATTTTTCACTTTGGGCTCATTAACTGCAGATGGTTTGTAAAAGGTTAGCTGGTGTTTTTCTGATCAGTTTGAAAATTGCTTCTGTTATGACAAAAGTAAAGATTAAAATCGTATGTTTTAATGAGGTTTTGCTTGATTGTTCTGTCAGTTTAGATGTTTTGTAGTTTATTTGTAAATGCATTTAAATAAAACTTCCATTCTTTTGCCGATATTTTCTATTCTATAAGTGCAATGTTTAAAAAAAACGTGGAACACAACATACAATATGTTTCTAATCTACCACAATGTAAAGTGCACATCGTTAATCAACTCTTAATAGTAGATGATTGTCTGCTTTATTTCGACCTATGCTAGTTTTGCTTAAATTCACTGTAGCAAGCGAACAGCTAATCTCATCAGTGTATACCTTCAGTTCCATTAGCTACTTAGCTCAGCAGCTAACAAAAAAGTAGTCATGGTTTGTATGATCAATAGAAAAATAAATACATTAAATTGAAGATGTTTTCTTTTGATAACAGTTGACATATTTAAAAGCATTTAATAAAGTAACTTTGAAAGTACTTAATTTGTTTCTTTTAATAAACTTAGTAAAGCATCTAGTTACTATTTAAGTAAGTAGTCAGTCTTAAAGGTAACTCTCCCCTACACTGCTCTTGACTCAGCTTCAGGCTTACATTATAAACACATGATGTACAGTAGCGCTCAAACTATCATCTGATGGATGCACAAAGGTTTGTCTGCTATCTTGAAATAGGATCCACAGTTAGAGTGCATGGAGGGCAGCAGGAACATGAACGTTTGCCATCATCGAATCATCACTGAGAAGGCCTCGTCCTTTGGAGGGGACAGTCTGAAATGGGACGTTGAATCTGAATGTCCTTGGTCCAAATGAACCAGACGTTCCTGCAGTCTGACGGCAAAACACTTCCCGTTTATATAAAGTGACCGTGACATTGGACCGGCATGACCACAACATGTGTCCTCCTGCACATTAAACCATGAGACCAAGGACATGAGGCTGTCGGCAGTGTGTGTGGGTATGCAACCGCATGTCTGTATCTATTTGTTCATCTAATTTGTAGCCTATGTAGAAAGAGATAAGTCATTACCAGTGCTGCCTGCAGTCTGTGTGTGTGTGTGTGATTGAGTGCGAGCCGACAGATGTGACTGAGGAGAATACTAAACAGGTCGCCACACAGCACTGTGACTGACAGGGGAAGATAAGGGCAAAGAGACACACGTGGAAAGACGGACAGAGACAGATGGAGGGATGAACAGGATGAAGAGGAACATGGCAAGAGAGCAAAGTAGAGATCTGAGGAAGGTAGGGAATATTGATTTAGAGAGAGCACCGTCTAGCAGCTGGTAAATACAAAGGAAAATCTTTGTAGAGCCACAAACAGACACACATGCTCCTATTTGTTGGTCATTTTGTTATCCTGTTATTGTGAACAGAAAAAGGGAAAACATCCAAAACTGGACAGAGCAGATCCAGACAAGGTCACACAGGACAGACGTTCAGCAGAGCCGAGCTTCTGTCCTTTTTTTCCCCTCTCAACAGATTCATTTATTCAAAATGCTGCACCAAAACAATGCTGGAGCTCTCTCACGTTAGAGCTGTCTCGCCATAATGATGCTTTTGATTGTTAAGAGTTTGAAGGTTTTTGCCTCCACACCAAAACAATGCAGGTAATTGGTAAAATTGTAATGAGTGAAGTCAATCAAACAGATGGATCATTCACCTGACTGGCCTGCTGTCAGACTGTTAAATGGCTGTTTATCAGCACTCAATCAGCCCATAAATGAGCCAGTAGAGCTCTATTCGACCTTCTTTTTGGTTTATCTTCCGATTTAAATAGGTAGAATAGGTTTTCTTGCCCATTCAATGGCCTCTTGCTGTTTCTTAATGTTTCAATTTTTGTATGTTTAATAACGGAAAAGTCCTCCGTTTCATCCGGTTTAGGCTACAACACTATTTCTCAAAGGATAGGGCTAAAAAGTTTCTGGTTAGGAGGTATAAAATATACACATAATTTCCTTTAATCATTTAACTGAAGGGAGAGGAGCATTTTAAGGCAACATTCCTTTGTTAAGTTTCAGGTCATGAAATTCAATGTTTTACATTGTAAATCTCCTGTGAGCTGGTTAGATCTAGATAAGGACACAGAGCTATTCCAGGACCAACACACATCTGCATAAACACCATCAATTCTGTATTGGAAGTTTAACATCAGGTGAGCAGCTCTGGTTGGCTGCTGGGTCCCACATTGCCCACTTGCAAAGTCCAACCTATTATTGGGGGTTTGGCCAAAACACAGAAGAAAAACAGTGAAAAAAGAAATTGTTCTTCACTCTATGTTGTGCTCTGGCCTGGTCACTGCAGAGTCCAGCTGCTCATTACATCTGGTTATTATTCTTTCAATGAATGCTCAACTTTCCTCAGTTGTTTTGAGCTTTCTGTAAAAACCAAGTATAGAGTAACGAACAGGGCAGATCAGGGAGGCTTTAAGGGCCTCAGCTCTAACAGAACGATGTGGAAAATAAGTAAGGAAAGTCCTGATGGTCTAATATCTCTATTGAATAAGAGACTTTCAGCTCCAGAATGAATGATTCTATATATAATAAAAGTTGTCCCACTGGATCAATTACTTCCAAGCGTCAGCAAAGACTAAGCTGTTCTTTAACTATTACTTTAAATCTATGGAAGGCGCCCTTTAGTGCTGTCAGTCAATAAAAAATAAATAAGCATGACGCTGTTTGTGTGTATGTGTGTGTGTGAGGGGGAACAGGAGTTACACAGAATAATTGGCTCGGGTAATAAAGATGTGTATGTGGGAGTATTGAACAGACTCGCCAATGTTTTACAATGCTGCAGTTGATTTCTCCGATCAATACACAGTAAAATTGGATCATTTACTTCCTAACACTGAAAAGGAGACATTTCAACACACACATACGGGCACATTTCCCTATGCATGTTGCATGTTATGCATGTTGCTGTGTGCAATACATATGATCATTTCCATTCACCCACGCTGACATATGACAGTGTCTTGACACGTTTAAATGAGATGTTTACACTAACAGCTTCATTCAGCCCCTCGATTCACTTTATTCTTCAACAGCTTCAGAATCTGAGCAGGAAAGTCCAACTTTTACTTGTCTTTGTTGTATGAAAGTATGAAACTTGAATCAGTGACTGTATTTATTTATACTGAGGAAAATCAGTACAATGAAATACATCATAATAAATGTTAATTAATTCCACGATACCCCCAATTTATAAAATATCACCAAAAGAAAGAAAGAAAGTGTCAAAACGGGTATTATGGTCTGAATTTGTCCTTGAACAGATCATAGGTTACTTTTTTTCTATTAGAAAATGTAACCAAATCGAAGCAGAAAATGTAGATATTTCTGTCAAAACCACTTCATTCTATGTCTAATTTAAAACTAATTTAAAATATTTATGACACTTAGTGGACTTTGTGGACACTTAGGAAAGTGTTGTATGTATAAATGTTTTTTTTTCCAATTTTAAAACAATTAATCAGAGACATCAACTTGCATTTGTTTGTTTTTTGTCAGTATAACTAATATAATTCTGCACAAAATACATTTTGGAGTTGTTCATTCTTCTTGCCATGAATGTTCTGATTCCATAGAGCTGCAGGACTTATATATATCGCAGTGAAATACAAGGCCACAGTGAGTAAAAAAATCATTCTGAAACAGCTTGAGTGGGTTCAGAGAGTTCAGAGGAAAATATGAAATAAAAAAGGACGTCTGAAAACATCTACAAAGACGCAACAATCACAGCCGGTTCAGCGCGGTTGTCCTGTACTCTGAGCTTCTGTTCTGCCTGTTTAACAACTCATTCATGTGGTCAATCAGGAAGTTCAATTTAAATGCAAAATGTCAGGAAGGAGGAGGAAACAAATGCCCAGAGGGAGTGCTTAAACATCACAGAGACAACGCCTACAGGTGACTGAAAAAACAGGAGAGACATGCTTGATGGCTCGTTTTTCTTAAACCGGACTCAGAGTCACGTTTAAGTAAGAAGAATGGAAAAGCTGTGTGTGCAGGCAGGAGGAGAGGAGAGTGATGGAGCGAGAAATGACAGAGAATAGATGAGCAGTGGGAGAAATGGAGAGGCGGAGAAAGGACTGAGACAGCTGCAGACAGAGATGGGAAAAAGGGAAAGAAGGAGAGAATAATGGATGTGATGTCCGGAGACAATACTGCAACAGAAAAACTATAGAAATGGAAAAATAGAGGGGAAGAACAGATTTATGTCCCTTCAAGTATATTACAGAAACTATTGAAAAAGAAAAATGCAAATAATGGAAAACAGAAAGCATGAAAATGTGTTTTAATTGCATTTACTAATGCAGCGTTTTAGTATAACTGATGTAACCATGAGAGGGAACACAAAGCTTTTCCTCCAGTCATTTATCTCCTTTACGTTGTGCCACAGAGCCGTGCTTCCCTTCGCTTTTTATTGTCTGACTTAAGCACAGCAGCGTTCAGCGGGGAGAAAAATGCCTGAGAAAAGACAACAAACTACACCGAATAATATGCAAATATAATGAATCATAAAAGAGACTCTGTAGGCAGAAATTAATTATCTGGCTTTGGGAGAAAAACAACACAGAACCCCACCTACTCTGAATAAATGAGAAACTCAGCAGCAATCATTGATACTTCCACAAGTGGAAAAGTTATAATTTATACATCTTCATAATGCAGAGATATTGTAATGGAACACTTCCTCATTGTGCTGAATACTCTGTGTTTTCCCTGTGAATGTTGAATTTATTGGACAAATCCATAATCAGCGTGAGGAGAAACTTTCTCCGCAGATGCAGCTGGACTTTTTCATTTAGATGCTTTAAGTGGAGTTTCAGCTTTAATTATTGCACAAACTCATTACAGAAAAAAGTATTTAACTTCATCCAAGCTCTTGAGTGTTTTCCCCCTCAAACTGTTTGAATTCAGTCATTTTTATGACTCTCTGTGCTCTGAGCTGCATCTCACATTAATCTTTCAGCTTTCAGATGATGTTCACCTCTTCTATGTGGCATTTATTGTTGACCTGCCCCTAAAAATCCAATGCACACATCTCCCAATTCTCTGTAAAACGGGGCAGGATGAGGGGTTAATCATAAGGTGTATAAGGGTTCAGAACATTAATGTTTGGCTTTCTTACAGCTCAGCTATGTCCCGTAAGTTGTTGCAGCAATTTTGGGGTTGATATCATTTGTTGCACATATTTGGTGCTCAATAAGGCAATTTCTTTTTTTATTCTTAAATGGATAAAAATGGTCAAAAACCCTCCAAAATATTACGTCACTACACCAAGACGCTTGGAGCAACATAGAAGAATCCAGGCTGTGATTTGGTTTCAGTAACTTTAGACATTTTGGAGATTTCTGTGTTTTCTGTTATTTGATGACGAACACTTTTGTTCTATAAACTGCTGAGAAACTCCCTTGAATCTTGAATGGTGTTTCCACATCCGTGCTGTTAAGTCTGGTTAAACGGGGCTCTGACAGTTAGTCAGAAAGGAAACCTTTATTAGTTTCACTGCACATAAAACACAGTCCTTCCCTCCATTCTGCAGGAGAGAGAAAACAACCCAGCCCAAACCTTTCTTACCCTGCCACCTGCTGTCTCCAGCCGCTCAGGGAGGAACTTTACAATTACTGCCACTTGGACTCAGTTGGTGTAAATCTTCTCTCATTTGTCTCATAAATAACGCTCAAATAGACAAAAATATCATTGAAATACATCCTTGGAAGAGGTACATCAACATCCAGCTACTGTTCTTTGGAACCAACGAACATTAGAGCAGAATAATTACAAACAGGCATTTTAAAAGGGAGCTGTTCTTCTTCTTAAAGGTCACACAGGTCAGGGAATTACAGTCCCCTAAGAGAAAACGTTTGTAAGAAGGAAAGCACTTAAAACAACCTTTTCACAAACACAATAATACCAATAATAATGTCTTGGATTCATATAGGGCCTTTTACAAGACCCAAGGACACTTTACACGAGCAAACAAAGAAAGTGAAACAGGTTTTTTAACATGAATCTCTGTAAAGAAAGCAGAGTTCGGGGAGGTTGTAAGCTGCAGTGAACAGATGGATTTCAGATAAAGATGAAGTGTTGCAGATGTCAGTAGGGAGATTGTTCCAGAGGGTCGTAGCTGTGACATTAGCCGTGTTTCCATTATAGTCGGAATGAATTTTGAAGCAAAATTTTAAATGTTGCATTCAAGAAAAGTCCTGGATTAGACAGTTTAGCATGAATCACAAGTAGATCAACGAGTAATAAAAAGGATACAATTGCATGTCTGAATCATGAATGTTCATAAAAGAGTGAATCCAAAAGGCTGGAAAGAAGTAAGAAGCATGAAAAGGTAAATTAAGAGGGGAAAGAGGCCAACAGCAGCGGTGCAAGGACAAAAAAAACATAATAAGCAAAAGAAAGAAAGGCAAATTAAATGAGTAAAAATATCTTGGATAACAGGACGGGAGAGAAAAATATCAGCGAGATGAAGGTTAAATACACTAAGGAAAGGAGGACAGGAAATATAAATGGATAAGAGATGGTGACCAGGTTAAATGAAGGGAGAGAGTGAATAACAGGCAGGAAATTAAAAGTGTTGACAATCACATTGGGACTAATGAAACCGGAAGCTTCTGAAGAGATTTTAAAAGAAAAGCTCCTGCAGATAATCTGAAAGGTCATTTAAGGATGATTCACTCTAATGTCAGTGCAATAAGAAGGTCCAGGACCTTTGTTGTCCCTGCAGAGGCTTTGATTCAACACTGGTTTCTTGGAAAAATTACTATTTTATCTCCTTATCACATGCATGTAGAGCAGCGGTACCCAACGGTTATTGGGAAATCATTGTCTGAAACACTGAAATATAAAAGAGGAATCCTATGGACAGAAGTCTTAACCCTTAAACCTGCCCAGATGTCCTCACTGTGCTGGGAGTACAAACACACAAACACACACACGAGATCCATGAGCTGCACGCAGCAAATCATTACATTGATGTACTATGTTGTCTGAGTGTGTGTGTGTGTGTGTGTGTGTGTGTGTGTGGTGTCTGAAT
>CAFUXE010000236.1:1007694-1038315 GCA_903364295.1 Serranus cabrilla | reverse complement strand
ACACACACACACACACACACACTGGATTGATTTTGATGTTTTCCTGTTATCATGGGAAAGGTTCACACTTACACTCATAATTCGAACATACAACCTTTATCCTGAAACACGGCTGCACCTGAAAATAACCATTTAAACCTCAGGGGACGCTCAGTAATAGCTGGTGCAACACATTTCCTAACTTCTACATTAAAAAACTGGAAATGACAAAAAGGAAAAAACACACACAAAGAAGTGAAGCAGTATCCTCTCATAGTGATAACAAATACCCCCAAAAATCAGTTTCAGCCCATTAGATCAACTCCAAACTTCCATACAATCAGCTTATCTTTTTAAACACTACAATGTGGATTCATAACCACAATCTTAGCAAAACTTCAGAAGAGAAGCAGCCAGTAGCATCACTTTAATCTGCAGTTATCATCCCAATAAGTACAGGAAGGGACGGCCAGTAGGTTGTTATCAGCCCGTCCAATGGGAACTGAGTGGTTGTGTTTAGTTTAAAGGCTGCAGCTTCATTATGCTCAAGCTACAAAACTACTAAAATCATTATGCACTTCGAGAAAAACGTTGAAATAACTAGAATAAACCTGATTTTCCTCAGTATGTCTAATATGTGAAAAAGGAAAAGTTACGAGTTTCTTTTTTATCAATTATCAAAATGCAACATGAGTGAACAGAAGAAAAATCTGATTCAGTTTGTTACGCTCATGCCACAAAACTTCTCCTCAGAGTTGAGGGCAAAACTACAGATGGAAGACAAGGAACAGGTAGCACAAAAAAATAGGAGAAAAAATCCTGATGCACTTTGAGAAAAAAATGTAAATATCAAGAATAAAGTCAACTTTTGGAGTTCATTGAAGTAAACTGCGAGCTACAACCTGATTTTCCTCAATACTTCTAAATGATTAAATAAATCACATAAATTACATAAAAGCAGATTTTCCCAAAACATTAGTTGTAGAAGAAGATCATATTTATGTGTCGGGGGATTTTAGTACGACAGCACCACCACCAAGTGAGACGCTCCTCACACAGGTTGGTATTTTGGACCATTTTTCCATATTGCAGCTCATAAATTTCCACATATATGTTTATAAAGTCTGCAGTGACTCATAACACGGCACATTTTAAAATGTATGATATATGTGAGCTTGAAACAGGTCAGCCGGCAAGTCCAATACTCACATGATGTTCCTGTATTCTCCAGAGAAAAACTGGAGACTGGCGATCGATTTGCAGTCGGAGAGCTGCAGTCACATCCATATAAATGACACACAGAGCAGATTATGAACAAGCATCACACACGTGCTGTGGGACTGTGTGTACGTCTTATATGTTGTGCTGTCTTCACTCTGCAGCTACTCAACTAGTTTGTGAAAAAGATGACATGAGCCGATAGTGTGCTTCACACGCTGTTTAAAACTCACACAAAAAGTACAAAACATCACCATCATGAGTGCTACATGTGCTTTTTCACAGCAGAAACACAACATATTGTTTTAACTGCAACATATCAAACGTCTCTTTGGCTGTTAACTGTGTTTAACCTGAACGATTCATTCATTCATTACTCACCACATTGATCTGTGGTGTCACATTGTGGCTCACAGGCAAAATGTTTGGACAACAGGAAGTGATGTACGTTCTTGAGCATGATGCCAAAATAAGAGTCTCTTCAAAATAAAGGTCTAACATTAATATCATGTCTTCTGCAGAAATTTGTCTGTGCATCTAAGTCCCAAGTATAGACAAACACAGTGTGCTTAACCTAATACCACATAAACAATTCTTATATTTCATGTCTTCATTGAACAAATCCATTAAACATTCATTGATGGTTGAAAAAGTAAGTCAACTCTTACGCTCATGACTCTATCAACAGCTAAACCTGGAGTCCAATCAATGAAACAAGACCTGAGTTGGATGTTTTACAGACGAAAAAAACACTCAAGTTAATGCGAATGTTTAACAAATCTCACTGTCACCAGTTTTTAATTGGTCAGTGGTCCCCATGGAAACAGTTGAATGAGTGTTTTATGGATTATCTGGAATGACACATTGCTGCCGAGCTTTTTTAATTCCAATTTCTAATACTGTGAGCGCTGCGGAAAACTAATTTACATTAATCTCAACAGCATTGGAGTGGAGACCCACTTCTCAAAAGCTGGACAAAAAATTAACTATTTTTAATGTTTAGGCAGAGAAAATACTGCAGTTATAAAAACCTGTGAGCATTTTCACACTTTAAAAAACAGCAAAAGTGGGAAAAAGTTTTTTTTTCCTCGATAAATTGCACCAAGGGAAATCAAGCAGCGCTGCACAGCTCCGTGTATGTGTGAAGATACAGCATGTTCTGTTCACTTCAGAAGTATGTTTCCTCCTGCCAGCCAGGGGATCATTTCTCAGGAGAGGATCGGAAAATCCACTCGGAATTCTTCACGGTGAAAATTACATCTTCTTCTCATATCGCCTCAATTTAAAAGCACTGGCTATAAAAAAATGTACTTTATTCCTCTTCCCTTCAGTGTCTCTCTGTCTACTGACTCAAGATCTTTTATGTCATTTTTATTTGAATGCAATAACTAAAAAGAAACATAAAATTTGGATTGATGTGCCAAAGTAGAAAATGGTCACGCTTCAGTTCATACTTCAGGTTTAAGAGCCAAATGCATAAAAATAAGTTTCTTTTTGAACAGAGAGAACTGCTAGGACAACAGCTAGTGATGGACTAAACCAACATTTCTTCTGCTAAAATATATTGAATAATACAAAATAAAACTTTTGCATTAGAAGGAATGTCACAATTCCTTCCACCATGGCTACATTTAAACATTCCAAGCATCCAAATATTTATCATCATTTAGCATTCGCCTGCACATCTTGGAGATGCTCCTACAACTGTAAATAAATGCAGATACAATCTCTTCTTACACACAACTCTTTATCCATTTTTTTATCCATTGAGGGATTATATTGAAAGCATGTATTTTGGGAGCACACTGGCATTGAAATATTTCATCCACTAGATGGTGGAAGTTAGTGAAGGCAATAGGGTCACTGACGCAATAATTTAAATTCACAATATAAATTCCAGATGGTGTTCCTGATCACCGATCACCACCAAAATCTAACCACCTGTTCCTCGTCCCAATACACACGTTGTCTGGAAATTTCATCCAAATCTGTGCAGAACTTTTTGAGTTATTTTGTACACAGACAGACAAATGCTGGCCATCACATAACCTCCTCCCTGGCCCTTGGCCTTGGTGGAGGTAATAAATATTAAAAAAACGCCGGAAGTGAAGTAGTTACGAGGGTGAAGATATGTAAATAGTCATTTACTTTGCTTCCACACGGGACACGAATCCTGTTCTCCAGGGTGAAAGTCCGCCATTTGTTTCAAGCGTGATGGATCCGTACAACTAAACCATTACAGCTCTGTTCTCCAGCAGTGAGGCGTCTCCATCAACCTGCTTCCAGAGTAACCTGGCCAATCCTCCCATGGGCCTGAGGTATTACAGCTCTGAAAACATCTTAGGAAGGAGGTTAGTTGGAGTGATTGGATGCACCAGGGATTCCTGTTCTCATCCCGTCTTCCATCAACATTGTTTTTTTTCCAATTATCACCATGATCTTTCCCAAACACTGAACAAATGTGGATGTCAACAGAACCTTTTTCATCATGGTGGAAGACAAAACACTTCAATTTAAGGTGTTAGTTATTGTAAAAACACGGACATCAAATCATACACTTTCTGTACAAGGTCATGTTGAAAAAATCCCCCTGGTGTGAGACGAATGTAGGAAAAAAAAACTCCACTGGGAGCGTTGTATAATTGTTTCCTGGAAGCTCTCCCTTCTAACTGAGTGCTGCAATGAGTGTGTTCACATTTTTGCCAATTACCTCAATCAACAAGGTGGAGGCAAATGCGAAACAACTCTAATTATTTCTTATTGATCCGGTGGAGCAGTGCACCAGCAGGCAGGTAACGCTGCTGCAGAGAGGTTTAAATATTCCGTCCGTATTCCCAAAGCAGAACAAGGTTAAGAAACGAGTCTGTGTTCATTTATCTTCCAGCAGACAGCCGGCATCCTACACTGCAGGCCTGGATGCACTAACAAGTTGATTAATGGCTGTGGTGTGTGGTCCAAATTTCTCTCCTTCGCCTTGTTTTTTATTCTACATCTGCCACCTCCGGTCGGCTCAGTATGAGGGAACGTTACCTAACAGGAGCAAATCAGGCGGCGTCTCATTCACCTCCAACACAGGAGAGCAGTAATATTTCTTTACGCAGCAACAGATGAAGTAAAACCGCTTTTCACTGTTTGCTCAAGGACACGCGGTGATATATTTTGCATTATGCCTTCAGCTTGTGTTGTATACAGCAACATACATATACTGAATGTTTCTGCATCCACAGAGTATCAAAGCATCTTCCATTGGCAGAGTTTCTTTCTTCCATCTGTGCACACAAACAGACGATATAACACGTTCGTACAGGCAGCAAAACACAGCTCACATGTAGGATTTGGACAAACACTCATATGTGTTGTTATGGGTGTTAGTGGCAAACGTAACCTTTGTGCTTTCTCATTGTTTCTGACTGAAACCACATCTGGAACCAGGTTAAGATGGATATCCAGGTTGGTGCTGATTATTTTCCTTTGCAGTGAAGGTGAGGTCCCTTTTTAAACTTTTTGTTTAAAAGCCAATGGCTCCATCTGTTCTGCTGCTTCTTGTCCACCAGGTTGTGGTCAGAGGACACTAAGCAAAGTGTCCCTGAGACACCTCCCCCTGCCTGCTCCTTCCAGCTCCTCCTGGGGGAGAGCAGAGCATCCCGAGCCCAGACTGGATGTTTAATCACAGTTTGTTCTGGGTCTTCCTGGCATCCAGGAGACACCCGGTCAGTTTCTAAACCACCTTAACTGGCACCATGTAGAGCCACAGAGCAGCTGTTTCACTCCCAGTTCACATGTCCAGAAACACACCGTGGAAGAAAACTTGTTTGGCTGGTGAATCTAAAGCTGTGACCTCAGACTTTGCTCCTTTCACCACAACGTTTTGGCTCCTCGTCCAAGTCGCAGCAGATGCTGTCGGACACTTGAACTCTCTCTCTCTCCACTCTTTCATTTTTGGAGTGTTGCTCTGCTCTTTTGTGCATGCAAACGTGTGCCTCTTGTGCTCTGGAGGAAGCAGGTCGTTGAAGTCAGCGATACTTCCACCATCAGCAGAATAACATCTGAAGGTCACCGAATGTGATGCTCTCCACTGCTCAGCTGCAGCTGCTGATTCTGTCCAGGAAAACAGATTTATCAACCTGAGCAGAGTTTCAAAACCACTGAGAACTAAAATCTATTGACAAAAAACTGAAAATCACCAACAGCCCTGTTTATACTCCACTAACTAACAACAACATTGGGACACATCTTTACCAAATAGTTTGTATTTTTCTGATTCAAACTTTAAGACTTTAAGGATATGTAGGGTCACTTCATTAAAATCATTTATTGACTCATACATGGCAGTCACGTTTACACAAAATGAACTTTCCTGCATAAACCTGCTGCACCTACACAGCCGCTCCATAAAAATGAGTAAATATCCCGGGGCAAGGTAACAGTGCATATGAGCCAGGTCTGCAGTGTGAGCAGCCTAAAAGGCAGGAAAGTACAGCAAGAGGGTAATTGTACTTCAAAATAAAAGTGAAGAGTGAGGTCATGAGGTTTGTGAACTGAAAGACTTTCTGGTTCTTGAATTAAAGCATTCAGAGCTGACTGAAGGCTCAGGGTTTCTGTAAAAGGTGTCAGAACACTGACGCACACAGGGTCACAAAAGGTCTTTCAGAAGGGTGAGACACATTGAGCAAATGCTTTTCATTATTTCTGAAAAATTAATCTGCTTGTCAATTGTTTAAAGAAGAAGTACATCTTTCTTATAGTCAAATGAAAAGCAGCGAGAAGCGAGGGTGATGTTCAGGGGCCTCAGAGGACCGTTTTCTATTCCATCCTTTCTATAGAAACGTATTAGTATCGTCATTCTTTATGCATCTCCTTTATTACTTAAAAGGGCAACGAGTCCAGAACCATCATAACTCTGACAAATCTAATGGTCAAGTCAGCTCCTTTATATGTGTTTTCTTTCCGCACGTAACGCATAACATACATTTTCTAATCTAACTAATATAAACAGAGTGGAGACGTAACAGATATAACAGATCTTTAATATTTTAATCTAAATAACACACACGCCAGACAATTTAGTAAAAAACACAGAACCACAAAGTTTGTGTTTACAATGATTTCGGAGGGATTATTCCAATAACTTGGAATCTCACAGAAACTTGTCATCAGTAAACATTTTGCAGAACAAAAAAGACGTTTCATTATTCTATCAACTGGGCGGTCCTGAGAGGGCAGGTAAGGAAATGGAAAATATAACTTTGAATCCAACAACTCATGGGCAGAAACTGTTCTGTTGAGTTAGTTCTGTGATTTACAAAGATCCTGTTTGTTCCCAAAGATATCTTGACATCTACAAGCTACTTTTGATAAAGCCCTTGACTGTTTTTCTCGCTCCGCCCTCTGGGAAAAATATGATGTTTGCACACAAAACATCCCAGAATTTAACTCAGAGATTTCCATGGAATGTGGACATATTTATGCCCGTTCCTTTCCCTCCATCCTTCCCAAACCACAGTCTTCTCCCACCTGAGTCCTGCTGGCTGTCTCTCCTTACAGCTTGTTAACTGGTGTTTCCCTTTTATCCCAGTTATAAATCAGCGTCTGAGTGGCTGTAAGGCTGCAGTGAAGGGTTTACAGTCCTGCAGGGAAGACAGGGAGGAGGATTCATGGGTAAAAAGAGACTGAAGGCACGAAGAAGAGACCAACTGTGAGATGTAAAGACAGAAAAAGAGACATTCTCCATCTAAAGTGTTTCTGATGTACAATTATCATCTGACAAAGGTTTCAATCTGCACTTCAGTTTCTAAAGGCTCAAATCAAATCAAATGAGATCTTTCTGCGTCTGAGTTCCCAGTGGACAAAGAAGCTTCAGTCAAACAGTCAGAGGGGAGAGCAAACCTGTGATTAATTCTCTCACAGTCTTTTGATTTAAATCTGCACATGTGGCTCCATGACTGGAGGAAGTTCATCAAACCAAAAGAAATATCAGCAGCTTCAGTTTCAGTGATTTCTGCCGACAAAGGAGTATTTTTTACTTTTAAATTAATGTGCTAGAGTTGCTTCTGTCACACAAGAAAATATGTGAATGTTGAATCTGGATTGTTTGGTCAAACTGCTCTCATTCTTCTCTGTCATTCTGTTCAGTGAAGCCGTTCTTTCATATTTCTGAGCTTCGCATATTGTTTTGCTCGTCTGAAAACTTCCCCTGCTCATGCTGCACCTGTGGTTCAATCATTCTGTGCATGAAATAAAAAAGAGAGCAGGGCAAAAGTAAGAAACAGTCCCATTACAGGGTCCGGGCCCCGTGTCCTGCGGCTGATTGAAGGCTGCAGACCACACATGGATCTGATGGCTGTATTCAGAGCTTGATTTTTCTTCTGCTCTGAATCACCTGATGGAGGCCTGAAGCATCAGTCTGTTTGCTGGAGTCGGTTGAGAGACGCTGAGGCAGAAAGATGGAGAAAACCAGGAATTAGAGGGAGTGAAGAGGAGGACACAGCTGTGGAGGAACAACAGTCTCTGTGTTGGAGACCTCTTAATGAGGACACATCTGGCTCCCCTTTCTCTAACAGCCAGACGTCTGCGCTGTTCATCTCACAGCGCCGAAGTTTTCACGAGTCACTTCAACACCTTCAGGTGCTACAAAACCCAAGGTGCTACAAGTCATTACAGACACTCTGAGCCCGCTTTTTCTCAAGCGAGGAGCTGGCAACATGTGGACCGTCTCCACAGGCATTTCTTTCTCTAAAGTGAAGAATAAAAGATAATAAAGTCAAGACACATATAACAAAATAACTACATGAATACAAACATCCACTGAATTTCACCTGAATGAAAAATGGATGAACATGAGTTGTTTAAATGGGTTTAATCTACATGTGAGTCTCTGGTGTCTCTGAGGATCCTGACTCCAGCTCTGCCGAACACCAGCAGGCAGAAAACAGCCGTCATGATGGCGTAGGAGTGTAACAAGGTCTGCAGAGCCGCGTGGAAGTCGGGGTGTGACGTCACTGACTGTCTCCGCCCCAGATGGACGTAGACGAGCAGACGAATCTCGGCGGCCCGCTGACCCTGCAGCCAGCAGTGGTAGATACCTGGGTAACAAACAGATACCTTTGTCAAATTAAACGGCTTGGAATAAAACAATACTAACATCAGGATGAAATAAGACAAACAAGGAATTAAAGAAGAAGCAAGTAAACAGAACTCCACTTGAGCAGCAGCAGAGTAATATTTAAGAGACTTTTCACCACAAATTTTAGACACTGGTGCAGTTTAGTGAACCTGTGCTGGTACCTGAGTCCCGGGTTTTTGCAGGATTAAACACCAGGTGGTGTCCGGTGTCTATTCGCCGCCTGGGCCGCGAGGCGCCGAGGTTACGACCTGTCCTGTGGTCGTATCGGTAGATGGGTTCAGATCCTCGGTCCCAGGCTACAGCCATGTTGGGTCGTGCCCCGGGGCAGCCGAGGGTCAGGACGCGGCCTGCAGGGTGGTTCAGGTAGAACACGGGTACCTCGAGTGGCACGGAGGCAGAACTACAGCACAGAAACAGATTTGTTACTCTGGACATGCAACAGGAGTGGATCTTTAAAGTGATTTTCACATATTGTCCAGTAGTAAATTTAGCATGAAGTACTTTCTGGATATGCCAGTAGTAATCCACTTAGACAGATCAGATTCATGGTCTCCAGAAGTATATTCATGAGAGTTAATGTGAACACTTTGTTCATATAAAAATTTACTAAAAGACCATCCAAGGAGTTGCTGTTGAATTTTTCCTGTAGGTTACGTATATTTTGTTTTTAGCGCACAGTTTATTTTTAGATACATCTGACCACCATCTTTCATAAGTACCTCTATACTCTTATCTGTGTGCTTACTTGAAGCCAAGAAATGCCATCAGAGATTGGAGTTTGGAGGACGGAGGAGCCCGACTTCGACAGGTGACTTGACAGCTTTTGACCTCCAGCTTGGCTCCAACGCTGCTCTGCTGTAGTTGGCCGAATGCCCGCGGCACCGCCCCCGAGCCGCATGAGGCGACGGTCTGATTGGCCCGTCTGTAGCGAACATGCAGGTAGAGGGAGTTCACGTAGCAGAGGCCCACACGGACCTGCTCCCCCGGCGCTCCACAGCGGTCGCAGACTGACCAGCGCCGGAAGCTGGTGAAGACCCGGTACAGCGGCTGAGCAGAGCCGGGTCCTTTTCTTTCTTTCCTCTTCTGGCTCACGCCTTCTGGAGCGAACCTATGAACGTCATATTTATATTCAGGGGTTCATCATGGCTTTTTCATTCCTCAGAATTAAACTATCATCACTGGGAGCGAGATGTGAGTGGTGTGCATACGTTGTTTTTTGCAATCCCAAGTGTTTTCGCCAGAGACAGCTGTGTAAATCACACAAATATTCTGCAGATTTGAACTTATTCATTGCATGCTAATTGATCAATCACGGCTCCCGGTCTGTTTGTGAGCTGCCGAACACAAATCAACGTAGATGTTCTTAATCAATTCAAACAGCAGGATATTTGTGTGATTTAAACAGCTGAATATGCAAGAAACACTCCGCTAAAAGCAACAAAAATGTAGTTTTAATTTAGTAGAGTGGAATCTTATTTGAACCATGAGATGCGTGTAAAAAAAAAAGGCTTTTAAAAATGCATCCAGTGGGGACTGGATGCCCATTTGGAGACATCTTCACCTTCACACCTGCCTCTTATCTCTGTTTTCCACCCTCCAGCATTAACATGTGGGAGGTTAAATGTGAGCCAGTGAATACAGTATAATATTGAATGTGTCTTCAGTGATGATGGGCTATGGATGTCACATTTAGTGAACATTTATTGACACCCAAAATTGACCTTTGGGTGTCAATAAATGTTCACTGGATCGATTCTTTCAATCAGTAAAATAACACATTCATTGTCGGTCAGTTCTGACATAATATCAGATTGCTAATAAAAGTCACCTCGGGGTGAAGCTGAGCGTCCGAGCCTCCTGGATGTCCAGGTCGAAACCGTGGAAGAAGTCTTTGTGCGCGGAGCCGCAGATGTAGACGCCGGAGTCTCCGGGTCCCGCTCTGAAGATCAGCAGGCTGAAGAGACGGATGGAGAATCGACTGCGCAGGTCGCCGCTGTGAGGGACGCGACTGGGGTCCAGCAGCCTGTTGCCATGGTGATCGGTCAGGGCTCTGGTCTCCTCGGAGCCGCCCAGATGTTTTTTAAAGAACCACACGACTGATTGGATCTGAAACACACAGAGAAACTCAATAAGCAAAATACATCTTTCCCGGTCGATAACAGGGACTCAAATGACTTTAAGTCACTTTGTTTGGGAAGCAAAATACCCAGGATGTTCTTTATTCTCCAGCTCCATTCATCCCATTGATTTCTTCCTCTCCATATTTGTCTGTCTTCTATGAATTCCACTTATCTGTGGATTGCAGCAGCAGAGCCACTTGATAACAACCTCAGCCATTTGCACAGCTCCACTGTTCAGAGAAAGGAGGATAACAAGTGTTTCCTTGCACACAAACAGCTCGTTCTGATGAGTGAAACCCACTCAGTCCTGCATGAACTTGGAGTGAAGCTGTAAAACACACCATGTAACTCTGAGACATTAAGAGAATACCGGCCACTTTATTAGGTGAAGTGTGCACCTAATAAACTAATAAAGAGTATAAAGAGTTAGCTTTCTACCATTCTGACCTCGGCATCAAAAAGGCTTGAACTAAAGTACAGAAATGCATGTAGTTATCTTATGTTACTTGGTACAAGATTAAAATAATAATAAAACTTTTGTCTGCACCGTATAGGGATATGGAGGGCCCCACTCACTGGGTAAGATACGCCCCTGAGTTCACCAAACCAGTTCTTATTGGGAGACTTTTCCAGTCCAGACAGTCCTCATTCAACAAGCTATCGCCCGAAAAATATTATTAAAAGAAAAGTGAATCACAGGTACTTAATGAAATGTGCTTTCAGAAAGCCAGACGTGGGGTTACGCCTTGCTGCCACAGTTTAAAAATACACAGCAGCGCTCTGAAAGAACCTCAACAGCTTGTTCACTACAGGACGCCTGTAAAGTCCATTATAAAAGAAAAAGAAGCTGCAAGAAACTTTGATTTCGTGATGAGTTTGCCTTTGCCTGATGAGTGTTTCCATGAGAAGCTGTGGACATTGTGGATGTGCTGAACAGAGGCAGATACAGTCAAAGTTACGATACCCATGAGGTTGTTTTTTGGGAGCTGTTTTCAGTCTGACAGCTGCTGTTTTATCCAAACTGTCCACATTATGGTTTTGCATCTTACCTGCTGTGGCTTGCAGTGGCAGGGCAGCTCCACAGTGACTCCAGCCAGGTAGGCAGCGTTGGTGAAGGTCAGGAAAGCAGGACAGGCTTTTCTAGCAAACACGTCCTGTTTATCCTCCGGAGCCTCGTAGCTGCAGACCTCAGCACACAGGAGGAGGAGGAGGGGGAGGAGGAGGGGGAGGAGGGGAGGGGAGGAAGGCATCACACGTCTCTGAAGATACAGAATATTCTTGCAAACTACAGAAATTGAGACTTCAATAAAATATGTTTCTAATCTGTCTTTTTTTTCAAAACACAACAACTCTGATGGAACCTGGAAGCTGTTTATGTTTGGCTGTAAGATGCATCTTGGGCAGTGACATCACACAGATGAGACACATGACCTGTGTGGGTTTCATGCGTCTCAACTGACCATTTGTGTTCTGATTTCCATTTTTGTTTAAATGTGAAATTCAGTTGGCTTATACACACATTTCTGACCTCCTCATAAAGATTCAGAGTGAATATTTAAAAATGTGGACCAAAATATGTTTCTAAGTGAGTTTTGGATTTTTGGATCCCAAGATGCATTTAAAAACCAAGTGTTAATGAGCTCAATTAAGTCCGAACATCACTTTTCTTACAGAGCACAAACTCCAGTCTGTATCAGAAGTTTCCAAAGATTTAAATGTTCTGTAAGCAGCATTAAGAGCCACAGCTCTCTCTAAAGTCAAACATCTTTATACTCCTCAAAAAACACCCAGTATTTCACAGTGTGCTGCCGTTTCTTTGATATAATATATTCAGACCTCAGCGGGGCTCGACCTCGGTTTCTATGGCACCAACATGCTTCTTGCATTAAAAAGTTGTGCGTCCCAGAAGAATAAATGAAGGACAACAACAACACAAAGCCACAGCCTTGTAAACTGATGACATGATTCATCTGTCACATCAAAAAAAAGTTTTTTTTACAGAAAGATCCTGTACTTTTATTACCAAAATTAATCTTAAATGTTAAATAAGAGTTAATAAAAAATACATGTTAATGTGCTGAATGTAAAATTCAGGCAACTTCTCTTTCTTTTAAAGTACAAATGTAAAAGCACATCATTATAAAACAATACAAATTACCTTAATTACTGTAAAAAACAACCTTTAGTTATTCTCCAGGTATATATATTTTAAATACAGATATTTACTGTATATAATCTGTTTTTTAAAATGAATTATCTGTAAAATAACTCATGGTTCTTTGCTGTTATTTGATGGTAACCGTTTAGCAACTTTTACAGTTTCTTCTACATGTATTTATCACAACTTTTCAGCCTTTTTCTTTTTTTTTTTTAAATAAAAGTTGCTGCTTTTGTCAAGAAAAACACAATATGATGTTCACTGTGTTTTGGTTTTACTCTCTCTGCCTGTCAGTGCACCAGTGTGAAATATCTCGACAGCACATTTCAGTCTGCTGCATCGCCATTAAAAAAACATACTTTGCCTCAGGAAAAACGCCACTGCGCTGATGCACAGCTCCACAATCCACACTGAGGTGAGGTGAGATTTGCTTCTTGCACTTAATTCATCCTGCAGGTCTTTATAACTCTGCTGCAGGAGTGAAGCTGCAGGTGGTTGTTGCTGCAATATAACAAAGTAGAAATAAACGAGTGCAATGAAGCAGCTCCCTGCTGAGCTGCAGGTCTGTGGAGCTTCAGGCCTCGGGCACAACCACTGAACACAACACGCGTCTGACCGACTTCACTGCCGGGAGACACAAACAGGACTCGGATGATGTAAGCTGCTGCATGCACTGAAAGATTTAACTGTGTGTGTGTGTGTGTGTGTGTGTGTAAATGTTGGGTACTGTAGTGTCAGGGTGGAATTTTCCAAACAATACTGAGTGTGTCAGAGCAGCAGCATGACTAAGAGTGTTTTCAGACGACACCTCCCTGTTTTCCATTAACAAAATGGGATTTAGTTCTTTCCAAAACAACAGAAATCACATGGGAACTGTGCTGGACTCAATCTGTTTCTGACACATGCTTCATTTGGTAATCACCATCTTTGTTTTATTTATTCTCCTATTTTTTGGCTAACAATATCTCACAGTCACGCAACAGTCTTTAAAAGCCAAAACATGTTATTCATCGCAACTTAAAGATACAAAATGATGCCATTTTGACTTAAAGATGCACATTTGTAAATGTGATGCCTTTGTTTAAAAATTGTAAAACACAAAAAGTTTGTAACTGTGAATGAATCACATCACTTTAAACTTTCAAAAACACATTAGGAAATGTCACGTTTGCGTAATGTCATATTTTCTGAAGCTGCTTTTATTCTTAAAGCTGCCCTGAATTTGTGTAAATGTCAGGCTGTAAACACATTTATTCAAAATGTTACAACAGAAACGATTTTAAACTAAGTATCCTGTCTGACAGATTTCTTAAGAAGTGACATTTTAGTTATCTTCCATTTGAAACTATATATATTTCCCACTTACTTATAAAAAAACCTCTTTCTTGGTGCTGTAATGTGTGTGATTACGTGAATGTATTTAAGTAGAGAACATGTTCACTTTTCCTTCACTCAGCTGCTGTGAAGAAGGCAGGAAACATTTCTATTTTTAACACACTCGGAGAGCGCAGACCTCCGCCAAGGCAATAGGGTCACTTACACAACACCAAACTGTTCACTTGAAAGATTATAAGGCAATAGGGTCACTGACGCAATAATATAAATTCACAATATAAATTCCAGATGGTGTTCCTGATCACCGATCACCACCAAAATCTTATCATCTGTTCCTCGTCCCAATACACACGCTGTCAAAAATATCATCCAAATCTGTGCAGAACTTCTTGAGTTATTTTGTACAGAGACAGACGGACAGACAGACAGACAGACAGACAGACAGACGCTGGCCTTGGCGACGGTAACAACACTCTCAACCATCATCGCCATAATCCATCTCCTTATTTTAGGATAAAACTCCAACAAGTAACTCCAAGTAAGGACTGAATGTCTCCTCTTTCCAAAAATGTTTCACTTACAGATCACACAGATAACACCAGCTGTCACACACACATACACAAACATTCCTCCATTCCAGCGGAGGATAAAGAAGAGGTAAGGATAATATATGACTGTTGAACTTTCCCCTTTCTCTTCTGTCACTTTTCTTTATTGTTTCGCTCCATTAGCTGTGGCCTTAATCTAAACATCTTTTACCTTCCACTCGGAGGCACCGAACATGACACCATCTCTGTGTCATCAGTCTCCATCTCATCCTTTTATTTCTCTCATTCACTTCGTCTCCCTGATCCCACAGCTCAGCCCACAGAACATCCATTAATACAATCCTCTGCTCTGTCTAAACAGCACATCCAGTCCCTCAATGCAGCTCCAGGTATTTTTCCAAACAGCCTTTTCTTCATCTTTTTTCATCATCTGTCCCTCCTCCTCCTCCTCCTTTTATCGACTCCATCTAATAGCATCCATTCTGCGGCTGGATGCTGAATACCGCCCAGTCCTCCAGCGTTTATCCCCCTGTAATTATCCTCCCTCCTCCTCTCACAAAGGTCCATTAAATGCTCGGAAAACCCAAACATCTCCTTCAGCCCACCCTTTCCTCCTCTTCCTCTGCACAGGGAACATTGTTATATTATGCAGTTTAACATGTGCAATATTTATAATCAAGGATGGCGTACCCATTAATCTCTCCGCCCAGAGCGAGACATTTCAACAATCAAATGCTGCATTTTGCTGTTTGTCATGGTCTGTTTTTACCTTGTTCATCTTCTGAGGTTCAGGGAATTGCTGTGATTGGTCACCAATCCAAAGTAGTGCATGTGAATAGACAAATATAATGGATGGTGTCCATTAAAACAAAGATCTTAAGCGGAGCCATTATAGTAAACAGCTTGGATTGAGAGGAAATGCACATTTGGTGGCAGCTGTAGTAAAAACATTTCCAGTAGCAGTCAAACGTTTGGACACAGCTTCTCAACACGGTAGATTAATACTGAAGACTTTTAAAGATCACATATGGAATAAGGGTTCAATATATCCACCTCTTGGTGTGATGTGCTTCCTGAGCTGCTCACCTGTTGGAATGGTTTTCATTAACAGGTGCTCCTCGTTAAGAGTTAATTAGTGGAGTTTCTTGCCTTCTTTATGTGTTTGAGAGCATCAAAGCAAAAGGTAAAAGGTTACTATGAAGAACCAAAAATATAAAACATATTCTGGTTTGTTTAACACTTTTTTGTTTACTACATAATTCCACATGTTGGACTTTGTTGTAATGTTGGTTATGGAAACATCATAGTTCGGGTATTAATGATCAGGGAATTTGCATCATCACAGTTTTCGGGTCTGGCTGCTACATTGCCCTCAAATTTCAGGCACCAAAACATTAAAAAAAACACAATAAAGTGTCTGGCTCCCTCCCTCCTTTCACCTCTTCATCCCAACTTTTTTCTCCCCCGTCGTCTCATCCATGAAATCACAACATTCGCTGAAGCATCAAATGCATCTCAGTCCTTCAGCCTGTATTCTCCTCTTCCTATATTTATCCTCCGCTCCTGCACCGACCTGCTCCCTGTGTTCACCTCGGACAGACTAAACACACAGTGCTAACTCTAATTGCTCAGTCCTTCTCCATCCTACAGACGTGTTTTTATAACTGACATTTACTCAAATCATAATGTTTACTGCCATTACTCCAGTATTGCTCCTCCTTGCATTTCCCCTCCTGTTCCCAGCTGGATTTCACAATTAATTCAAATGTCATTCTAAATAAAAGTTTTTGAAAGAAACACTTCAGTAACTTCTTCCCTCCTCTGTGATTCAAATTCTTTATGCACAACAAATTTTATAAATATGACATTATTGCTGACCATTTCTGAAATCATACCACCAGTTTGAGCAGCATCAGTTTAGATTTCTATGAACATTCATTTGCAGATGCACCAAAATTGGTGATAGGCAGTGAAAAAGTAAAACAGTGATGTTAAATAAAAATTCACAAAACAGACAGACAAACCGGCGAAACAACTTTCACACTTTCAGCTTCACTTTCTTGTTCAACGTTGCAGAACTTTATGATCTTCTTGACTTGAAGTTGTTGGACAAAATAAAAGTTCTGCAGGATGATTTCACAGTGTTCTAAAATGAACCAGCTGCCCTAACTGAAGATAGAAAATCAATCTCAGAACATAAGGCATCACTGCCGAGGTTCCTTCACTGTAATCCAGGGAGTAAAACGTCTTTATAAAAATCATAAAACAACCATCTGTCACTTTCTATTCCTGTGCATTAAAATCTTTAAAGTTCTCCTGAGCTCTAAACAACCATTCAACTGTTCAAAGTCTGAATGTTTTATTCATGAGAGTTTGCTCAAACAATCACCTGTCTGTGAGCGTGCATTTCGATAAGATTTTGGATTGGACCGCCAGACTTTATTTATTGATCTGTCCTTCTTCTGCCTTTTATTTATCCCCACCAGTTGTTCTTTAAGATTCAATGAAGGGAGCGTGGAGACAAACCCGGAGAGCTCAAACAGTCGGCATTAGATGCAATCAGGCAGACTCAGATAATGCTGCTCTAGTTCCAGCCTCGCTGCTGGAGAACTTTGTTTGCTGAATTTAAATGTATAAGGCAGGATCGGGCATCTGATCTGCATGCTGGAGCACATCATTTGAATTTAAAAGATCGATACCACTGTCCTTCTGCAGGGCGTGTCCAGAGTAATCGATATTAGCTGTTTTTCCACAGTCATCCCTTTAAGTATCATTGAACCCTCGTCTCTCTGCACAGACTCTATGTAAGAAGCGGACGTAGCCTCGCTGGTTCCTGCAATACTGTTTCAGCCTTGAGTTTTTGGCTGTACCAAGCTGTTGGAAAGGTGCATCAAGTGTGACATCAATTCTCGCAAAAAACAAGCTTAAATCTAAATGTATTTACCATGACAATAAAGCTCAGACAGGATCTTTTAAAACACTGTGTGCTAAACTAGATACATAAATATTCAAATGAACTTCCATTAAGTGAAAACACAATGTGAAAGGGTCAGAGTTATAAGACAACACCCAAAAATAAATAAGATTACAGCTATTTTACGCCCTAAATCACACCCTGTTTTAATGTCTATAGGAACATAATTTACAAAATAAACATCATGCTGGATAAAAGAAGACTTGGAAGTGGTGACTAAGACCACAAACTCATGAAGAAAATGTTTACTGAGGTAATAAATCAAGTGAGAAGTAGGAAAATATTCTCATCTTCTATACAATGACTTCTTTTTGGAGTCAGCTGAGTCGCCCCCTGGTGGTAATTACAAAGAATGCAGGTTTAAGGTATTTCAGCATGTAAGCTAAGTCTGATTCTTTAAACAGTTGATGCCCATTACTGTAACTTTGTTTTATCAAAAAACCTAAAATGTTTTGTTTGTAATAAACAGAGTAGTAGAGATTCACAATGGCCACCACCAGAGATATCATCAGTATTCTCCTTCCTTGTGGCCTCATTTTAACATAGACTGAAACTGATGACACACACTCCACCCAACAGCCTCCCTCTTTACATTGCCACTTGTCAGACTCCACACACAGCCCTCCACTGTTGGCCGCCGAGCTGCTCCACTCGAGCAGTTGGCGGCTGAGCGGCTTCGATCAAAGGCCGGTGAAGAGGAGCTGTTGAAGGAGGAGGAGGTGCTACTCATTCATTCTCCACGCTTAGCTTTTCCCAGCTGGTGCTGTGAAGCCTGCTCCTCTGGGGATTTCATTTCCACTGCTGGCACTGAGAGGACGGAGAGGTTTGGAGCTCAGCTCAGCCAGCAGGGCAAGAAGCTGAGAGTTTTTTTAGGTTATTAATAATACCCAGTGATGTATGCTAAACTGTATTTTCTTTGCCATCATCAAGCCAATGTTTCATTGTAGAAGATCTAAATTGAAGGAGCACATTGTCAGGAGTTTTCTCAGTCTGATGGGAACTTTGCTTGATTTCATCTTAACATTCATGCACTAAAGACAACCGGATCTCCAACCTAAACCACCTTTTTTGTGCCCAAGTCTACAGTAGAGGAGAATATTATACTCATTCCCTCATGCTGCCATCAAAGAAAAGCTGTAAAATAATCTGGCGATTTCAAGAACACTAATGGCCACGTGCACCAGTGACACATGGAGGAACACTGTGGTTTTACTGGGAGCTCCTGACTGAGCGAGAACACGTCTCAGCTAAATAAAGAAAGGATCCGTCTGTTTATCTGCATTCTCACCGAACACCAGAGAGCTTTTATGGTTTAATCATAAAAGTGTGGCTCGTTCCCACTGCGGCTGCTGCACTGTTAATGGAGGACAGATGCATTCTGGGGAATATCATCTGCCGGCTGTGGAGTTTTCCTGAGGATGAAGCTTTGATATGAGGTCATTACAAGATTTCTGTGGCCGTTAGATGTGATGGAGTCCCGAATGCTACGACTTAATAGGAACAGTGATGTGGCGGTGGAGGGAATATGGATACATTCTTCATCTTTACGGGATTATGAACATGTTTTGGGGCCTAAATACAAATCTGTGATACTTGTGTTTTTATGTCTGTATTTGTTGTTTTAGCAAACAGAGCTGCAAGAAAAAACTGCTTCCTGCAACACATCCCAAAGACAAATCATATAACTGCCTTTTATTATTATCGTGTTGCATGCTTTGAATTGTTTTATATTCTACTAGCATCCCAATTAACCCTTTGAACCCCTTATGTTTTCTTTCAAAAATCGCCAAAAATGCAACGTTTATTGTGGAAAGAAACTGTAAAAACAGGCGAAATTTGAACCTTTCGGTGTCCATAAATGGATCAAAAATTAACCAATATTGTGATATTTCTGTCAGATTCACTTTATTCTACACGTCTCATTTAAGATGTGTCCAAAAATAAACTGTTTGGAATAACCAGATCCTGTTAAAAACATTAAATTCTGCAGTCACGTGACAAATATTCACTGAAAATCTGTTTACACAGAGCTGAGAGGAGAGGACAGGAGAGGTTGTTCTGTCATTCTAACTGTGTTATTCTGCAAAAAAACATGTTTGAGTTGCTCCCACTCCTAGTCATGATTGTGCTGATTCCACAGAGCTGCAGGACTTAGAGAGTTATATAGATTTTATACATTGAAGTGAAATACAAGGACACAGAGTAACATGTAGAAAGGGCAGTCACATGATGTCTTCTTTGGCTCTGCTGAGAGAGGAAATAACACTGATTAAATACAGGTTTTCAGTAATCTCACCTTATAGCAAACCTGAATGAAAAACAGTCTTGTTGGTAGTTCTGTTTAATGAAATGCCTCTAAAAGCCAAACTGTTATTCCTCTGAGAAAACGATCCACTTATTAATGTGTTTGCAAATGTTTCTCTGTGCACTGATGCAATATCTTTTTAATGCTATTAATAATGTGATGCAAGAAAAACCCAGAGCTTCTTTTAATATTCAGCAGAACTTAACAGGGTCAAATTAAATGTTTTCATCTAGTGAGGCGAGAAGGAAGAACCAGTGCTGTTGGAAATGTACCAACTTTTGCTTCAGAGCCGCTGGTTTTAGTTAATGTTAGCACTGGAACAGAAGAGGTTCAGAAACTCTCTCTGCGTGTCACTCGAGGCAAATCTGTGTGAATGTGTCCAACTTGGTGTTGTTCAAACCAACATAAGCTGCGTTCACAAACAAGACTGCTGCAAAGGTCAGTGCACAAAGTGACCAAATGTAACGGCAGAAAGAACACAGAGGTGTCCTGAAATACAGCTGAAGAGGACTCATCAGGAGGATTTCTGCAGGAAGGGAAAAAACCAGTCATACACTGCTCACAAAAGGTGAAAAACATACAAGAAGACAAAAGAAAAGGGAGAGCAATTCACCCTTCTCACAGTTAATTTACAATATCAACTAAATGAGTCTCCACATATTATACATATTGACCTATTTCCATGTTGCAGCCTCCCCTGTCCTGTCCTCTCCTCTCAGCTCTGTGTAAACAGATTCTTCTTCGTCTTCTGAACCCCAACCAGCCGTTTCACAGCGTTTTTTGTACTTTTTGCATTTTACTCATTGTGTCCTTGTATTTCACTGCAGTATAGAAAATATATATCAAATATATAAGTCCTACACTTCTGTGGAATCGGCACAATCCTGGCTAGAAGTGGGAACAACGCAAACATGTCTTTTGTGCAGAATAACACAGTTAGAGTGACATACATGATAAAGAACAAAAAAAGAATTTCTCTGATAAATTACATTTATGTGACATGAATGTTGCATAAAAAGGGTCTCCACATGCTATACATGTGGAACTATTTCCATGTCTGCAGCCTCTCCTGTCCTCTCCTCTCAGCTCTGTGTAAACAGATTTTCAGTGAATATTTGTCACGTGACGGTTGGTCTCAGCAGAATCAATCCTGGCTTCACAGAGTCTCTGAGGAGCAGAATTTAATGTTTCTAACAGGATCTGGTTAGTGCAAACACTTTATTTCAAGTAACACATGTAGAAGAAAGAGACTCTGACAGAAATATCACAATTTTAAGCTTCGTTTGGTTACTCAGTCTAACAGAAACAATTTTAAGATCCACCCAAGGATGTCTGGAAGTTCAAATATCGACAATAATGTCTGTTTTCACAGTTTCTTTCGATGATAGACTGTGAATTTTTGTGATCTTTCAAAGAAAACATGCGTTTCAGAGTGTTCCGTCCAAGGTAAAAAGGTGCTATATAATCACAGTCCATTTATATATATTTATATAGAACCAGCAGGTAACATAAATGCTGCTCTGAGAGGTCAGCGGGTATTTTCTGCTCCTCTCACTGAGGACGTGTCGCCGGTAATTAGACAGACGTTCCTCTGTTCGTCTCTGCTTTACTCGGCTCTCTGAGTAAAGCTTCACAAACAGAGTCTCTACCTGCAGCAGGAGGAGGGGGAGGGATAAAGCAAAGTCTCACTTAAGTCTGTTGCACAAAAAAAAACATGCGTTCAATCACCTGATAGTGAAGGAATCGGCTGCTTTGATTGGTTACAAAATCCTTGGAAGCAGCACATCATAATTATAACTCCTGATGGAGACAATGAAGGTTGTTTTTGTTGTATTTGCTAATTGCTCTGCTGCTCGAGGCTACTGTGTTAACATGGCAATATAAGAAAATCACATTTCCCTGAACAAATAACATTTAATGAAAGAATAGTCACAACAACACAAAATCCAAATGAAGCACACGGCTCCATCTGTCCATCTCCTTTCATTTTCTCTTCCATCATTATTCTATCTCTTCTCCCCTCTGACACTAATCATTGTTCATTAATCAGCTGCTTCTATTTCAGTATCTGCTAATTGCACGGTTACTAATGACTTACAAATACATATGGGGACACATTTGTGTGTGTGTGCAGCTACATGGCAGTCAGATGAAATGAAGCATCCATGCAAATATCTGTGTGACATTTGAATGTAAAAGACGGAGTGAGTGGCTCCCCGGCTGCTTCCTCTGCTGCCCGGAAATGATTTCAGTGTAATTGTGTTGCTGTAATTGTCTCGTGGCGACAACTTGGATTTGTCATTATCGAGTGGAGGTCCTGTAGTGTTGCAGGCGCAGACACATGCACAGGTTGTTTGCTCTGTGAAAGTCAACATGCTCAAGGACAGAGAAAGCAAATATAATCACCTCTCCTGCTGAGGCAAAAAGCTCCCGAGCAGACCTGTCGTGGAAGTGAAATGGCTTTTCACTTCTGTCATAAAGAGCAAATGGTATAGTTTTCCTTGATACTTGATAGAGCTGTCAGTGCGGCTGTGAAAGGACCTGCTGCCCACAGAGTCAGCCTCCTGCTGCGCTCAGTGAATGAGGGTTTCATGATATAATGGACCTCAGTGGAGAACAGAGAGATGCTGCCGCTGCCTGTGAACATCCCAGCTCACTGTCTGTTCATACGCCTTCTTCAGCCTCTGCGTTAAACTTCACAGATGAAACATTATCTTCAGACTTGGCCTTCAAGTAGATTATCTTCAATATAGAGATGGACATAGAAAGGTCTGAGATCAAAGTCAGAAGTTGTGACAGGAAACGAACGATATTCGTTCTTTCGAGGCTCAATTTTCAGCCGATGTGTCACAAGTGCTGTCCATGGTGCTGAACCCACACTGGAGCAAACATGGACACCTCTTTGACTGACAGAATATTTAAGAATCGCCAAAAATACATCATTTATCATAGAAAGAAACAGGCATTATTCTCTTAGCAAACATCAGAGCTGCAAGAAAAAACTGCTTCCTACAATCTAAACAAACAAACAAACATTGCATGTCACAGTTGAATAAAGTCTGTGTAAGACTGTAGGATGTGAGCTTTGGGGTGAACAGAGAAAGAAAAACAACAACAATGTTGACACTTTATACATGAAAACATTTCAAAAGTGAGGTGATCAGGATGGTGTTTCTTAATACCGTTTATTTTTACATTCACTTGCGCTCACTTGCAACCTAATAAAGGTCAAAGGTCAGTCAGAAACCTGGACACAAATCACCACAAATCAATTTGGTAATATTTTCACCCGTCATGGTTTTGCAACGAAATAACGTTGGTGAGTCGTGACCCTGTGTGGAGGTCAAAGGTCGAGATGTTACTATGGAAATGTTCTCATTTCATTGCATCAGCAGATGGATGAGAGTCATTTATGACTGTTATGGTCACAGCGGCCCTCGGCGGAGAATTCCAATGAGTGTGTGTGTGTGTGAGGGGAATTATAATGGGACATTGTGTGAGAGTGTAAGGTGTTTTATTGAACATGCTGTGTGGTGCCTTTTGCTAGTTAATGCCGTTTTAAAGGCAAGGTTGTGAATGCTACATATACATTTGGGAAAAAAGGCCCTTTTAGCCTTATAGCTCATTACTTTGGTGTTATGGCACATTTATTGCATCTCTCCATCACTGTCAGCAGCAGCAGGCAGCTCACACACGCTTTAATACACCCGAAGCACCACAGAGCACAAAAAGCTGGTGAAAACAAAGGACCATTTAGAAGTGTTCGGGTTGGTACAAAGATAAGCAGTTTTCTTCATTATGACACTAGTAATAAATGCTGCTTAAAGTGTTTACCACACAAAGCAGAGATGAAATATGTCACACATACCAACAGGTACCAGCACACAGATAACAGAGTTTCAAGACACACAGTACTGAGGGAGTACGCAACAACGCACACACTTAGTTTCAAGAGACACACACAGATAAACAATAAAGGAAAAATATGGATGTGATCTAAGTTTTCCACACCACGGAAAAATGTGTTATTAAACACAGAGCTAAATCTCTTCCCTGTTGACTTTCTGCAGCTCTCACTCTCTTTAAAATGTTCATACCAAACAAACTTATAAAACTCTCCTTATGTGTTACAAGTGTACGGAGAAACCAACATGAGGGGGCAGAGTTTGAGGATGTTTGGATGAAAAGCTGCTACCAGATGTCAGATAAGACGGGATGTATATGTTTTATTTAAGAAAAGTATTCATTAAGAATAAGCTCAAAGCCAGCACTTTGGATAAAAGCACAGGTGGAGAGTGAAGTGGGCGGTAAAAGAGTGCTCCAGAGAGTGAAGAGTGCACAGAAAGGATCCGAGTCCTCACCGAAGCAGGTAGAAATGGAAGAGGAGAGAAGTTTGTGAGAGTTTTGAGGGCAGATTTGTGAGGTGTGTGTGTGTCTGTGTGTGTGCAGTGGGAGAGGTGAAAAAGGACAGAGAGGAGATGTTATATAATGGAGAGGGAGGAGATAGATGGGGGAGAAGATAAAAGAGGGAGGCAGTTTAATAGATGCAAGGACTTTCTCTCGTCCTCACAGCAGACTTCAGAGAGGCGCTTTGAGTTTGTCAGAGACACTTTTGTAATAAAACAGCTTTTAAAAATCATTTTGAAGGACGTGTAACCAGCAGTAACACTCAGAATAAAAGGGTTCCTCTGACTGCTCACACAGACGTGAGGACGTAAAACCAGAGATAAGGACAAATATGCTCAGTATACAGACATAGAACGAGACGTTTTCCTCATTTCACCTCTTATATGTTATATTTTAACCAACATTTAAGATAAGACTTTATTTATCCCGCAACGGGGAAATTACACAAATAAAAGTACTGCAAGGTTACGGGGTTGACATAAAAGTCTTTGTTTCCCTGTGAATCATTTACTGTTTATGTTTCTACTGTCATGTTCATTTAAACTATTCAGACAATTGAAACAACACACAACATGTTTAGTTTGGGTTAAATCTATGACTATATGTTGGTAGATTTTGAAGAAGTTAGTCCAACGTGAGAAAGACAAGCGACTTAAATGTTGCATCAAACTGCCTGATTTTGGACATTGGCCATTAAACTGCGCTCAAGGCAAGTCAAAGATTATTCATAGAGCACATTTACAAACAACCTCAGTTGAAGAAGTTATAATAATGTAAGCTCATCTGTGTTCAGATCTAACGTGTTTGTTCTCTGGGGAGCATCAGTTGGTTTTGGATTTGATATTTCTCAGGGAAATGATGATGATGTTTAAGGAAAGACCAGGAGGTCACTGAGATCATCCTGCTGGGAAAATGAGGATCCAAAGTAAATGTCATAGAAATCTAACCAGTTGTTGTGATGATCTGTGAAAAGCAACAGTTTTTACTCAGAGACTCTCAGCAGAAGCAGCTGTCTGTTATAAACACAGGAGCCAACCTTTCCTGTTGAAAGGTCGGCATTAGCGAATTGCTTTAACCTTTTTCCTCTTGCAGCAACTTCTAAAAACCAATGACCAGAAACTGAAAACTTCAAAAGGTCAAACGGTTGTTCATGAAAAACTGAGTTGATTATTTCTCACACTGTCCTCCTGCAGATGCTTCTCCCTCTCACCACTGTCGCTGTTGTTTTCTTGTTTCTCAGTGTGTTCACTCGCCGTGTGTGTCCAGTCAGCTCGCCATGTACCGGCGTTTTAATTATATCAATCCATCTGCTCACCTCCGCTATGAAGCTGCTGGATCATTAAACGACAGACAGTGAGTTTGTCCTGAGGCTTGGTGTGGTTTTATGGGGTAATCAAGCTGCCTGGGAGGAGGCAATACCTTCAAGGCGAAAGTCAGGGAACAAAAGTCTCTTTTGCCGCAGATTACACGAATGAATGTGCCATGATTTCCTGCAGTGTTCCTCTGAAAGATGATACAAATCTGAGGCTATATTTAGGTCTACGGTAAATCTCCCCGCTCAGAGTACAAGCACCACGGCCTCCGTGATTTACAGAAACAGTTTCACACTGCGGCAGGTTCTTTATCAGCAGCTTTTAAAACCTTTAAATGATCTCTAAATAATGACTTTGAGGTGTAGAGCGGACTCCTCTTTATATAGTTTTTTTTGTCAATTCTATCTAACAAAATGGCCACAACTTCTCAACACCAAATTTTATGCTAAAAAACCGCTGAGCTAGGTTTAGGGAATTAAACGTATGAAAGACAGTTTAAACAGTAAATAAATATATCGGAAAAGGTGAAGGGAGCCACAGAAGTTATGGAAAAAAACGGAAGCTTTGGAAGGCGTGTGAAAATGTAAGATACGTACTTTTGTTTTCACACTGGACAGGATGAGTTCAGTGCTAAGCAAAACACCAAACAGTATAAAATATTTGTAGCATCTTCAGGTTTAACTGTCGTCATGTTTCCACACAAAAATGTATAAACATATTTTAAAGATTTGCATGATGGAAACACCACAATTTTATAAAGTTTTTATGCTCGCTCTTCGTGGTTTTTGTCTTTTGTTGTAGTAGCTAATACGCTAAACAGGAGACGGAAACACTTTTTCAGATAAGAAACCTCTTTTTGTTGTTGTTTTCTCTTCTTCTCCTGTTTACTGACAGATTAGCCTACAATGATACATCACACTGCCATCTTCTGGCCAGAGTACGTTACTGCAGCTTTGTTTATTTACTCTAAACCAGCTGACAGAAACGCCCATAATTAGCATTTTCTTTAATGCGACATTACACAATTTCGCTTCAATATTCACTTCAACTTTAACAGAAACTAGTGACAGTTGAGCACAAAGAGTCTTTCAGGAGAAGAATAAAAGAAGCATTACTGTATCCACACACTCACTGAGCTCACTATTCTCTGAAAATGTGAATGTTTACACAAAACCCAGTTTAGAGACACTTTAAAAAGAAAATTGAATAGAAACCAAGCTGAGTTCTGGGTACAGCCACTTTTAATGTTGGATCAACATTGTAAAACAAATGTTGCCATGGTTCTGTGTGTGCTGTGTGGGAGACTACTGATATTAAATAAAAACACAGTGACAGGATTGTAACGAGGGTTGGCCTCCTTCTTTAAAGGACACACACGCTGTAAGTCACAGAGACGGTCTGATGTGTTTCTGTGATGCTCGTCCACAGCTGTCCGTAACTTTAAACAGGTTTGATTGATTTGAATCCCCCACATGCACTTCTGTAGTAAGTCCTCCTCCTCATTGAGCCACTCTGATGTGGCTCAAAGTGTTTGACAGCTCTTGTCTTAATAACTAACACAGAGTCGCTGCACATTTGCTTTAAAGTGAAAATACATCCAGCACACTTCATAAAAACCAATTCATTCAATTGTAAGTGTTAATCTTAACCCTTTTAAATGTGTTTTCTTTTAAAGATCAACAAAAATCGACCCTCATGACAATGTCTTTGTCTTTCAGTCACACTATAATATAACAAATAATAAATAACGGAAAGTGTATTTGCATAAATGGATGGAATTTACAGTACAACACAGATCTTTTTATTTCTCAAAATTTTTCCTTAATGTATAAGGTGCATCTTGATTAGGGTTTGGAACGGAAACGCGGTAACAATTGGGTACTGGTTCCTACATAACCGGTGGAAACCAGACCGTATAAAAACGAACATTTTGGTTCCTTGCATTTTCTTTAACCACCTCCTTATTCCGGTGTAAACATGTGTGATGTCAGTGACGCTGCTCTACGATCATCGTGAACAAAACGGCTGAACGAAAAAAACGTGTATTATTCATTTTATTTGATAAGTTTGAATGCAATGTTATTGGTACGGCTAGCGTTAGCGGGCTAGCGTTAGCGGGGTGGTATTGCTCTTGTTCTTTTTTGTGAACCTTTTGAATGTTCTTCTTTTTTTGTAACAAAAAACCCCTGATATAAATCAGAACTATATCACATAACTAAACGCTGCATTTGAGTGAAACAGTGAAAATAATTAAACAAAGAGTCACACATGGCCATCATTTATTTATTCGTTTCATATGCAGAGAAAAATATACAATTTAAAATTTCAAGCTTCAGCAAAAAGTCTCTATGCATTGACAACAAGCCAGCTAGCGTGGTCGTCCAGTCCGCCGCCTGCAGAGCCGGAGCACGTTTACGTCGCTACAGCCGGAGTCATGTGATACAAACAGCTCTGTCACCTGACCCCAACTCAGATCACACTCACTGCAAGTTAACACTAGGTAGCATCAGTTTGTATTAAAACTGATAAAAGTACATCACAAAGCCAAATCGTGTGAGCGGATTTGATAGAAAAGGTGAGGAGAGGTTTTAAAAGTGGGGCCTTGACTGCAAAAAAATGTAACATTTTTGAGCTGTGAGAACTGTTTCATTTCATAACTCGGGCAGTGAGCAAAATGCGGTCCACAAGAAATACATTGATACATACCAGACAGTCTCCCGCACGGCAAAGAAACACTACTGCGACACTGTTTTCTCTTTTGATAGCAATAATAGTAATAATAACAACATCAACATGTTTTTTTCTTTCTAGATTTGGATTTTCAACATTCATGTGGTCTGTAAAATGTAAACGAATGAAAGGAAATCCTCGTGCGCTCAGTGCACGGAGGGAACAATACGTACCATTACGGCTGGTTTTATTTATACACCGAGAAGAACGAGAGAAAGAGGTCAGACGGTAAATGATGATCAGAACCTTGTTTTATACTTTTACAGAAGTGTAATATTCAACAGAATGTAAATACAGAGCTAACAGACAGGATCTCTGCAGCAGAAGTCCTCTTCATGTCGGTTTGTGCTACAAAAAACACCAAACAGTAATACAAAATATCGTAGCGTCTTCAGTTTTAACAGTGACAGTTAAGCACAGAGAGCCTCACAGCTGCGTTACAGCACGTCTTCATGAAGGTGAGTCACGTCGAAGCCGTGTCCTCGACGCTCCGGCCATTTTTCCTACACAAAGTCTGCTAGGTTGTACAAAAGACAGCAAGTATTCATAAAGCGCCTCAGAACAGAGCAGAAACCAGGGGTGGCTGAAGAATGTGGACACTTTGTGGTGAAGATGAGCTTCACAAAGCCGGATTATTATGAAAAACCTTGGTAATTTAAAGATTCTCTGCCTGACTCTTTGTCCACTCACTCCCAGCCCGCTGCTGATTGTTCTTCACTTTTCAGTTACTAAACTATGAGCTGAAGAAGTTTGCAGGCACGATCGGGCACTTGGGAAGTAATAAGGTGTGATGAGTCCATTATTTTCTTTAACAGAACACCTTGGAGTGTGTTATCGTGCTTTTGGCGAGTTAACCTGAAGTAAAAAGGAGCTGTGTGTTACCTGTAGTTTAACACACCTTGTTCACTGATTCAAGCTCAACTGAAACTCCTTTTTACAGAAGAAGTCTTCTTAATGGACACAGTTTCTAAAAGTTATCAGGGAGTTAATGTTTAAACCACTGAAACTAAAATGATTTTGTGTTTTTCTACAGCCAATTTAAAATGTTTTTCAGTAGCTGATTTTGATGGATATTTTATGAAAGCTCAATTGAACGACAGTATAGCCGATAAGATACTTGAATGGCCGTCAGGAGCACAGGTTCATATTTTACTGGTTTTGTGAAAACAGAAAATGTCAACAAATTGAGTTTTATGAAACAAGTTTCAGTGTATTTGATTGTATTAACTGCCATCTGTCTAGTTCTTCATTTTGTCTAGATGACCTCCTTTTCTTTTGTTTGTTTTATTTGTTTGTTTGATTATGATTTTTGTTTGTTTGTTTGTTGATATATTTATAGTGTCTTGCACATTGTCTGCCTTTATTTGAATATTGTGATGTTAATAATATTGTAAAACTTGATACTTGCTTCCTTCTAAGTGTATGTATGTGATGAAAACTGAAGCGCCGTCTGTCCTCAGAGGCTTTATGAATCCACGTCTGGACTAGTATAAACTAACAGCGAAGCACCAGTAAAAACTAGAACACATTTTATCCAGCCAGAGAGCGAGCTTCAGGTAACAGACTTCACTTGATATTTAAGGCAATGTAAGTTCATAGAATTGTTCCTCTCAAATAAAAGAAGGGAAAAAAAGACTTAAGTGGCTGCAAAGAGTAAGAGCAGCAAAGAAATGACTTTTGTACAGACATTCAGTACGACTGACAGCAGATGGTCTCGACGTCCTGAAATCACCCTGTTCATGAAAAAACAAAAAACATTATTTTCAATTTAGTAAAGACATCATAACTAATCAAAAATTACCAAATTATACGAGGAGACACAAATATAAAATTAAAGAGGACAGCGACCCTGAAACAGAACCCACATGTTCGTCCTGGAACCTGGACACAAAAAACTATCAGAGCGGCTGAAAGACCCGACTGTGAAAGTGTGTGTTTTCTTAAAGTCCTTCGCAAAGTGACTCTAAATTAAAACTTAAAAAGGTGTAAAAACTGGTTGTCTTTCTTTATGTGTGAACCCCGTGAGAATCTGACAAGACTCCTGGATGAGGGTCATACCCTAAATTGTGATTTATACATGTTAATATTAGCTAAGAATCAGAAAACATAACAAAAAATAAATAACTGCTACAATTTATAATAAATAATAAAACCTTGTGAAAATTCTGCAATGTTTGCATGTTAAACTGCACCCAATTTTATGTAAAATTTCAAAAAGTGAGTTTGTAATAAGTAGTGCCAGAAAAACATGTTCGTACTACAATGCATTTTGCAAATATTTCGGAAAGTTGTTTAGTTCATCATAGTGTCCATATAAAAACTTACAACAACTACAACTACAAAAACACATTTCTGTGAATCATAATTTATTTATAACTCCATCTTAATGGTTGATGTCTGTGTATTGAGAA
>CAFUXE010000236.1:986307-1002295 GCA_903364295.1 Serranus cabrilla | reverse complement strand
AGGGCCACAAGTGCGCGTGATTTATAGTGTGTGGGTGTCTCCGGCGTAAAAAGGAAGCCGTAACCTCAGCTCCATTACTGCCACACTCCAGCCATTGATCAAAAACACAGTAAAAGTCCGTGTTAAAGGACAGGAATAGTAATAACTGGCTTGATAGGGCTGTGAAGTTTATGTGTTTTATAAAAACGGCTGTAAATGGCTCGCTGGTAGAAATGATGCTCTTAAACACCAACAGTTGGTGTTGATCCCTGAAGGGGAATAATGGCTCCTGATGAAGGGTCAGAGGGCAGCAGGAGCAGGAAGCTGCAGCCACTGAGCCATGTGTTATCACACATCCGTCCATAGCAATACTATATTGTAATAATAATAATTTATTATATGTTGTAGATTTTCATTGGAGAATAATCTAGTTTCTCTAGTTTTATGTTGGCCAACAACAGAAAGTATTCTCACTGTAAAATACAAGTTAAATAGATGCAGACACAGTGCACCCTGACTTAAGTTGTGTAACAAATATATTTATTTTAGCCCAAACAACGATTTTTTAAAACCCAAACAACTACTTTTGATGCGTAAACACAACACAGCTCTTTTAAATAATAATATTAAAGTGTTAACATTAAGTGTTGAATCCCAACCCTGACTCCAAAACAGTTGTTACATGAATGTAAATAAAACATAATATGATAATTTGTGACATATATTCAAGTGAAAACTGTCGAATTGCCCTTTTTTTCTTTTCGCCCCTGCACTTCAAAAAGTCTGTGCACGCCCCTGATCTTAGCAGTTTAGTGTTCTGCTGTGTGAGGAGGAAGGGTCCACTAACGCGACTATGAATCATCTTCATTTCTTCTTCCTGAGGAAGCTGCTTCCTCTCCGTCTCTCTCTGCGTTCCTCAGACATTTCTGACAGCGCACCTTGCGGACACTGATTTATTTGATATTATTTCAGAGACAGGCTGACAGCTTGACTGATACAAGCCACAACATCTAAACCAAAACAACCACAGATTCAGCTCCTAAACGTCCGCATCATCATCATAAACCTGCTGATTCACTGACTTCCTGCACTTCTCAGTAGTTGGACAAAGGACGCTGAATACCTCAGCTCTCATCTGTGTGAGGAGCTGATAGCAGGAAATCTCTCAGATTTATTGCTGTTCCATTAAAGCTCCTCTCGGCGCTGGACGCTGCGCACGGAAAGGTCAAGCAGCAATCACTCGATGGCTGTTAGCAGCCGTCACTCAGCGGCTGTTTTGAAATATCTCACCTTTGGAAATGTCAGTGCATGACTTTTACCTCGCTGGGTTTCCGCACAAACCAGCGTCGCCACATTTTTCTAAAGCATGCATGTGAAATAGTATTCGCCATTAGCCCAGATTACCCTTCATTAATTCAAAGTCAAACAGGTTGACAGCAACATGTTGGAGGAAGGAAACAGTTATAACGTTCTGTTGCTACCACAAAGAATGATCAACTCAGATTGTTACCAATGTACTTTTTTGTATTTTAATCAATCAATCAATGGACATTTATTTATGTAGCAATAAATAAACCAATGCAGAGACTTTAAAATTGGTGTAATATGTGCTCTCTTTATCATCATTTCTCTTTATCATACTTTTGTTTATTTATTATAGGAAACATGGATCTCAAAAGACTAAACTATGCATTCAAACTGTAACCAGCCACATGACTCTAACAGCTTCATCTCCGGGGAGTAAAAGTCATACTGGAGGGTTGCAGAACAAAATGTTTTTATCTTGTTTTCTTGCTTCTCTGTCTTGATACTCCATGCCAAATATATTAAGTATAAAAATATCTAACTCGATGTTATCCTTATTTTACCTCTTACATGTTATTTCTCTAGGATGTGTTCAAATCTGCAACATTTTTGTCAGTTTTCTTGTGTTCAAATTGTTGAAGTCAAACTGGAAAAGTGATTATCCGGTCATGCAGGTGAGGTTGTGCTGAAAAAAATGAATGAAAAAGAGTCAAAAACAGCCCAAACTCCAAAGGGTTAATGAACTTTTCCATGTCTGCTCTCATGTGTTTGTCCCTGTTTTAACACCAGCTCCACCCTCACCTTTACTCTCCCTCTCTTCCATATATAACGGGGGATCTGAGTCCCATCCTGGTTTCCATTTCACAGCTGCTGATTCTCCACCTCTGCTCTCCTTTTTCTCATTCATCACTTCTTTCCTCTCCGTTGCGTTTTACTTCGAGCTTTGATCGTCTGTATTTTTCTCTCGCTTTCGTTGATCTTGTCATCCGTTTCGTTTCCATTCCCTGATTTCGCTCTTTCTCTTGTCTGGTTCAGATCGTTTATTTTCTCTTTAGACCATTTTCCTTGAACCTCGTTCATTATTCGCTTTTTTTAATTCTTCAGCTTTCACATTTCTCCCTTTTCTTTATTCTCCACTCCCCTTTTATGTTTTTCTCTCTTTTCATTTTTCTAATTCTCTGTCTTTTCTTCTCTCTCCTCTGCCCTTCCCCTGTTTCATTTCATCCACAGATAATCAGCATTCTTCTCTTTCCCCGCTCTTCCTTTCACTTTTCCTGACTTTCCCTCTCATCATTTATTCCCGTTTCTTCCCTCCCCTCCCTCTGGATCTTCCGTTTTACATCAGAGGACAACAGCTGAGGTCGGGCAGTGATTGTATCCAGCTGACCTCCGTTACGCTGCTGCCTCACAAGCCACTTTTGATATTTAACCACTAAATTTAAGGTATTACAGCCTCAGTTTCGATGATAAAGAACATGAAAACACGACTGTTAAATCATGACATTATGGTTAATCTATGTAAATCCAACCACTGATGTCTTTATGTGCATGGGTTATTGAAAAAGTAATGATATGTAAAATTAAATTTGTCTACGTCATTACCTTGATTTTTAACACTTATTAACCTTTAAAATACAATTCAGCATGCGGATAACTATTGAAATTGTTCCATTTCTGCAGTAACTGAACTGTGGAGTTCAGTTAAATACATAACTGATCATATTCAGAAGTTTAATTAAAACTTCAAACCATCTTATGATCAATGCCCCCTAACTTATTTCCTATCCTCCTACATCAGGCCCCTAACCAGGCCCTGCAGGATTTCGCCTGCTTTTCAGTGGGAACCTGAATGCACCACGTAAAATCGACCCAGCCAAAGTTTCTTACAGTAATGTCAGATGACGAGCTCCATGTATGTGTATGCATATCTGAGAGTGAAGCTCACAGACACAGGAGCCTTGATTCAATAAATATAAATATAGAAATATGTTAAAAACACACATACAGTGGAATATGTGTGATTTCAACAGCTGTCTATGTACCGATTGTTAGTAGAAGCTTTCCAGTTCAGGCACCAGCAGCTCCTCCAACATTCAAATACATTTACAAACGCTCTTTTCTCTGACAGGTGTGTGTTCTCTTTTTTCTGGCTTCTCCCCTATTTCCTGCTTTCAAGAGTGAAGGACATGTTATATTGCCATTATTTAGTCTAAGAGCAATGGTGTCTGAAGTTGTTCAGACAGAAGATGAAATGAAAGTTTTTCAGTGCCATGTAACGAAAAAAAAAGACCGAGGACGAACAGAAATAGAAACAGGAGATGATTTGTGTCAGCTTTGTACATAGACGCCAGGCATGTACACAACAAGCCCGAAGCCAGTTGTTCATATGTGAACGTATAAAGTGTCTGTGAGGCTCCCAGCTGTGTTTGCTTCCTTATCTCCTGGCTGATAAATGACTCTGACAATAGCTGAGCTGGGTTCGTCCTTGTTTACCCGCTTCAGCATCAAAACCTTGCAGCTGGACGGATCTTTACACGCACTCCCCTGCATCATTTTATGGCTCTATGATGTTCAGTGGAACCGCTGATTATAGATGACCACAGAATTCATGGACTCCAGGCATTTTAATGCTCTCTGGATTTGAATTTTCTCCACAACACCAGCTCACAAACAACTCTTTTATCTCTTTGATCATTTCATAGTTCCATACATTTGTGAATAGTAATTGGATATTGCTGGAAAATCATTTTTTCAGCATTTTATACATGGATTCAAATGTTATTTTCTACAAAATGTTAAACATGTAGAGGACTTTACTCCCAGGTTTGATGACTGAATGAGCTCATTTCAAAATAAAAGCCGACTGTGCTGGTCTTAAATGATTTGCCAGTTGATGCCTGTCTCATGTGGGTTTAAGATTATATTCAGCCTCTGGGAGGTTTTCCACTAATTAAATTAAATATCCTGCAAAGGAAACTAAAATTCAAGTTTAAACAAACATTCAGTGAAGAATCAGAGCTGTTTGTTTCACTGCAGTCAGGTGAAGTTCCCTCTCTGACAGGTAGGGGCGCTCAAGTCCCCACTTGGAAATTTCTTTGAAGCTCATTTGTATTAATATTACAGAAAAAGACCTTAAAAGGAATTTTTCTTGTCTGTTTTTATTTTGTCAAAATGATCAGAGACAGAAGTCCGTGCTCAGCTGCTGGACAGCACTGGTCCCCTCTTGGAATTATAGGCATGTGTGTGTATGTGTGCTCCCAACATAGTGAGGACAAAGTTTTTAAACAACAAAGTGAGGACATTTTTGGAAAGTGAGGACATTTTGGCCAATCCTTACCTTCCACAGGCCTATTTGAGGGTTGAGACTTGGTTTTAAGGTTAAGGCTATATTTAAGTTTAGGTTAGGGTTAGGTATTTAGTTGCCATGGTTAAGGTTTGGGTAAGGGGCGAGGGAGATCATTATGTCTGTGAGGGTCATCCGAAAGATAGAAGTACAACGATGTGTGTGTGTGTGGTCATAGGTTCCCTTTGGGGACACATTGTAGACCAACGACTGGTTAATTGGGGACTGGTTGTCCAATTGGGAACAAAATCGGTTTCCCCAACTGTGAAAAAGCCTATTATTGGGTAAATGGTTACGATTATGGTTAGGATAAGTCTACAGGGAATGAATGAATGGAAGATCAGATCCACTGAAAAGACAAAAAATGTATGCAGAATTTATCAGCTGTCTTACTTTTCTCTTCTTTAACAACAGTGACTGCTGAGAAGATATTTATGGACTCCCCGATACGGCACAGACACTTCACCAGCGACCGTACACCAAAGTATGAGCAGTCAGTTCAGTCACTGACACTTCTGTCTGAAACTGACCATTTAAAGCTAATGCTTCGAGGGAGCTCTTGAAGAATTTAAACTGCAACACAGAATCCGCTGCGAAAGAAATCCACAAAACACATCCACTAATGGAGAGCAGTAGGTGTTGGGCTTATGGGCTCACCTGCTATTTTAGTACATGTCAGTGCAGCTGTGCAAAGTGCAAAAGCAGCCCGGCGTCATCTGAACATGACAGAATCAAGGTAAACACAGTGGACGGCCGCGCGTGTGATGACTGCACTCTGCAGCAGCACATCTCCCATCAGACGCTGCAGATTTATCAACCTGTGTCCTGCTGCCTTAACGGTGAGATGAAATCACCGCCGTGCACACTTGTATGAATATGAAAACAGCTGATCCCACTCAGCTAATGCAAGCTGCATGCTCCATGTGACACTGATACTCATAAACTAATGAATATCATCAAAACTATAACTAATTCTGTGCATGTTGCAGTGATGCAGCATGCATTTTAATCCATACTGAAAAATTCTTCCCACATAGTTTTATAACAGCAGAGAAATAACACATTATATTACTGAAAATGAAACTACATTCTGCACAAGCACGACACCCAGGAGGCAGTGCAGTAAAAAGGCCAGTGTCAGCCCTGATACGAGGACACAGTATTATTGCCACCACAGGATGATAATATTGTGCAGGGAAGAATAAAATAAGGGCTAAATATAGAAACAGGAGTGATTTATTAGATAGCAGGGTGGAAGTACTGTCTGTGCAGTATTGAGACCATCCACTGTATTGAAAAGGGCTGACCTTGGCTTTTTGAAACCTGCATATACTCTGATAACTATACCGAAGAGCCATCTATTTGTTGGTGTTGATGCTGATGTGTGCAAGTGTATGGAAATCATAATGGGGATGAACTATAGCATCACACTTTATCTTTTTTTCTCTGAAAACAGTGAAATCTGAAACTTAAAATGAATCATCAGTATCATCATGAGACATATAACTGCATTATACTGTATGTATCAGTCCCTAAAAAATAATTAGCTCATAAAAGACACACCAGATTACTGATGATAAGGAATGACAGTTTTGGTTCTGCATTGTTTCAGTAATATTAATGTTCAAGCTAGAGTCTGCTATTCCGCTCTATCAGTTAACAGTGTTTCAGTATATTGTTAGAGCTGAGGCCCTTAAAGAAGAACAATTTCTCTTTCCACAGTTTTTCTTCTGAGTTTTGGACAAACCCCCAACAATAGGTTGGACTTTGACCCAGCAGCCAACCACAGCTGGTCACCTAATGTTAAACTTTCATTACAGAATTTATGGTGTTTATGCAGATGTGTGTTGGCCCTGGAATAGCTCTGTGTCCTTGAGTTTGGATTTATATTATCTCCCGTCAAAAGAATCTGTATGGCTTTTTAGAAAACAATACAATAATGCTCTGACTTAGGAACAAACAGCAGTTTGCCAAGTCTGGTGCAAATACCAGCATCACATTGCATTGGTCTTTAGTCATTATATGCATTCAAAAATATTACAGATGCTTTCAAAAACAAGAGATTAAAAGTTTGAAAGGACAGGTGTGTGTAGCCACTCAAACAGCCTAACTTCTGCAGCACTGACAGGCGTCTCTGTGCTGCCAGGAAACACACTCTGACACATTCCCTCGTGTCTTTTGGATGGATTAGTCAGAGCGTCTATTAGTGACAGCAGGGTGGCTGCTGATTATAGCCTCCTTCCTGCCACAGTGTCCTTGGGCAAGGCTTTTGACCCCAATTACTGAGAGCAGCGTGCCGTGACTTTCCCTGCAGCTGTCAGGTTATGAAGCCGCTCTGTTTGTTTAGAGGAGACGGGAAGAGAAGTACGGAGAGGAAGAGAAGTGGAACCTTTAATATTCCTGAATCTCAATTTGTTGTACAGCGAGTAGTCACAGATGATAAACAAACAGCTGCAGGACAGGGCCAACAAACTGTGTACACAGAGACAATGGAATAAGCAAAGGTGTGTGGTAAACAGAAGAGGATAACAGAGAACGAGAATAGAACAAATGAGAGGTGAATGAAAAGAATACGATGCCAAATAAAATGGATGAGAATGAGATGAAGATGAAGGAAGGAAACATGCAAAAAGAACGAGAAAGCTGTGACTGAAATAAATGTGTTGCAAACAAGGAGATGGGAATAAAATGACAATAAAAATTAAGCTAATGAGAATGACATGAGAATGAAATGAATGAGGTGTGACGGAAATCCCAGAAGAAGACAAAACAGATACGGAGTGGAAAAAGACTGAGAGGAAACAGACGACCAGCGACAGGATGAGAACGAAAGTGAGATGTAAACTAGATGTAGAAGAAATAATGAATGAAGAGAATAAAAGGAGTTCATGAAATGATGAGGACAGGAAGGAGATAAAGAAGATGAAAATACAATGAAAGTAGAGACACAGAGATAAAAGAGAAAAGAAAAGGAGAGAAATAAGAGAAGAAGCAAACAGGAAATAAATGGAGGGAGCAGTGGAGCAGAGATGTAGCTCAGCTGAGTAGACTAATAAAAATGATTATAGGATTACTCTGTAGCTGCAGGCTGAGACGGGATCAATATCTAACCACTAGACCTCCCGTTCCCCTGCTAGCTGCAACATATTACTTGATTTAACTGCAAAATAGTCCTGATTATAGCCATGCTCAGTGTGGGGCTGCTGCAGTTAGGGATCTTCACTTTTTCGTGCAGTCATTCTAAAAACAATATTTTAAACTGATGTGTTAAGATAAAATGGAACGATTTAAAGTCCCTGACAGATTGAGGAGCAGCAACAGAGGCTGCCAGAGGTCCTCAGGCCGCCATCAGGCTCAGGGGGGAAATCAATTCACAGACAAGCCAGACCCTGACCATGCAAACCTTTAAAAACCAGGAGCAAAATCAATCCCAGAATTGACAGGCAGGCAGTGAAGTGCAGAAAGGATCGGGATAACAAGATGTCCTCTCTTGGAGCGTGTTGGCAGACTGGCAGCGGCGTTCTGCACCAGCTCGAGTTCGAAGGTATTCTGCTTGCTGAGACAAGAGGGAAGCTAGTTGCTGTAACTCAGCCTGCAGGGAATAAAAGTGTCTGTGACCATGAAACCAGCTCATCTAGGTGATGCTGCTAAGTTGAACTGCACATTAGTAACTGTTGGTGAAGTGAGAATCAAATTTCAGGTCAGACAAAAAAGCAGGAAAACTATGATGTTCTGACTTCACATTAGTCCACATGCTAAAATAAATGAGTAGTTGTAGTAGTTTGTGTTGGTAGGAGGAATTAGACAAACCCCTGTCTGAAATAATTAAACTAGAGCAGGATTTGATTCATCCAATAAAGAGATGAAGATTAGGGGACCGAGAACAGGACCCTGGGGGATCCCAAAATGTGCAGCAGTGGAAAAAGCATCTCGTGCTTTCCAGGAAATTAACATGACGAGTGCAAAAGCAAATAAATTGAAAGTTACAATCCAGTCTGTGTGTTACTCTTTCATACATTTATGACAAAAGATTTTTCTTGCTGTATCCAGATCTATTTTAGACTGTTCTGTGTAGAGGTAAATATAAAACTGGTGAGGAATGACGGAGCAGACAGTGCAGCAGCAGCAGCAGCAGCAGCAGCGAGGCTGCAGGCTGACAGGGACGAGATGTCTCCCCAGCACGCCAGCTGGCACACCTGCTCTGCTTCAGGTGAGCTGACTCGTAGCAGCTTATCGTGGCTCTGCATGCTGACACTCAGGGGAGAGAGCAGGAGGGGGCAGGGCTGCATCCGAAGACCTCAACACAGACACATACATAAAGAAACAAGTCTTCTAATCCCTCTGCTTTTGCTGGTGCACTGCCAGGTTTCTTTGCACCATCAACTGTTGATTTTGGGAATAACTTGAACAACTGCATCACCTGCATGTACGTGTCTGCAACTAGAGAAGGAAATACAACCACAGCATTGACCTACACATAAAAACACTGCTCCATAGCACCACCAGTGGTCAGAAACACCAATAAGCGCCTTTAAATAAGCAAGTGACAAAGTCAGACGCCGGCAAAAAACATAAGGTAATAAATAAATAATGGGATATTGCTCTGGACACACATAAATCCCCCGAGTTCTGAAAATAACACAAACAACACAAACACACTTGTATTAATAGAAGACGATATAGTCTTGCTGTTTCACATTTACAACAACAGTCATATTAATCAGAATAATAAAGTTGTCTCCTCCTTTCTAACTTTAGCCAAGCGTGTCACCAGCAGTGAGGTCACTCTGCCATAACACAGATGATGAAGTGAGTTAAACAGGACGAGTGTTCAGCAGGCGGCATTTCTTTTGTTCCAAACACAACAGAGGCCAGACGTGTAATTTTATAAGCCAGAAATCTGAGCAGCTGCTGAAGAAATGCTCAGCTACTTGTATGAATAAACAACCCTCGTTACACACTGCCAACATTTCTGGCTCTGGGTTTGTATACGCCTCAAATATTGTTGCTTTGAGGTCATATGAACGTCCTTGTGCACCTGTTACTGTAGAAACTGAGCAGAATTCGATGAATTCTTTGGCCTTTTTAGGAGAAGAGCTGCCATCTGGGAGCTGTAAACTCCAACAGCGAGTGTGCCATGATATCCGAGGCTGCCAGCACGATCAGTTCACACACTTACACACACTCATCATCACTCTCACACGACCGTATAAGGCCAACGCACTGCTTCGTGAAGAAGGACCCAGCTGGATGCACTCAGCAGAAACTGATAAGCAGCTATAAGAGAAATGAAATGAGTTTATTTCAGTCTGAAAATGAAGCTGCAGCTATCCATCAGGTGTTATCAGGTGTCTCAGAGACGGGTATGAGCAGAGAGGAAAGAGCGACACAGTGATTAACAGTCAAACTTTCCAACAGCTACATATTCACAGTTTGGGAATCATCCAGCAGGAGCTCTGCAGAAGTCATGGTCCTGATTTCACTGATTGAATTGAACTGAATAAGCTGCACCTCATGGCTCACAAGTGCATGTGTTACCTCCAGCACCTTTCACAGGTAGAACTGTGAAGGAGAACGGCTGGTTTCATCTCTCCTCCACTCTTTTTCCAAACACAAGGTCTGTCACCAAAACCTTCATTCAACCTTCACTCGGATATGAGAAGATATTTACAAAACTTGCATAATATTTGGCGCCCGGCGCCTGAGAGGGAGGCAGTGACTTGAACGATATTACAGAAGAGTTTATCCCACAGGCTGCATCAGTGTGGGTTTTCAAAACATATTTTGCCGTTAAAATCTTTATTAATAAATGCGAGGGACACTTGGCCTTTCCTCTCACTGTGAATCCTCCAATAAATCTTCTTTTCAGTTTCATCATGTATGAGATAAAGAAGATCTGAAGCCTGTTTAATGATGTCTGAAATTAAATGTGCATTTTTTTTGGTGATTGTACTAAACTACTTCCTCTTATGCCTCATGTTGTTGGGAGAAATTATAATTTTTTATGAAGCATGTGAAGAATATCAACAAGTTAAATTTGTTTTTTCACATGCAGTAGATGTTACAGTGCTCTTACAACCTGTGTGCATGTTTAGAAGGCTTTTAGGTAAGAGTTAAATACAAAAGTAATAGGAGACTAATAAAATGGACTCCTTTAACCCTCTTTATTTTCATAAAGCAGAGATTTGGACTCGAGGCACAATTTTGATGACTTTGGAATCAACTTGACTTAGACTTGCGATTGAAGACTTGAGCCTTACTTGAGGTTTGCAAAACAATGACTTCCTCCCACCTCTGTCATAAAGTCTCATTTAAAACGTAGCCAAAAAAGCGTTCTCTGTTTACACAGAGCTGAGAGGAGAGGACAGGAGATATTTTTAAAGAAATTCAACTTGTGCTTTTTCTGTTTTCAGACTTTTGTGCAGCATAACAGTTAAAATGTCTTGTCCCCACTTCTGGCCATGACGGTGCTGATTCCACAGAGCTGCAGGACTTACAGATTTTATATGCTGCAGTTAAATACAAGGCCACAGTGAGTAGAATGTAAAAAGAGCAGAAAACGCCCTGAAACAGCTTGTTGGGGTTCAGAGGGGTTAAAATGCGTTTCGATTCATCACACATTTTCATGCACTTTCGAGGCAGCGCTCTTCACCCAGAAACAATCTGAAGTGACAAGAAGATGAACCAACAAGCCCAGAGAGAGAAAGAAGACTTCATGCAGGCTTCCCCCACTGACAGAAACACCAACGACGTGTTCTCATGATCAAATACAACCAGGAACGATGAAGTCAGGCTGCACAATTTACTGCAAGAGCAGTCCAACAGATCAGCCCTCACTTTGACCAGCGTGTCATCATAAATGATAGGCTGCCACACGGGTGCAAAGTTTTAATAAAACTGCGAGATGAAGCATGAAGATTAGGTGAACCTTCCTTTCATCAGCAGAGGAGCAGCGCAGACGAGGTGAAGCTGCATGGAGAGGTGCTGCACCTGATGACTGACACCTCATTAAAGGAAATGGAGTTCAGCTGTGCATCCTGGTTGGGAGGACTGAAGCCAGGCTGGGTTTAATTACTGAGCTCAGGGTGATGCTCTGCTACATCGAGCGGGCGGCTGGATTTCTGTTCGAAGACGATGAAACAGAGAAAATGAGGAGAAGCAGCGATGAGAAAGTAGATATATAGTGGAGCGCGGGAAGATAAATCCCCAGCAGGAGGGGGCAGAAAGGGGGAAATGGCAGATTTAATTATTCTGCTCAATCATCAGGAACATAAAAGTCATTCCTGATGTGCAGCAATATATCTACCCCCGGGAATTACTTCCTCATATTTTCTTTAAAATGGTTCAAAAATGGCTCAAATTAAAAGTTAAGGTCTTCTTTATCGACATAATTCATAATCATGATCATCATACATATCTATATCTATATAATCAGTGATGATGTTGGAATATTTCATACATACATTGTGCATCTGCTGGTGAAAGAGATCAAGAGCTGCAAATCTTTGTCTACACACCTGCTGTGTGAAGGTTCCCAGCGTCGAGCATCCTGCGGAGCGCCGTGTGGAGGATCACGTGTCACGTCGCTCGCAGCAGCTTTAAAATCTCTGCACTTGTTTGATGGGAAGTGAAGGGGAAGAGAGCGTCGCACGACAATGTGTGCTCAGCCTATTAGTGAGCTGCTGTGCAATAAAGGCCATAAAAACTGGGACAGCAGCAACATTTGTAAAGGGGTTCACTCATATTACACCTCCCCGAGCTCTCTCTCTTGAAATAGAGCATGTGCATGTGGAAGCTGTGCTGCTCTGTTACACAGCATTTAATTAGACGTTTAAATTCACACGTTTGCAGTCACGAGTAAAATGCATGTAAAGTTCTGTGTGTGAGGGATGAAGCTGCACGGCTGTTTGTTTCAGATGCATGTTGTATTGTGTGTGTGTGTAAGTGACTCACTGTTGTGCTCTTGTTCCTCCTCAACATTTCCCAGGACCATGGCCGGGACTCCAAAGGCCGAGGCCAGCACCCACACACAGATATTCACCACCTGAAGACACCAGAGGAGAATGAAGCCAAAGGTGAAGGTTTCTGGACATTTTTATCATTATTATAAATGTGTGTAACAGATGGTATCAACCCATAAATATCTGCATTGATGTTCTGAACCTTTATACACATTAATAGGTCTTTTATTTATTTATTTATGAGCAGAACATGTTGACTCTCAGTGCTGAGCTGCATCTCAGATTAATCTTCAGCTTCCAGCTTTCAGATGATGTTCACCACGGCACAAACCCCCCAACTATCACTAAAAGGGGGCAGGATATAAAGGGGTGTTAAAGAAGAAAGAGCTGTAACTAACAATAACTTCCACTTGTTGTTTTGTTATATCCACACAAAGCAGAGCATATGCTGTATATGCAGTCTTATGGTCTTTAGTTAACACAAACTGTGCAGCTGTGTGATAATTGCAGCAGACAATCAGAGTTAAAACCTTGTGCTTTATTTCGAGTTCTGGTGTAGTCTGAATGTAAATAGTGCAAAAAGAAAATTATAAAACATTACAAGTCTTATCACATCTGAGTTTTCATTTCATTTATCATTCTATTGCTTATATCACTTTAAAGTTGATTCCTGCAGCCTGATCCGTTTATTTAGCCTACAGATGGAAATCATTTTCCCAACACGACAACAGCACACAGGAGGTCACTCTAAAGGACTCTGAACACTGCAGCAGGTGTGGCGGTTCAGAGAAGGAGAGTCTCTCACTCTAAAATGAAACGCTTACCTTGGCCTTGTGAGGAGTCCTCATGTCCAGCGCCTTGACAGGGTGGCAGACGGCCACGTAGCGGTCCATGCTCATCACGGTCAGCGTGAAGATGCTGGTGAACATGTTGTAGTAGTCGATGGACACCACCGCCTTGCACAGCGTGTTCCCGAAAGGCCAGAAGCCGAGGAACACGTCGGTGCCCTGCAAACATTCAGGAAGAAAGACACACAGACGCCGAAAGCTTTTGAGCAAAAGCTTAGAATTTCTTTTGTCAATAACAATAATACATATGTAGACATGCAATCTTACACATAAATATCGACTATTAAACTTGCGTCTTTTGTTGTGGTTTGCTGACAGAAGAGAGTTGTTGTTCAATGCATTTCACAGTTAAATGTACATTTAGTTAAACGTTATGGATTCATCTCACATGCACCAGAATTAATGAGTGGGTCCAGTTTATAAAGGCAAACTCAAGTGCTTACATGTGTCAGGTTTCTCAACTAGGAAGACATGAATATGCATTTAAACCAGAGAATCTGCTCTGAGAAATGAGAAATTTTAACAGAAAAATATCTAAACAAAAGAAGGGCGTGTTGGGGAAATATAAACTTTCAGTGTCTGCTATATATCCTCAAATTTATTTACTTGATTTCAGGAATTATATGGTACCGTTGCCAATGGCTGAAGCCATTTCCTTATAAAGTCCTTCCTGGCAGCAACACTGAGCGTTCCAAACATTCATATTTATGGATGTTGAATGAAGAAGTCCAAAAAATAAATCATGCTACTTAACGGTAACAAATACAGTCACTAATACTGTTTGGAATTTACAGCAAAAATAATGCACTTTTGGACAAAACCAGGGATTTTACCCAAAATTCAAAGGTGAAAATGAGCTAAATATCCTCTTTAATGTCATTTTCAGATTAGGAATAAAAGTTCAGGAAGCAGTGTATGTTGTATATGCGTAGCAGTGAGTCTTACCTGGAAAGGTAACGTAGCGAGGAACAGCGAGTCAGCCAGAGCCAGGTTAAAGATGTAAATGTTGGTGGCTGTTTTCATCTTCGTGTATCTGCAGAAAAGAGGAAGCACAGACGTTGAGCTTGAGCTCAGTTTACTGCAGCTCACACACAAACATTTAACACCTTAATCTGCAGCCTGCGTGACAAACAGAGGCGCGGCGCAGCGCGGCTGCAGGTGCCATTACAATGCACAGCGTGTCCCTGAGGCGCTGCTGCTGAAATTACTGGTTGCTGGTCAGAAAGAGACACGGACACTTTATCTAAAGCATCCTGCAGTCAGAGAGAGGACGCTGTTAAGTGCTGTTTATCTTAGCCAGGAAACGGTGACTTCAGGCTTTTATCGTCAGGTCTGAAATGTATGTTTTATTTATTTTTTTTATTATTTAACCCTTTGAAATTTATTTTTCTGTAAATAATTGCCAAAAATACAGTTTTTATCAAAGAAAGAAACAGTAAAAACAGGCATTATCATTGAAATATCTATATTGAACGGATCACAGGTTACAAACGTTTCCGTGAGAAAAAATAACCAAAGTGAAGCTTAAAACTGTGATATTTGTCCCAGAATCACTTTATTCTGCACGTCTCATTAAAATGTTGCCAAAAATAAACATTTTGAATAACCAGATCCTGTTAAAAACATTAAATTCTGCTCATGTGACAAATACTCACTGAAACTCTGTTTACACAGAGCCAAGAGGAGAGGACAGGAGAGGTTGAAAAAAAATGCAAATAGTTCAATATGTAGCAGGTGGCTTAACTTTTTTTTCCATCGGACTTCTATATTTTCTATGAATGTAATAAAAAAAACAAGCCACAGTATAAAAAGAAAATGTAAAAAGAGCACAGAAAAAAAGCCGTTTACACAGAGCTGAGAGGAGAGGACAGGAGACAGGCTGCAAACATGGAAGAAGTTCAATATTTACAGCATGTGAAGAGCCATTTTTATTTCAAATATTCTTGACACATGTGGGCACTTGGAAGTGTTGTACATATAAATTATATTTATTCAATTTTTTTAAATAAAGATAATTTATTTACAAGACTCCAACCAGCTGCTCCGGCCTGGTTACTGGCCTCCACTGGGGCTTTTGTGGCCTGTCTTCATGTGCCTGATGCCACCCACAGGTTGTTTTTTCTGTGGTTTTGTTTCTGTCAGGTTTGGTTGAGAGTTATCAGCTGGTAGACTGGAGTCCACATGTTCTACCCGAGGGCTCCTTTTATTTATATTTCATCTTTCTTGCTCAAATTCTACTTTTTCTTTGGTGGGTTCTTTGATATTTGTAGGTCTCACAGACACATACAGATTAATAAAAGTGTTTATTTTCAGCCTTCAGACTCCGTTATTGACTTCTGTCTGTCTGAGGTCGTAACAGTGTGAAATATTCAGAATCAGCCTCTCAGTTAATAAACATCCACAGAACTTCTTAAAAACAGAGACACATTGAAAGAAAATCATAAGAATTAATATAAAATAGATGATAAAACAGCCCTTCATGCTTCAGCTGCCCTCGATAAAACTTTACAAAAACGCATTGCAGTCGAATGTTTCCGCCTCACCCCTCTCCC
>CAFUXE010000236.1:960004-983515 GCA_903364295.1 Serranus cabrilla | reverse complement strand
GAGCACGATAAAGTGTTAACAGAATCCACCACAGAATTTACAAGATTTTCAAAATGTAATGCATTAAATAATAGATGCATACAAGAAGCTTTATTCTCCTTTTCAATAATTTTCTACATGTTAAGAATGATTTAAGATCATTGTATATGATGGAATAGTGGCATTAGAATCTGCGAGCAGACAGGGTTAATGAGTGTAGCTGTGACTATATAATCATTAACTAAAGGGAGAGGAGCATTTTAAGGACACATTCCTTTGTTAAGTTTCAGGTCATAAAAGTCAATGTTTTACATTGTAAATCTTCTGTGAGCTGGTTAGATCTAGATAAGGACACATAGGTATTCCAGGACCAACACACATCTGCATAAACACCATAAATTCTGTAATGAAAGTTTAACATCAGGTGAGCAGCTCTGGTTGGCTGCTGGGTCAAAGTCCAACCTATTGTCGGGGTTTGTCCAAAACCCAGAAGAAAAACAGTCAAAGAGAAATTGTTCTTCACTCTGTGTTGTGCTCTGGCCTGCTCACTGCAGAGTCCAGCTGCTCATCACATCTGGGTATTATTTATTCAATAAATGGTCAACTTTACTCAGTTGTTTTGAGTTTTTGTAAAACCAAGTATAGAGTAAAGAACCAGGCAGAGCAGGGAGGCTTTAAGGGCCTCAGCTCTAACAGAACTCCATGTCCAAGTCGAAAGCTGTGGTACAAGGTAGGTAATAAAATGTTGAATTGCATTTGCTGCAAGAGCATTTGACTAGTTTTAGAATATTGGGCAGTTCTGGTGGCCTTTCAGTCAGCAACAAAACAAAAGAATCCAGCTGGTGTGATTCCAGCAGCACATTAATTATACTATTTGCCATAATTCCCCCTTTGTCATATTTATTCCTGTCAAGGACGGTGAAAAAGCACCACATGACGATTGTCCGCCCTTCTTCGCCGTTTGACTCTTTGCACTCATATCCATGTTGTTTTGGCTCGTTTCCTGCATTTTAATGACATTTCATTGTTTAGCCGATAACAGCAGGGACCAGGAATCACATTTGGAGGGAAATTGTGTTCTTCTCTGGTGCCACCTGAGACAGATAACATCACTCAGCCAAACAGAATGAACCAAAGAGGGAAACACACTAATTCTGTTTCCGACATGACTGATGTGAATGTTATTATTCTGCAGTAAAAATCACTTCTGTCCCTCTACTGACAGACAGCAGCAAAACCCCCTTCATGTCCTCCTTCTTCTGTACTGTACTCTGTTTCTCGAGCAGTATCACTGCAGCTTTTCATCTCAAACTCTCATTAAATCCTTTCCCTCTGTGTGTCTGCAGTTATTTCCTTCACAGCCTCTGTTTACTGTCTCTCTTCTCCCTCTTTGATTTTCATCTTCATTTATTTTCTCCTCACCTTTAATCAGCATGCGGCTGTGATTTTGTAATTAATAACAGCAGCTAATGGATCACAGCTATGAACCTCTACGGAAACGCATTTGCAGCAAATAATGAATGACGCTTAATTTGGTGGTGCGTGGTTTGTAATTGAGAGGTTTAAGGTCAAGAATTTGCAATTCATGTCACAGTGGAGGGAGATGAGCACGGCACATGGGCGACAAGGAGATTCACAAGCTGAGCGGCATGAAGTAATTATGGTTGAAATGTATCAGTGTTACAATGCTGTCACTATACTGGGAACACACTATAGTTGCACATGAGTAGACACGACCTAAACTCTGGATCAGTCAGTGTCAGGAAACAGCACCACTGGATTAAAAACGTCACTGTGGTCTGTCCTTAAAATCCAAAGTCATGTTTCTATTTTATCTGATTTGTTGTTTGTGTGTAACTCCTTCACATGTCCTCCTACATGAGTAATACTCAGACAGAAAAGATGGGAGCAAGAAGTGCCCACAAGTGTCATGAATATTGGAAAAAAAGGTCTCCACATACTATACATATTAAAGTATTTGCATTTTTACAACCTCTATTTTAAACCTCTCCTGTCAGCTCTGTGTAAACAGAATTCAGTGAATATTTGTCCTGTGACCGTTGGTCTCAGCAGAATCAATCATTGCTTCACAGAGTCTCTGAGGAGCAGAATTTAATGTTTCTAACAGGATCTGGTAAGTGCAAACACTTTATTTTAAATGACACATGAAGAAGAAAGAGATTTTGACAGAAATATCACAATTTTAAGCTTTGTTTTGGTTACTTTTTCTGACGGAAACTTTCGTCATCGATTACCCGTTCAAGGGCGGTTGGAAAGCTAAAATTCTACCTTAAATAATGCCTGTTTTTACAGTTTCCTTCTACAATAAACATGTATTTTAGGGATTGTTTAAAGCAAACGTACCTGGGTTCATTGGGTTAAAAGATCTTTAACATGTCTGGCTACATGCTTTCCACCTCCAGTGTTCATCTGATTGTATAATCCATAGTCATTTATGTACAAAGGCTCCATAGAGCTTATGTGATTCATTCTTTGCAGATGATGTTGTCCTTTTTGACTGAAGAGAACCAGAACCATCAGAGGCTCATTTTCCGTCTTCACTTTCCTCGCTCACACTCTCCTCCTTCTCCTTCCATGTGTGTCTCTGACAGACTTTTCTTTCTTTCAATTTCTCATTCTGCTTCTTCTTTCCATTAACAGAGGGGAGGAGAAAGGACGATGAAAGGAGTCTATCAGATGACTCTTTCATCCACCGTGCTGTTCCGTTTCAAATATTAATAATCACTTTGAATTATTCAAGAGCTGCCGGTCCGCTCTGTGTCGGCTTGAATGAGCTGTAACACGCTTGCACAAATGTGTGTATGTGTGTGTGTGCATATATAGTTGACTTTGGGAGCTGACGCTGTGGTATAGGTGCTGCTATGTGTGTAGAACAGCATCAAACCACCAAAAAGTACAAAATGAATCATGCATATCATGAAGGAAATCAGCACTTCATACTTTTCTGTATTTTCTTTTTTTATAAAATTTTTCATATTTTCTGTTATAAACACCTGTGGGTTTCTTGTTGCACGGAAACATGCAACAGGAAACAGATGCACCCTGCTAAAAATGACCAGGCAGCATGCAATACATTCAACTGTCATGAAAATGAAATCTTTAGTGATTAAAATAATTCTACTTATTTCACATCCTCTGACAACCTTCTTATTTCTGTTTACACAGAGCAGAGGGAAAAGGGCAAGAGAGGTTGCAGGTAATGATTATAAAAAATACAAATAGTTCAGTATGTATAGCATGTGGAGACCCAATTTTTTTTAAGAACTTTGGGAGATGTCGTAACTTTAATGATTAAGTTCACACGATCAGCAGGAAGGTTATATTGGACCCCAATTTCCAACAACTCTCAGATGATATTATCTTCAAACTAAAAGCTTCCTGCAGCAACCAGCTAAACTTGAGATGAAGTGTCGTCTGCTAATTTGCAATTTCTCTGCGATGAAGGTGGGCGAGGGTTCGCTGTTTTGTTTTCCATCATTGGAGAGAAAAAATATGAATATATAAACCAGTAACTGACAGTAACAAACACTCTCTGCGTGGCATCTTTCGCCTCATGAGGACATTGTTCCATCCAATGTGTGTGTCTTTGACTAAGGCCAAATGTCTCCTCAGGCTCCTGTCTCCACTCACTGCACAGAATGTTTCCAGGGTCACAGAAATGTTTTCTGCCTTCAACTCTCACAGCTCAAAAGATGAACGTGAGTCACTCCGACTGAGACTTTTGTCTAAAGTCATAAAGACAACATTTAGTGTTTGAATAAAACTTGATGTTCCAGCTATAAAATGAGACAAAGATGTGATGATAGTAAAAGGAGAGTTTGCCCACACTCTCCTTTCAATTTCATAAATAGAGAAACGTTTGGTATGATAGAGATATATAGAAGTTTTATGTGACCTCTGGACCCCTTTAGTTTGACTGGATGATTCATACTTGGGTGTCAGATTTACAAACCAAAAAATGACTAAGCAGACCTTGACCAGAGACTCCTTGCTTTGTGTAAATACCAACGTGAAAATTCAAAACTGCCCACAATATCTAGACGCTTCATACAGTTGAAAATGACTCATCATCTGCTCCAGAACAAGCGATGAAGTGTCATGATTAAAAGAAGTTGGTTCAGGTTAGGGAGCGATCAGTAGGGGTGTTTCCACCAACTGGTTTACAGTGGAGGTGGGAACTGGCCAATTATTACAATCCTTTATGACAAGTCCTTTTTTGAAAAATGCCAAATTATTACTTTCAGCATTTGAAAGTAATAATGCTTCTAATCCTGCAACAACAAGAGTTTAATTGAATAACACAGACCTCCAGCACACTAAACCCTGACAGATTATTGGTTTGCACGAACATAAACCTCCATGCTGAAGTGTTGTGGAGACGCAGCAGGTAACACAGCCTCACAAAAGCATCATTAGGGAGCAGAACCCTTAAATTCTGCTAAATCTTCTGGATAAACATCACCAAAGACGATAAATCCTTTTCTTCCTCCTTCGTCTCTTTGTGTCCCGTCCACTCCCTCCCTCCGCGCTTTAATGGCTCAGATTCATGGACTTATTTATCTGAATCCTGCTCCAGTGTAAGCCCCGTGTGTCTTCAGAGGGAAGAGCTCCTGACGGAAAGGCTTTCTCGATGACAATCACACAATCCAATTCACGGCCGCCAGCTGCTGCAGAGGTACCGGCAGCGTTATTATCACAGCTCTCCTCTGGTGACATCATCAGGCCTCTTCCAGGCCGTGAAGATTCTCTGAAAGCAATCCGAAGGATGTGCGATTATCTCTGCAGAGCCGAAAGGGGATTCAAGTGCGCAGCGAGTGGGATTATGGAAACATGTATGCTGATGTCGAGCAGATTGTTGGCATGTTTTGTGAGGATTACAATGATTCCAGTTTTAATATAAACACTTTGGGGATTTAGTCATGAATGCCCACAGAGCTGCCTTTGGCAAAATAAGATTTATATCCATTTTATGAAGCATAACTTCATATTAGCAGCAGTTTAATGCATTAGACTAAAGGGCAATATTTAAGAAGAGATGGAATATCATATACATGGTTGCTCATAAAGTTGGAATAAAATATTTTTTACCTCTTTCCATGAAATGATTGTAACGATATTATTTACAGATTCTTGACAGATTAAGTGTATATCTTCTCAAACACTCTAATAATCAATGTCTTCAATGGAAATGAAACCACAATTAACAGAGGATTGTGTCTGAAAACAAAATTATTCTGACTTTACTTTCAATTAGAGCCAGACAGATATATCGGTTGACATATATTATCGGCCGATATTGTCTTGTCAAAGGCATCAGTATTGGCGTACGTGGACCATGATGTAAACTTTTAGCAGTCAGTAATTGACTAACACTGAACAGTAATTATGTTAATTTAGCTAGCTAAAGCTACAGACTGACCAGCAGTTTAGGCTGCATCAGGGGCATTTCCAAAACTGATATTGGTATGGGAACACTTCTACTTTAATTCATGTGTATTTTCTGGATTTCATAAGCCCATTAACTTGGCTTAAATTTACGCAACAAAGATCAGAATAATTAGATTTAAGCAATCCCCATGATAGTGCTTCATTTCCCCAATTACCCTCGAAAATGCCGACTTCCATTTAAGTTCCACTTTAAATCCCAACAAGCCTCGTTTTGAAATGACCTAACTGGCCATAAACCACTGAGATGTCTGTTTAATGGCTAATAAGGTGGAGTTGGTCTGTAAGTGTAAAGCTCCCAACAGTTTTCTCCTTCATCCCACTCACTGCAGTCCCACAGGCCCCACTGCTAATGGAGAGTTAGACTGGTGCACACACACACACTCACACACACACGGAATCAAAAGCCCACTTGATTAAGAAGATCAGAATTCAATCCATAAAAAAACACACGAGTAGTGCTGATGAGCACGAGTGGACACTAAAAACCCACAACACACTTTTTCAGGTTATTATCACAGGAACAGAAAATGCTGCAGGCAGTAAGAGGTGGTTGCAAAGCCCCATGGGAAATTAAGCCTTAATCACATTTTGTGTGTGCGATCATGTCGTATTTCATTTTATTTATAATAAATGTATAGTACATGACAATACTCACTCAGTCTCATCTGTACGTCTGTTCATCACACTTTGTCACATTTTAATTCTATCAACACAACTTTTACACCTGGGACTTCCATCTCTTTATTTTATGCGCATACATTGAAAACGTGTCTAAAAATAGCCACATTTTCACCACCAGGATAACAGAAGCCTTATCTGGGACACCAGATGGTTTCCTGCAAAGTCTGATTTCACTGCAAATGTTTAATATTTTAGAAAAGGTTTTAATTTAAAGTCTGATTTATTTAGTTTTATCTATCTATCTATCTATCTATCTATCTATCTATCTTTCCATCTATCCGTCTATCCATTCATCCATTTTTCCATCCATCCATCCATCCATCCATCCATCCATGATACCCAAACGATCTCAAGCTCCAGAACCCAGCTCCTTGGTATTTCCATGATTGTTGTTATGACCGCACAACTTTACGACATTCAAATGCATGAGTGCATGTGGAGTTTTTCAGAGTAGAAAGAATATTTTCTTGATCCCCTTCAACCCTTTTTAAATCTGCTTTTGATCATTTAGCTGATCAACTGGAAACAGTTCCCAACACTGGCATTTTCTCCATTTGTTAAAGACATCTATTATTGAGCCTAAGCGTTTTTAAATAAACAGATATAACAAAGGACTACTTGTATAAGAAGCATAAGTTCCAATCACAGTCTGCATTAAGACTTTTATTTGGAGATTTTCTGATTTCGCTTTTTCCTTCCTATTCCCATCAGAATACAACAAGAGTGCTCTGCTGATATGGATACTCCTCGTGAACACGGTAATCATGACGGCATCTGAAGGCACCAGTGTACCATTGATTTTGCTCATGTGAGCACCAACAGAAATCAATCACACCCACACGCTGTTCTAACCACTCCTCGTCCCTCTCCAGTGTCCTGCTTCTCTTTCTCGAAAATGACAAGGCCTCCTTAAAAGCAGGCTCCAGGAACATCTATCATATGACTGTTGTGTGTCTACTTGTTTTGACAGCTTGTACTGCGAACTGAGGGAGTTCAATGTAGACTCACCTTGTTTTTTAATCTCATTCCACTTTTTTTTAAAGTTTACCAAGACAGACATTCAGACATTCATTGAGCAGATGTCTGAATGGATACCATACTAACCACAACTGTATATACCTAATTAAAAACACACATTGATGTGCAGGTGTTTCTGTATACCACTGTTACATATCTTTAGGTTTATGTTCCACTTTGTATATTTGCTCATAAATAGGTGCTGCATGTTTTAGCTCTGTGCATGTGCTTTTTCTGCCTGACAGAACTCACCCATTGCTTGTAAAGATCCAGGAAAAAACAGCCTTTAGTGTACAAACAATCCAAAATCAATCTCCTGGTAATTGTCAATGGTGCAATTTCAGGTCGTTCAGCACTGACTTCCTCTGTATTTGTGTTTTTCAAACAGACACATAGAATATCAACATCTCAACCGGTGAAAATAATAAATTGTCAGCGAGAGAGACATCTCTTTCTCCAAGTACGTTCTTGAAAAACAGCGGTAGAAAGTAATTTCCCCTGATGCTGTGAAAGAAAATGGGAGTCGAGGGAGGGAGGAGACTCATTGTGTCTAAGTTGTTCTTTCCAGGACTCCAGGACAATAAAGCAGACATTTTACAAAATGACTGAAAAATGTAGTAACACTTATATTGAACACTCAGTGCTGAACAAAGAGCCCTTTCACAAAGAGTACTCACACTTCAGTATAGCAAACGGCATATGCCAAACAGACGCCGGATGCTTTAAATAAATTCGACCAAAGATTATTAGGCTGAGTTACTGTCATCTGAATTAAAAATAACACAAATATCTTGTTTTCTGTGACTTTCTCACACTGCTTCATGTGGCTGCAGCTGCACAGAGGCTCTGAACAAACAGTTTACATTCAGATTCTTTTTTGTCTCCTGTCATACCCGAGTCCTTTCACAACAGACTCCAGCTGCTTAAAGTGGTGATCATGTGCATAATTAAAGTGGTTCAAGAAGCACGTCTTGTATTTTGAGATTAACACTTTACAAGTTTGTTCAGAAATGAGCATCGCTGAAGAGGAAGTCCCAGCTGCACAAAGCAAGATTTCTGATCTTATCGCTTAAATTCACCAAGGACGCTCGTCCTCACAGACGGAGATGTGGGAGATTCGCCCTGCTGCTACACTAAAAATTTGATGTTGGGTAAGGACACAAATGGGACACTTTCCCTCTCAGTACAAGGTGAAAACTGAACCATAACAGGACTGGACTCACCAATGTGAGATCCTTTTCCTCTCTTCTCCTCATGCTGTAAAACACAGACTGGAGACTAGGGCTGGGTATCGGTACCCAATACCTTGATGAAGGGTGAAACAACATCGACTTCCTGATGCAAGTTGACTCCAAACATTGACTCTTGACTCCTGTCTCCTGGGTCAAAGTCTGGGATTTGCTGTTGTCTTCTAATGTCACGAATTGCAGCTCATAGACATGCTTGTGCATTGCTACCAATGTTGAGTATAAAGAATGACAAAGTCCACACACACATACACAACTTTCACCCAGGAGTATCCTGTGTGAACAAATAGTCAATGTTGAGTTATTATTGTGTCAACGATGTTTACCTAAACCTAGCCAAGTTGTTCTGTCTGAATAAACAACAATAACCATGTATTTAAAGCTGCAAATTATGGGGCATGGCAGGTTAATGTGTAGGGCTACGTATCCTTATGTAAACTGGTTGCAATAACATAAAACAGTAGGTCAAATTTGAAATCCCTTCATTTAAATAGTAACATGTAAAACAGGTTGTGTTTCGATGTTGTGAAAAGAAGAATTTCAACATAAAAACAGGTTCATTCAGTGCCATCTAAATGAGCCCTTGAGGTAGATATAGTTACAAGAATAAAGAAACTGTTTAAACTGTCTAAACTGCAAACATGACAGTGACAATTAGAATCAGTCTCACGCTTGTTAACCTTCAACATGATCCCAGCTGTGCACTCGTCTTTCTCTCTCAATCTCACGTCTTGTTTTGCGGCATTTGTCTCTTTTGATAAGCCCTTCTCTTTTTCTGTCCTCTTTCTGGCTCCAAACGGTGACACAAACACTCTGTCTTGTCTATGCTTATCTTTGTCTGCCAGGAAATCACTTCCCACGTGGTTAAACTGTAGCACAAGAGGACGACTCAGAGCTATTCAGGAAACAGTGAAAGCAGCAAGTTAAAAGCACTTTCAATTGTTGGAGAAACATGGCTCCAAAAGACAGAAGCATAATCGATACGATGTGGTTCTCTTCAGGACAACACCGCTGCATTAAAACTTCTGCTTCAACGCAAAAATGCTCTGCAATCAAGCTAAAGCCATCACTTTTAGACGACACAATAAAAGCATTCAAAACATCTTCTTCGTTACTTTTTCAAACATAGTTCTTGACTATTTCAAAGTGGAATTTTTCAGACAATACGCCGGCTTGTTCATGAAACCTTCACTCAGGGAATGTGAGCACAACTGTGATGGCCAATACTTTATCTGAAAACATTTGAAACAGGTTGTGGGACAGGCTATGGAGCAGAAAACACAATTAGTGGTTTAATAACCCATCTAGAAAGGTCCACTTATAACAATATCGACCCACCCCTCCTCTGCGACTCTCTGCTCTCCACTTTACACTTTGATTCCAGTGCGAAGGGACAAGCTGTTCTGGAAAATTGGAAAATAAATGTTCCATTTTTTATGGTGATGATATCAGCATTACACCAGCAGCCTTGATTTATTCCAAGCACATATCTCACTGTTGTCTAATGAAGCCTGCTGTTGACTTATAACTGTGCTTAATGGCTATATTTTGATTAAGGAAGCATTTAGAGGCTCAGTAGGAAAAAGGCAGTCAATAAATATGTCCTCTGCTGGAGTCATTGGCTGTCTCCAAAAGCGAGATTAAAGATCTTCAGTAGGAAACAAACTCTGAATTTTGATTTTTTTTTAAATTTATCTTCTACATCAGTGGTTACAGAGGGACTAAATCACTTGTTGCTCATATGTAGAGGACAAACTGTAACACCTAATGTTGTTGGAGACTATTGCATCTGTCCTGGAAGACAACATCAGGCCTGTCTCTTTCTAACGTCATTGGTGGGAATGCTGGAGGCGTTGATAGGATAGAGAAGTCAGCTTATTAGCAGATAGAATTAATGAGTGTAGCTGTAACTATATAATCATCTAACTGAAGGCAGAGGAGCATTTTAAGGCAACATTTGTTAAGTTTCAGGTCATAAAAGTCAATGTTTTACATTGTAAATCTTCTGTGAGCTGGTTAGATCTAGATAAGGACACAGAGCTATTCCAGGACCAACACACATCTGCATAAACACCATAAATTCTGTAATGAAAGTTTAACATCAGGTGAGCAGCTCTGGTTGGCTGCTGGGTCAAAGTCCAACCTCTTGTCGGGGGTTTGTCCAAAACCCAGTGACAGCTAGCATTGTCCCCTGATTGGTTCTGTTGGGTTTTTAAGGGAGGAACTCGACACCAAAAGCCTTGACAGAAATTTTGAGGCAATATTAGATAAGATGAAAATATGAAAGAATCAACTGAGAGTCAATGAATGATGATATGGATTATTGCCCAGCCCCAGGACTCGCTGGATCAGAGAATTAACATTCATGGTATTCAGAAATGTAATAGGGCGTGAAGGATGATGGTTAAAACCAGTTTAAAACAGATCTGAGGATAATTCCATCCGAACAGACTGTAATAGAGACAGAACACCAAAGCTGGCAGCAGTTTGAAGCTTCACCAATTAACAAGCAGCTGCGGTCCAGACGAGCACCAATCACGTCCTTCGTCCTGCATTTCACAGTTAACACTCACAGTCTCACCTCAAAAAAGAGCTGATGAAACTACACAACGACTCCAGATACACTGACACACAAAGACCGGATGATCATTTGGACCCTTAGTTAGAGGGCCCATGAAATACTCTACATGAAGACCCTCTCTCTCTCTACACACACACACACTCTGCTGCTCATTATCTTGAAAAGAGAGTCACGAACTGAGATCTGAGGACGTTACAGAGACGAGGAGGCTGCACCCTGGGATTAGATGCTCATTAGAGCCTCACCTGTCATTCTGATTCTGCAACTGTCAGCAGCTGCATAGGTGTGAACGAGCACACACACACACACACACACACACACACACACACACAGTCCTAAGTTACATACAGTGGACTATCACTCAACCATAACCAAGTGTGGACTTCGGTTTCCAGACTTCCATTTGTTTTTTAAACAGAAAAACAGAACAGAAATTTCACTTTTAAGATTTCTAACAGTACTAAAAATGTGCTTTAATTCCATTTTTTAAAGAAATTACCAAATGGGGACACTCAGTGGGTGAAAGACGAAGTGTAGTGACTTCCTTTGTTTCTTAAAAGAGAGATTAACTTTGATATTATCAATATTATCAACATTTGTCTGTGAGTTGACCTAGGACTTAGGACACACAAACACACACACACACACACAAATACAGACCAACAAGATCTCCAACCTAAACAGCCGAATAGACTGTTTGTCAATGCCACACATAATGACACATATGAGCGTTTTTGTAGTACGAAATGGAGCGTTATAAAAACAGCACACATGCCATTATACGTCTTCCCTACAGACACATGAGCTGCATATTTGATTTTACTTTTAGTATATACTTCAGCTTTCCAACGCGTGTACTGCAGACAATTTTTCACATACTACTTTCTCATAACATGCACCTTCAACTTCGACCCTCATATACGCACTGCAGAGGATTGTGGGAAGGTATAGCCACATCTGACTGGATGCAGGACATCCTTTGGCTGGACAGGCTAAATCTTCTGCTGGCATACTAAACAGTATGTTAGCATGGGTATTAGAACGCACAGCAGGAGTCATGCAACACCTCCCGCCCACACAGCAGTGCAGCATCGCAGCCTCGGCAGCCTGTAAATAATGAATGATTATTCTATAAATCCTGGTGCAGGGTGTAGAAGCGCTGAGCGAGCCGGCATCTCTTCGTTTGACAGCCTTTTCATCGCCGCTGCCAGCAGGCCGGCCTCGCTCGCAGCTCTGCCAGAAGCATCAGAGTGTCGGCCCTGTGATTGCTGACTGCTGTCCTCTGGCAAATATTGTGCATTATCACGAAACCTTTCGACTCCTGCCGACATTACAGCCGAGGCTTTTGTCTGCCACGAGCAGGTAAAGGACCTCACTCGGGCTGTTGATGGAGACCTGGTGGCTGCAGGGGAACACACCTGTAACCTCTGTGTTAAAGGATGGAGCCATTAAAGCACCCTCACCTCTTCACTTTCAACCATTTCTCCTCTACCACTCCCTCTGTTTCTCTCTCCCCTTGTGTTCTCTCAGCTCTGGCTGCTCATGTCAGATTTATAGCTGAGCTGAGCAAAGCCTGCTCTTTTCCTCTCTGCTTTTAAACATGCTTTAAAAAAATACTGAAATCACAAATCACACTGCAAATCTCTCTTTGCAATTTAGCCATTTATCTCTCACTGGGTGCTAAACACTTAGTTCCTAAGCTTGTTTTCTTCCATCTGTTTTATTCTGCTTTATTAATCTTTCATCTTGCAAGATAGTCGTGTAGAAAATTCTTCAAACAATGTAAACTAGGAACCAATGAAACTCCCTTTAAAATAAGTCTTAAAGCACAGCCATGTTGGCATAAAATGCTAGCATTTGTGTCATGTTGGTTAAATACAACATACCATTTAATATACTGAACAAAGCACTGACAGATGTGACTGAGTTGCGTGCTAACTTGCTAATGAACGCTAGCTAAAATTAGCACACACACCTACAGCGTGCCCCAAACGACTTACTGGACAACAAATGTTTAAACACACAAAGGATGATTACTGTTAACCTAGTAACCATTTACTGCGTACAGAAAGAACCAACTGCAGGAACCATTTGACAGGCGCAGTTTTCGATACTACTTGGTACCGGGTTTGAGTACCGATAGCCAGAGTTATTGGCACACAGTCTGTTCTGTGATTTAGGTATGAGGAAGTGTTCCTCATACTGCTCCTCAGTGAGTTTAACCACATCCATCATCTTCTTCTGACCTGAAACTCTTACATCCCTTGTGTTTTAAAACTTTCATCCATCACTGCAGCAGCGCGGCTGAACAATGCACAGAAGAAAACAAGCAAAGGGCAGATTTTCTCTGTGTGCATCATCTCAAAAAGTCCGTCTTTAGTCCAAACTGTCCTCTCCTCCACTCTCTCCTGTCTGAGTCCACACTCCCTCCAAGCCGTCATCATACCTATCATCACACTATTGTTCTGAGGGCACGGGTGTAATCATGTGTGAAATGAGTTTGGATAGGGTTTGATGGTACTCCGTGTCTCCGTGGATAATTCAAAGCCCATCTAATTACACACAGGAGCAGGGAAGGGAGAGACCAATGACCTGTGGCCTGTTTATCTGCTGGTAATCAGGATCATCTAAGAGGAGGGAATGGTCCAAACTGTCTGGGTTTTTGTACCAAGTTATTTGAAGTGCTATTTTAGACATTAACACAAAATGATGGTCAGTTTTAGTGGCTACCTTTCAACACTTTTGGTGAACGGACGAGACTTGACAGCAGGGATAATTGGTAGCCAGTGGGTTTATCTGAATTAAAACCCAATTTCCCATGAACTGGGATAATTCAGCTCACATGGGAAGATTGGACTCCTTCTGCTCCCTCAACCTGTTTCGTGCCATAAAAGGATACGGGCTGATTTGGTACAATAAATAAAGATGTGCACTAGCTTTGGAGTTCACCAGTTTATCAACTATATGTAGTGCTTACAGAATATTGGTTCCAAGTCTATCCAGAGGCATTTTGGTATTCCCCAGTTAAATAGACAGTTTCCGGACTTATTCACATTTGCAAAAGTTGCTATCAAGAAAACTGACTGGCGTGTCATGACTGGTTAGTTCACACTTATCATAAAAGTTTCCTTTAAGCAAAGCCAGAGAACTAAAGAACTTTATAAATGAGAAAAGAAAAGTAAAAACTGTCAAAAGTTGCAAATCACTTACTGTCAGATAACAGTAAACAACTTATTTCACAGATGGTTTCTTTAAAAGTACAGATAATATACAGCAACTATCTGCATTTACTGTTTTTTTTAGGATTTCTTTTTAAATTCTATTTAAAGTTTGACTATAAGAAAACAGAAAGTTGTCTAATTTTACACTCAGCAATATGTGTATTTTTTTATATGTTACATAGAATTCACTGTAATTTAACATCCAAGACCACTAAGTAAATACTGTAAATAAATCTGTTAAGTCCAATTATAGTAATTTCCAAATTACGACGTCCATTTATAATGAAAGTAATTTACCTTTTCTGGCATTTGCAATTAATTAGAGAAAAAAAAACAGGTAAACCCTGTAAAATAATACAGTAGATCTCTGGAAAATATACTTTTTTACACGGTATACTATCAAAGATCCAACATTTACATTCAAATATGTGATTAAACACCAGACAGCACAGCAGAGACACCTCAGGTCTGCGGCTGCTAACACAGGATCCAGTCTGGCCTCTGCTGCCTCTCAGCCTCCTCATCTCTCATCCTGTTGCAGAGTTTCCCTGCAGGACTGTGAATCATCTCGTCACCCTCCTGAGGGGATCCACGCAGGTTGAAAAGCCCCACTCTTCTCCATTTATCACCTCTCCGTCCTCTCACATCTTTATCCTCCGTGTGTCGTCCTTCCCTCCCTCCTCCCTCTCGCCCTTGATGTTTCCCCTCCTCTGCCTCCTGTCTCCTCAAATGTAATCTCTCTCTCTCTGCTTCTCGCTCCAGCACTCCACCTCTTTAACCTTTTCTTTATGTATTATTGTTTTCCCTTTCTTCATCTCTCTCTCTCTCTCTCTCCATCGAGCCACAGTTAGCAGAATTGGAAACATTAAATTAACTCTAATGTTCCCAGTCCACCCATTCCTCTCTCCTCCATCTTTATCTCTCAATACCTCTTCGCCACAATGTTTTCTCTCCCGTTCAATATCCTTACGTACTGTGCATCTTCTCCTTTTCTTACAGCTAAATTCCTCCTTTTATTTCAGTGAAAGTGAACAACAGTGAAACGTCGTCTGCAGCGCAGCACTTTACACTGTCAACATGCCTTCTGTGTGGCTTCTTTTGCTCATTTCACCAATGGAAAGGGCTCCACAAGCTCTATCTCACTGTCCTTCAGCCTCCATTCCTCTCCTCCCTTTATCTCCCAGGTCTCCACCAACCAGCACTCAGCACCAACAAGTACCCAATTAATGAGCTTGACCCGTCACTCATCTGTCCCCTCATGCTCTCTCTCCATCTCAGTGTTTTGCTCCCCTCCCTGCTCCCTCCTTCCCCTCCACCTATCCTCCCCCTCGCCTCCACCCTCCTCCTCCTCCTCCTGCATCAACAATCCAATTACAACCACTGCATTCATCTCCTCTCCTGTGTTTGCCACTCTCTGAGCTTCCTGTAACACAGAGGTTTCTATCCAGTTCAAGCTCTATAATAAGCTTTTCTAAAAATAAGGTAGTGTTGTCGGAAATATAGAAGTCTCGAGACCTATCAGTCCTAAAAATATCAACACTTACCTTCTCTTCCTGCCACCATTTTGGTCGACAAAGGACAGGAATACTTTGCGTTTGAGGTATTGAACAAGAAAAGACAAAGAATACAAGCAATGTGCAGCCATGCTGCAGAGGGGCGCTAACTGCTAGCAGGTGATTGCACAACAAATTCTACGCATGAATCTTTTTTTATTCAGATATTCACTGTATATTGTAGAAATGATCTGTTTTGCAACTTTTGACTTTTAGACTTTTTTTATGCGTTCATGTCAGTCAGTTAGATAAGAACAACAGTTTAGTAGGAAAGCTGCAGCTCTTGTGTCGTGTCGCTGATATCTGCTCTGCTGATGACGTCACTGCTTAATGAAGGATCTGATTGGCTCCATCGATAACGACCCGAGCACAGCATGCACCCAGGGTCCAGTCAATCTGTCCCTGGGTGTCTAACAGCTCCTCCTCTACCATCTATTTATCTTTCCATTCGTTTGTATCTTTGTCTCTTTTCATCGTCCTTCGCTCAAAAGACCTTTTCTATTCTACCTCCCTGTTACACTCACACTCTCTCTCTTATTAACTACCCTCAGTCTAATTATGGCCTCTCTCTGTAGCAGTAAAGCAGATGCATGTCAGGCCACAGTGCAGACCTGTCTCCGGCTTTTACTCGCCCGCTTGCACTAACAAGTATACCCAATTAAGCTGATGGCCGCAAATCCACTCATCTGTCGCTCCTGCTCCTCCCAGTTCAGCTTCTGGCTCTGAGACCTTTTTCCTTTACTAATCTCTCTGTTCCTTTCATACCCGCATTCATTTAAGTCCTTTCTTTGTGTCATGCAGGATCCCACTGCAGGCGGACCGCGGTTTGATCTACCGGTTTGTTTGTCCTGCTGTTAATGACGAGCAGCCACACAAACACCACTGATGGGATTTTAATGAATTCCAATATTATTAAAATGAGCCTTGCTGTGGGTGGTGGACGACGTCACTGACGGGGTGACAGCAGCGTCCTCTGTGCTAACTGCTAGTTAACACGATATCAACAAATGGCAGAAAGATAATCAACACAAAGTGTAGCCACATTAAAATTACAAAAAAACAACGATGACAGTTTGTACTGCTCGATAATGACTGTTTTGTACTTGTTGTGCTAAACCAAACGCCGCAGCTCAGTGAATTTTATCACCCTCTCCATAAAGTGTTTTTGGATGACTGCTAGTACTGTGATATCTACCCAAAACAAGCAGATGTTTCTGTAATTTAATTGCAATAAAAGGGGCCAGTGTGCCGAAATAACTACATGATGCAGACGTGTTAAAAATCTGCAAGACAACAACGTGTAACCCTCTGAACCCAAACATCTGGCCGGGTTAAAACCCATGTTTTCTTTCGAAGATTGTCAAAAATTCCACCGTTTATCGTTGAAAGAAACAGGCGCTATCGCCGAAACGTTGTACTTTCCAACAGTCCTTGAACAGATCATAGGATCCGAACGTTTCTGTTAGAAAAAGTGACCAAAATGACACTTAAAATTGTGATATTTCTGTCAAAATCACTTTATTCTACATGTGTCATTTGAATGAAACAGTTTGCACTAACCAGATCCTGTTAAAAACATTAAATTCTGCTCCTCAGAGACTCTGTGAAGCCAGGATTGATTCTGCTGAGACCAACGGTCACGTGACAAATATTCACCAAAAATCTGTTTACACAGAGCTGAGAGGAGAGGACAGGAGAGGCTGCAGACAGGACAATAGTTCAATATATAAATCATGTGGAGATCTGGTACTGTGCATCACTGCCTGTAGGAATTGATGCAAAACCTTTGCAGATATTTCACATTTTCATGTTTTTCATTTGTCATATGCCCAGTTTATAAAGGATCTAATTCTTCTTTTTCCTCAGCGTGTAAATTTTTACATCAGGACAATGAAGCTATTGCAACCTGCACAACAGAGTTACTACATATACTGTAGTTTTACTCACAGGAATATGAATATTTTGTTATTTTTGTTATACAGTGCACCTGAGATAACATTTGTTTGCATGCAGGCCTTCAGTGTCGCAGTTTGTTGACCTTGGAGACTCAAAGTACACTCCTGACTTGTTCTGGTGGGTTTGACCTTATAACAGTGTCCTCATCAGCAGATTGAGTTTGCCTTGCTCATAAAATCTGCATTAATCAGCATCATATTTCTATACTTACTTCCTTTCATGCATGCAGCATCAAACCCCCCCATGCCCCTCACTGTAATGCAAATGAAGTGCTCCCTGGCCACAAATCAGCCTGTCTGTCCATTGTTGAAAATCAAGAGAAAGACCAGAAGCCTGCCGGTAAAAGGCGCGATCAGGGGCAGAAGCGGTGCCATGTTGGGAGCGGGCGGAGCAGGAATTAGCCGTGATGATGGTAAATGGTCTGGCTCTGTTTCACCATGCCCTCATTAAGGGAAATGGCTCACAGAGGCCCAGAGCAGGGATGATTGCACACGCCGTTAACCCCGCGTCGTCTGTGACGAATCAGCCTCCGGCCGAGTGCGATCTGCTGTCAGTGTGGAGAAAACAACACGTCTCTACCAAACCACATGTTGCTGTCACACAGACCCGGGAACGACTGGTTTCCTGGACATACTCTAATGTTCAATATGCGGATAATATTTATGCTGTTAGATATGAAATGTGTAATAAAAATGTAAATACAGATGTGCAGAGAGTCCTTGTTTTGTCCTCCAGATGTCTGCAGCTCTCATTAACTTCCTGCCTCAGTGAGAGGAAGAGACGGCAGAGAGTCGGAGGGCTGCAGAGACGCAAAACGAAGATGACACTGAAGATCAAAGCATGAAAATGGATAATGAGGAATGGAAGAACAAAGAGGGGAAGAAAGGCTTCTCCTGCCTCGTGTCGTTTTCCTCTCCAGCATCTCATCTCTCTTTCACTTCCCTCCACTCCGACATGTCACAGATCCTCTGATCGGCTCTTAACAGCCAATCAGCTGCAAAACTCTTCAACAGAGAGTAAAACACAGACGGCTGCAGAACACACAGAGCAGACCGTTTGTTTTAAAGCAGCCGTCTGTACATATGTTTGCACATCGACAAGCAAAGCATCTACTCTGTCCTTCAGGTTGGAGATCTTGTTGAAGTTAAGGTTAAAACTGGCACCGACTCTCTGCAGTCAGCTCACCTGGTCTGACTGCAGCACTAGAAGTTTTTAGTTTGTTACGTAACAGAAATATATTTTTAGAAACAACTCATATGTGGCCTTGAGCTCAGCTGTGACAATATAACTTTTAGGAAAACAAACCTTTTTCTCACACACACACATGCAGAACTCTTTACATCCTTGTGACATTTGCAGAAATCTTTTTTGGTTCATTCTAATATGTTAACATTTGCATCGTACTTGCACAGGACAGGATTTTGCAAACATTGGGACTCAATGAAAACACGATGTGACATTTGTTTTTGAAGCGAGTAAAAAAAGAAAATCCCGGCGTAAAATTCCACCTCTTGTGCCGCCTGAATGTGTGGAAGCACTTCAATAAAACCTACAGCTGAAACCCTCTTCAACACTGATTTAGATAATGGACCCGAGCTCATTATATTACTCTGTTAAACTTGTGGCGAGAGAGAGATCCACAAATAGAAGAAAATAAAATAAATGTTGCCATTTATTACTAAAGACATGTTGGAGAGACGAGGGGGGAAGACAAAGACGTTAATGAAAGATGTTGTTATAAGAGAATCATGTCCTCTAATATCTTCACCTCCGATTCAATTAAACGTCCTGATTTAAGACTGTCCATTAAACACCACAGGAAAAGTTAATGTGTGAGAAAAGGAAGAAGAGGAAGATGAATATAAACCGTCACATCTGGCTCCTCATTAATATATATATAAAGTTTAATTCTCATTAACTGCAGCTGCAGCGACGGCTGGCAGATGTCTGTTTTAATGGACGCTTTTATGACATTTCAACACTGGAACAAGTCGGTAAGATGACCTTTAAGATGTGTGTGTCTCAAAGATTCTCACATCACTTCATATCTTCTCTGAGCTCATTAAAACCCCAAATCCAGAGATGATAAATCAACATGTTCCAGCAAACAGTGAAGTGTGATTTAACCTCAGAGCACCTTTGACTCAGAGGATAATGTTTGTATAGAAATACAAAGTTTGCAGCCAACGCAGTGAGAATATTAAAGCAGGTTTCACTTTCACACTCTTATGTAAGTAGAACTAAACAGCTGCAATGAAATACTGCAAGAATCACTTCTGCAAACATTTGTTTTGCACTTCATGACTGATTGAATGATTTAGTATTTAACCCTCCTAACCCCATCGAGACGTTTCAAGGTGTTTCATGCAGTTTTTTTTGCTCCCTTACATTTTATTCACTGTGTAATCAGCACAATCATGGCGAGAATTGTGAACAATTTAAAAATATGTTTTGTGCAGTTATGACACAAAAGAAGTGTTCAAGTTTTTAAAAAATTTGAAAAAATAGTCTCATAAACCTGTAATTTTTCCAAGTGTCCACAAGTGTCATGAATATTGTAAAAAAAAAAGTCTCCACATGCTATACATAATAACTTAACTACATAATAACTATTTACATGTCTGCAGCCTCTCTGTCCTCTCCTCTCAGCTCTGTGTAAACAGATTTTCAGTGAATATTTGTCCCGTGACCGTTGGTCTCAGCAGAATCAATCCTGGCTTCACAGAGTCTCTGAGGAGCAGAATTTAATGTTTCTAACAGGATCTGGTTAGTGCAAACTTAATTTTTGGCAACGTTTTAAATGAGACATGCAGAATCAAGTGATTTTGACAGAAATATCACAATTTTAAGCTTTTTTTGGTTACTTTTTCAAACACAAACTTCGTCTGATCTGTTCAAGGACTGTGGGAAAGCATCTTTTTATGAAAAACTGTGTATTTTCTGGTGATTATTAAAAAGAAAACATGCTTTACAGGGTTATGTGTGATGCCAAAAGTAAGAAAAATAAAACAAACATTGTTTTTGATGGCATACTTCAGCTCAGCAGTCTCTATTCTCTCTGTGAGCCGCCTGTGTTTGTGCAGGTCTGTTCAGCATCAGGCTGCAGTGACAGTGTAGCATCACCTGCTGCAGGCGATATTATTATCCCGTCTTATTATCCCCCTTGACAGCTTCTCTTATTAGTCACAGGCTGCTCTGCCTAAGAAAGTAAAGTTGTTTAGCCTCCAAATATATGTCAGTACACTCACTCTTTATTCCTGTCACACTCCAGAGCTCCTGGCAGTTAGTCGTGTTTACATTTTCTAACTGTTTTAGGTTTTAGTCACACTGGTACAGCTGAAGCTGGTATCTTTGTGTCTGCTGATGAAGCTCTGCAGTGTGAATTTTCTTCTTTCTACTATTTTTGTGAGGGATTTTGTGAGTGAAAGTTGCCGACACATGAGATCTAACAGTGTTTATCTCACCAACATGCACGAACAGATGGTATTCATCCCACTGAAACGAGCAATTTAGGACAGGTTTCCAATATTCATGGCACTTGGAAAAGTCTTTTATATATAAATTCCATTTTTTTAAATTATATTTTATCTGAAAATTCTTTTTTTTCATGGTTTTTGTCATTCTAACTGTGTTATTCTGCAAAAAAAGAGACATTTTTGAGTTGTTCACACTTCTTGCCATGATTGTTCTGATTCCACAGAGGTGTAGATTTTATATTTTGCAGTGAAATACAAAGCCACAATGAGTAAAATGTAAAAAGAGATAACATGCCCTGAAACAGCTTGTTGGGGTTCATACCACATGGCAGAATTTCATCTCAACAAATAAAGTTGTTGTGGTTTCCTCGACTCTAACAGAGTTAAAGAGGAGAGTTTAAGCTCCAACTCTTTCCTTAATGACACCAGTGTCCTGGAGCCCAGTGTGGACATTGACAGATTGTGTGTCATTATTGCTCATTAGGTGGTACTTTTTTCTTTTTTTTTTACAATTGGTGTCAAAGCCAATCTCATTCTGAAATATTTAATCATCACGTGGCAGCTAAGGATAAAAGAGACAACCAGAGCCACAGGACGCAGAACATGATGAACATGATGAACATGCCAGAACTTTCTTGTTTCGGCGTTTGGACTTCTTGGAAAAAATGACAGCAAGAGGAACTGAAACATAAGTAACAGTTTCATCACATCACCGTCATCCACATTCCACTTCCAACACTTCGTCCAATATGTTTTCCGACAGATAATAATAATATCCTTTATTTAACCAGATAAAACCTCGATTTGAAATCTCTTTTCCAAGAGGGACCTGGCACGGCAACAGCAGACAGTTACAAACAAACAATTCAAAACACCTCAACACGTTAAAATGACAGAAAAATCGAGAGTCCAAACATTGTCCAAGATTCTCCCTTAACAAAGCCTTAAATTCCCCAACGGTGACCAGTTTTGTTAGTTTCGAGTCCATCTGGAGACCATTCCAAGAGGACGCTTCACACTTAAAATTTGTGCAAAATTTGTGCAATAATCAAACGTATATCAGCCAAAACTTTATCGTCTTCAAGGAGGAATTTGACCAGAGCCTGCAGATCTAGAAACCGAAGTATTGAGTCATAAAAGTGTACTGAGGTAGATGTAAACTAACTCCCCATGGTGCTTCGTCATGCTGCAGCAGAATCTAAAGCCCCTGTCAAACAGCAGAGACAGACAGACAGACAGACAGACAGACACCGTCCCTCTCAGATCCATTTGTCCATCCCTTCAGGACAGACTTGTGACAGGGTGAAGGTCTCACACGTCATCTCGGACTGAAGGACGCCTTTTATCGTGACACAACCCTGCTGTGACAGCGGACCTGAACATCCCGTGCTTTGGGAAGGAGCTGAAGGTCTGTGGGACTGTTTCAAGGAACATTTTTTATAGTCACGAGTACATTAACAGAACAGTCGGTTTGTCGACGTGTCGACTTCTATGACATAAGTCGATGTTACTGTGGAGGAGTCGACGAGTCGTGTGTTATCCTGTCTCTGCCTCTGATTGGCTTCAGCAAATATATTCTCCTTGAGTTAACCAATCGCCTTCATATAAAGGGAGGTAACGTTATTTGGTGCGTAAACACAAGACCGATCAGATTAAAAACAATAGAAGACACGGGCACAAAGAGCCTCACTCCACTCCGGCTGCCAATTCCTAATATTCCTGTTGGATTCTTCCACATGGCGACTTAATTTTCATTTTAAGGAACCTGTTACATTCATTGTAACGTGTTAAACGTCATTGACAGATAAGTCGACGTGAAAAAATCTGAAGTCATTAATCCCCTAGTCATGAGTATGTTTGGGCACCATCTGCATAAACCTCAAATCTGCTTTTCACTATTTTCTTCTGGTCTCATCCATAAAATTCAGATTGTCTGTAAATTAACTGCAAAGAAAACCCCAATACAGTAAATATACTTCTAACACTCCACAATGCCATAAACGAGTGACAGATGCTCAGTGCAATGAATCCATACATTGGGCCGTATATTGTGTTTAGACACTTTGATGAGCCGGTTTATTAGAACATTAACACTGAAATAAAATTAAAAATGAATGAAGAGAGACAATGAGAGGAGGAAGGCAGAAAGGAAGCAGGAGCTGCAGGAGGACAGCAGGACGTGCAGCTCCTGAAAACATGCAAATGAGAGTGTGTCTGTGTCATAAAGACAAAGAAGTCATGTGACAGCCGGCTATATTTGGTGTCTATTACACACACGCAGACACACACACACACACACACACACAGACACCCTCTGTTTTCGTACGAGGG
>CAFUXE010000236.1:942413-954914 GCA_903364295.1 Serranus cabrilla | reverse complement strand
GTTTGTTCCTGAGCCTGTTTGTTCCTGTTTGTTCCTGAGCCTGTTTGTCTGTTTGCAGAGTTTAATGACACAGATTTCACAGAGTGTGTGTGTGTGTTTTTGCTCCAAAGAATCCTGGCATTTCGAGATCTCAGAACTGATGCTCAGGCTTGATGATTTCCTAAAACGTACAGAGTGGATCGGTCTGTTGTTATGGAAACAGTACCCTTTTCCCTGACAAAAATCCCTCCAGGCGCCACTTTTTCCCTGACAGAAATCCTCGCTCCGAATGAACACAGCCTCTCTTCTCTCTGTCTCCTGGCTGCTCAATTCAGCACGATGTTTCTCACTCCCTGTGGTCCACCTTCTCTTTTTTTTCTTCTGTTTCTAGCATTAAACAGATGCTCGTAGAAATCCCTGCTCCTGACTCGTGTTGTTGCTATGAGCCGAAACCGCGGCGGCACTGCGGCGAAAGTTAAATCTGACAGCAGTGATGGCTGGAAACACGCTAAGCTTGCAGCGCTGTCAGGGAAAAGTGCTATAAAACACGTCTGGGGAAAGAGAAAGCAAAAAGACGCTGAGAAAAGAGTTTCCCGACAGACACGCACCCTCAATTAATGCTGCCTGATGGCTTTTATCGTTTGTGTTTGTTTACAGGGACGAGTGGATTGGACAGCCACTGTCTGCTCTCCATCTGTCATTAAACCGTTTTATAGCTGCTCCATCGACAACAAAACTGCACTTTCTCTTTCTACTCCTTCTCAAAAGAATTTTCTTGAAAGAGTTTTGTGCTGCAGTGTGTGTAATGATGTGTCGGTTGCATGTACCCATTCATTGTGTTCTATCTAGAAACAGCATGAGAACATATATAATGCATGAATCTACCTCTTTAACCAGAGCGTGTGTGAGAACAAATCAAAGGTTCAAAATGATTTTTATTGCAGGTTTAAACTCCCCGGATGTTGTGTTACTGAGCATCAAAAAGGCTGCTGCTGCCTGAGGACGACGCTCAGCTCGTTTTACTGTAAACAAGATCCTCTGATGTAAAGAAGGGAGGACGGCGAGAGGGGAAAAATGGGTGAAAATGCAAAAATAGTTGAAGACGATGCTGTTAAGATAATCTGGCATTGCTTGATGAAACAGCAGTAAATGTTGAATGGATAGGTTTCAGGTTTTTAAAGTCTGTCACAACACAGTAACCACAAGACAAATGCACCCTGACAGTTATGGGTTATTTTGCTTTCTGTCCATTGTGGTTTGAAGTGATCCCTTCTTCACATATCTGCAGTGGGAGCGATGGGGCAGAGGATCAAAAAATATATTTTTATCTTCATGTGTCCTGATAAGAAACCTTCATTTGACTACAAAGTGGCTAAAGTGCCTTAAAACTGCATTCTTTCAAATGGCCAGCAGGGGGAGACTCCACTGTTTGCAAACAGAAGCCAGATTGTATAGAAGTCTATGAGAAAAATACCCAAAGTAATCATTTAACATATTACCTCAGTAAACATTTTCTTAATGAGTTTATGTGCTCAATTGCAAGTTTTAAGTCTTCTTAAATATATTTTGGTCTCATTTGGAGTAAAATACGCGCTTTAGGGCGAGGCTCGCTTGTGATTGACAGGTGTGTTTTTGTGACCCTTTAACAGTGAAATTTTGAAGTTTAATGAAGTTAATAATAACATTTTAGATGCCCTGAAACATCTCAACATTGTTCAGCTGTGGTCACTGATTATAATTCCCCAAAAAACAAGATGGCAATGGCCAAAATGTCAAACTGGAGGCTTCAAAACTGTAGTCCACAAACTGGCACAGTGGGTACTTCCACTTCTTTTATAGTGACTTATTTAACTGGGTCAGTTTTTGGTCTTCTAAAAATGCCGTACGGGTTTTACTGGAAGAACATCAGTGTTCCTGTCAGGACAGATAGTGTTGGACTGCTTCTGCTCGGACTAAGACACAACAAGGGGATAAAAAGAAGTTGAATGACAGCCACTCGATTTAACTCAAAGAGCTGAAGCTTCATATTAGCTCAAATAAAGGAGGAGTCATTGATGAGAAAGCAGTTTTCGTCACATTTTCTTTCTCTGTATCAGGGATAAATCTAGTTTGAATAATCCTTGCAGGTATTTTAACAATCTCCACTTGTGTTCAGGGCCACGTGTAGCACCCACCGGACGAATCCCAGAGTTCCTTTGTATGTTCGTCTGTCTTTCTTTGTCTCTTTCTGCTGCTCTCTCACAGCGTTAGCCTCCCACCGTCCCTGCCTCCCTCCATCACACCTGACACGTGAGCAGCACAAGCCTGTACTTTTCTTTTGTTCTGGTCGCTCCGCCGTGAGCACAAACATTTTACAGTAATTAATAACTGCAGTGAGACTGTGTTTTGTGGGTGAATGTCACATCTTTCCATCTGGTTCAAAGTGACTAAAAGGGTGAATAATTGCAGAGGCAGCACAGTGAAAAGGACAAAGTAAAGTTTGTGACACATAAATGTGCAATCAAACTTCACAATTGTGTAAAAAAGGCGTGAATTGTTACATTTCCAAATAGGCTTATTTACTGAGCAAACATCAGTTCTAACACAGAAATAACAACGGACAGCTTAAGGAGAGCCTACATTACCCACGATGCAACTCAACAGTTCAGAGCAAAAGTCAGCCAAACAACCAGGTATTTACATTTTCAAATACAATCACTTGAAGTTTAGCTTGGTTTAGTTTATTAAAGACATTATCCTATGCAACCACTACGCTTCAAATCACTTCATTCTACATGTTATAGTACAAAATACTAGTTTTACATAGTGAAAAGAAACTGTAAACAGTCATTATTGTGGGAGTTTGAACTTTTCCACAGTCCTTGAACGGATCACGGGTTAAGAAAGTTCCCGTAAAAAGGTAAACTTTATTATACATCTATTAACTCATTTAAAATGTATCTAAAAATAAACTATTTCCACTAAGCAGATCCTCTTAGAAACATTAAATTCTGCTCCTCAGAGACTCTGTGAAGCCAGGATTGACAAATATTCACTGAAAATCTGTTTACACAGATCCCAGAGGAGAGGTCAGGAGAGGCTGCAGACAATGCAGTAAAGAAGAAGGCAGAGAAGTTTTTCAGTTGTTCTTTAGGCTGAGGAAAAACCTGTGTGTGTGTGTGTGTGTGTGTGTGTAGGTTAAATGTCAGCTCTTCCCATCTGCTTCAAAAGAACAACTCAACATCTTTCTCAGCTGTGATTATTTCTATAAAACGGCCTCCAAATGTCACACCTGGAGCACAGAGAGAACAAGCTGCTTTTACATTCTGTGTGCAGTCGCTGTGCACGGACAGGTGAGCCGGTCAGCCTCCTGAACCAGCTACGACCTCCTGGATAACATGTGGATCCATCCCAGGTAATTACCCCCAATCCACCTACTCAATACCGAGTCCAGCACAGTCCATACATATAAACACACTCACATTTGATTTTAACTCTGTGATTTGAATTTGATATTTGATGCAGCACTCTAATTTAGATAGATAGATAGATAGATAGATAGATAGATAGATAGATAGATAGATAGATAGATAGATAGATAGATAGATAGATAGATAGATAGATAGATAGATTGATTGATTGATTGATAGATAGGAAACGACGAGTTAAAACAGGTTAAAATGCCCTTCAGCAGTTTTCAGTGCAGACACTCACAGAAAAGCAGCAAATCTTAAAGATTTGACTTGATGAATGAATTTAATCACCAGCGACTGAATTATTTTCTCCGGATCAATCTATTGATTTGTGGGCTAATATTTCAGCAGCAGCATCGACTGAACTGCTGACAGATGGAGCGACTAAAGCAGCAGCAAAGATATAAAAGCCTTTTATTATTTATGGATACATTATTTAAAGTATTTCATTCATGAACGGCTGTGTGGTTTCTTTTTTTTACAAAGATGGTGGCTGTTTCTATTATTATTTTATTTTTTGATCCCTTTATTTATCATTATTTTATTTTTTGTTATTGCTGTGAATGTAAGGGCATTTTATTTAAATTTAAATTCATTTAAAGTCTCTGTAATGTTGGAAAAAATCCACAAAAAACTCTGAATAAAAGAAAAATGTGGTGCTACTAAACGTCAGGTCTGAAGGCTGGAGAGGTTTGAGACCGAACAATCACAGAAATCCTTCACAACAAGAGTGAAATCAAAGCTTACCGCAAAAACATCGTCTAAAGTCTTCTGTGTCAGCGCTCAAAGCCTTTCACACAGTGAAACCATGTGCCAGCACAGTGGGATCATCACTACCAGCTTCCAATACCAAAGAAATCAAAGTTTGGTTGGCCTTTAACACAAATTCCTCTTACCTTATGATGACATACATGACCAGGAAGTTCCCCACCAGGCCGATGACGCAGACGATCATGTAGACGACCACGATGGTGACCTTGACGCCCGTCGGCAGCAGGGCGTCGGTGTCGTTGTAGGAGCCGCTGAAGTTGTTCTGGAACAGCGAGTCGTTGTAGAGCGGCAGGTAGCTGAGCTCGGCCAGCAGGAAGTCGTCCGGGAACTCCATCTCTGACAGACAGCGAGGGGGCGGGGCTTCACACCCACCTGACCAGGAAAAGGGAGAAATTACTTACAACATAATATATCATAATGAGCTATTTATTACTAATTTGAATGTATTATCATCATTTTGTACATTATTCTCATAATTAATTAATTAATGTCGACATTCCCATACATTCAGCAAAGTAATTCATGTTTCCCTGCTGCCATCAGCTGACCACACATCCAACAGTTCAGAGACTCACCTACTCTGGGAGCCTATCATTTTAAACAGGACTCTTCATGCTTCCCTTTCAGTTTAAAACCTCTTCTCCTCCCTTGTTTCCAGATGATTTCAGTGCTAATCCTCACACACGTGTAGCTAGCTCTCCAGTCCCTCGGCGGTAGTAATCAAGCTACTGTCTAATAGTTTGTCTAATTCTTCAGAGAGAGACACTCAGGTAGCCTCACCTTCCGCTCCGGACACTGTGAGGGTCACCTGGTTCCCTTCATGCAGTCTCCACAAATTCCCGCCAAGCTATCCACGCACCAGCCCCTGGACAGCCTCTGCTGGCCCCCCACGCTGCTACCTGTCCCCGCTTCAGCTGCTCAGCTATGTCCCGTTTCCTCACGGCAGAAAACCAACACGGTGCAAGTTCCTCTCACCATATTTCAGCGTCCAAACTGTCTGCTCGTCCATTCAGTGTCTGCAGGCTGCTGTCATCACGTTTCGAGGCGCTTCTCCAAACAGAAACATTGTTTTCACCCTCACGGTGCTCCCTGCTCCATGAGACACAATTACCGTAAATTCTGTAATAGCAGCGCCCTTTTCTTGCCTGATACTAGCTCTGTTTAAAGCAAGCATTATGTGTAGGCAGCATTGAATATCTCTCTGCATTAAGGAGCATGTCCGCATATTTAACAAATACAAGATCTCATTGTTACAAAACGTCCGTTAAAAAAAAAGAAAAAAAAGTGCGCACCATGCTGTTTATTACTATACTCTCTGTGTCCTTTCAAAATAAAAGAATCAAAGTCATCATTATGAGTGGAAGTTCTACTGTGCACCTCCAGTACTTTGTAATATCTTCATTTGTGACTGTGTTTAAATATGCATGGTTTTATTTTGGATGTAGCCTGCTGCTGTTGTTGTTGTTGTTGTTAGTCATTTTATGATTAAAGAACAAAACTTGTTATTACATTCATATGTTACCACTGCTGTGTTCTGATTGAGAGGTCTGGTTTTCCTAAAAAATGTGTATACCCATATCCGGCTGTTCTTCTGGATCTGGTCGCAGTTTGATGTGTACAAGCCAGAATGCATTCGGGTTATTCTGGCCCACAATCCTCAGGAAGCAGATCAAAGCTTGAGGGGGAAAGTTCCTCTCTATTTCAAGTTTATTTTTCTCATTGCATCGGTCTATCATGACCTCGTGTATTGCAGTGATTTGCATGAAACCATTAGCTGCTTCATGGCTCTAGCTTGACCTCATGCAAACCAAACCAACCATGCTTTATTGCAGAGTATTTCTTTTGCTGGTGGCAACATTTGATTACAACTCTCCCTTTAGATGCTAAGACTTTCAAATAGGACTAAATTATTTCATAGCATCTATTATCGTAATCATTTCCAGTATTCTCTCACGAGCCTCTCACATTATCTGTTCAATCAAATAATATGTTATAATACACTTCTATATTTATTTACTTACTCTAGTAGCTCCCAATTGAAATTCATGGGGGAAAGGGGAGGATATATAGTAGACAGAAAGAAAAGAGAGAGAGGAAAAAAAATAAACAGGAAAGAAATGGATGTTGTAGGAAACCACAAAGACAGGAGGATCAAGAGACAGATACACAGGAGGAAGGAAGACGCTTTGGAAAAATGAGAGAAATGGGATGGAGCAAACTGAAAGGACAAGTGGGAGCAGGAAAAGGAGGAGAGGAATTGACAGCATCAAATTTACTATTAATGCACTGCCACGTGAGGAATATATTAACGCCAAGATGTGTGAGAGAGAGACTTAGGGGAAAGAATGAGAGGGCCGGGAGGGAATGACATCAATATTTATGCGTGTTAATGCGGTAAAAATAGAGAAAGAAAGCAGTCGATGGATGTAAGGGATAAGGCTGTGGTGCTAACAATCCATTTCTGTGTGTGTGGCTTTAAACCCAAAGCCCACTGATTCCTAATGATGAGTCAACTGTAAAAAAAAAAAAAAAAATAGTCAAATATAATTTATTTCATAAAGTGTCAGTAATTGCAGCTTTGAGCAAACATAACTCAAGGACAAAGAAATAATGTACATATTGGTGACTATTTCCAGCCGTTGATTACTGGAGCGTTTCATTGAATTCATATCCTGTATCAAATACATTTATTGAATTTATTTTGAATTCATTCTCGAATGGAATTAGTTTCAAGTAACAAAACCTGCAACTTACATTCATCTAATGACCTTTTTGTTGGCTGAAAAAGCAGATACTACCTCTGCTGATCAGTAAAGCAAATGGAATTAAATGCATCTGGACAAGCTACTTGTTCCACATACTGAGGGAGAATTGATTTGGTAAAAATGTTGATAAGATATAAATACAAAGTTTAACTGGAGGTTCTTTAGATAGATCATTTGAGCTGCCTCTCTGTTGGTCCCTTGCTGAACTAAAACAGTCTACTTGCAGTGAACATCTACACCAACTGTCGATAAAATTAAGAAAAGCAAAAGGCTTCATTTCAGCTGTTTCTGAAGCGACCTGTTAATTAGCTGCAGCCGATTTATAAAGCTAGCCAGTGGACTGCCAAAGCAATTGACACTTGTTACTTGTAATAAAATGTGGATAATTCAGAAATTAAGTGCCATAGCTTGCTGACATATAGCTAACATTAGCTTTCTAACATATAACTCACATTAGCTTGCTAACATATAATTAACATTAGCTTGCTAACATATAATTAACATTAGCTTGCTAACATATCGCTAACATGAGCTTGCTAACAGCCAACTTGTCCTTTCTGGTAGACGTAGATTGTTAAAATAACCGGATGGTATGTTTAAATCTAGTAGTTTGGGCTAGAAACATGCATAGTTGTATATTGTGTCACCAATAAGTCTAGTTTTTGGTTTTGGCAGATTTTAAAAACTTGGTTGTGGTTTTGAGCATTTCACCACACAGCAGCTTTTAGACATGTTTCTGTTGTTTGCTGACAGACGGTATTGATAAGGTGGCTGCTTCTTTCAATGCAAAGTCAATGGAGAGAGATGGATTGTTTTCCCCTCCGGCGGGGGCGGGGACTGCTGTCTCTATGGACAGCTGGCTAGTTAGCTTCATAGCTCGCTAATTCCACCATGCTTTCATGCTGCACTGGTAACAAAAAATGACTGGTCCTTCAGAGCCTAGACTGTAGTGAAGAGTCTGCTAAGCCTGAAGGTAAAGCTCTTGATGTCCTGGTCAATCTACTTCCCAACCCTCATCCATGATTATGAGCTTTGGATGGTGACTGAAAGAATAAGCTTTTGTGATGATGGTGACTGGAAGGAGAAGATCATGCATACAAGCAGCTGAAATGAGTGTTCTTCCAGGCGTCAAACATAGGCTCTACAAGGCTCCGGCTGCACAGACAACACCTTTCCACGTCAGCTGCAGCAGCAGCACATCAGAATGCTGCCATGGAGCAGGCTCGCTCCCTCACTCTCTGCCCGCTCATGAATATTCATCAAATCAAAACAGCAAAGTAAATCTGCTGTGCTGCTGAATTTCCCCGGGGTTAGTGCCAGGCTCAATACACGGGGGTTATATATGCTCTAATATCTCTCTCTCTTCTCTCATACCTCCATCCTGTCCTCATCTCTCCATCCCGCTCTGTTGACACCTCTATTTCCTTCTCACATCTACTATCCACACTGAAGACAGCTTGTTGTGCTGTGCAGGTTTGAGCTCTGCTGCAGCAGTGTGTGCGTGCACACGTTGCTGCGTGTGTGTTTCGGTTGCCTAAGCTCTAAAGTGTGTGTCCATGTAAGGCTGCAGTGGTACCACCTCTATTATGTGCGAGAGGACAACGAAGCACGAATGACACTGATGTTACTGTGACTGCAACAGCGCAACGTGCATGTAGGACAGAAAAGCGACACTATCTGATTTTTACACTTCAAATGCCGCTTTAATGAGTGTACCTCGGTTATTTCATCGTTATCCTTTTTTCCACCCCAGTTTTAAGCAACGCTCCTGAAAAGTCTGTGAAATAAACTGTGGATTGGTACGATAAAGTGAGGATGACATAATTAACGGAGCAGCAGGAACTCTGATTCATTGTGGCATTTCAGAACGGTTTCCAACTTCAGATGGCATTTGTGTTATTTTATCCAAAGAGTGCGTCTTCTCTGATTCATGTGCTGTGTGGGGTTTCTGTCACCTGCTATCCTGAGACAGAGAGTGGGGGTTACCTGCAACAAGTGTCAGCGGCCGAGCGTTCAGGGCGGCCTTTGTTCTTATGATTTGTCAGTTTTGGTCTTGTCACATCATCTCTATGTTCCCCAGCTCTCTGTTCTCGTGGAATAACACATAAGACGCACTTTATTTTGAAATTTATTTTTCCACTTTGCATCAGTCCACCTGAAACAAGCTTGGGCCCAGAGAAGTTAGCGGCGTTATATTATATTGTTGATGCATGGCTTTTGATTTGCATTGTCTTGACTTGCAGCCACAAACTGTGTTTACAGACAGTGGTTTTCTGAAGTGTTCCCAATATAGTAATGTCCTCCATACAGTCATGTTAGCTTTCAGTTTAGTAATGCGATCACCTGTTACCTGTTTACCTGTGGATTGTTTTACTGTGTTGCCAGTCTTTTGTCGCTGCTGTCCCAACTTCTTTTGAAATGTGTTGCTTGTATCAAATTTAGATGATGAGGTTAAACATGAAAGTTTAAGTAAATGATCACTTTTCTGGTTTTTTTTACATAGCATCCCAACTTTTTTTCAATTTGGGCTGTAAGTGATAAAGGACAAAAAGTTTATAATTCAACCAGAAATATTGGAATGACTTGATTTCATTATTGTGTTAGTAACCGTTAGCATTGATACTGTATATAGTCAGTTGCAATAAACCTTTGTTTTTTTTTTAACAGCAAAATGAGACATGAATGTAATTAAATGACGTATAGAATCTAAAAATGTTTATATCCCGAGCTGCTGTAATTCTTTACTATCCAGACTGAAAAAAACCTGCTTTGAAATCCAATGAAGTGGTGAGGGCGTGTTACAGTAGACCTCAGTGTGATGATGAATATGATCAAGGAAATCCAGTTGTTGTTTTTTTTATTTGATCAAACACAACAGCATATTATTCCCTGGTCCTGAGGATTAGTGTGCCGAAACCCCAATGAGGTTGTTAAACAACACACATAATAAATATTACTGACTAAATATACATAGAAGAGGTCATCCAGTTGCTGTATGTTTTGGGACCTGCCGGCTCCCTCGCCCCCTCAGAGGAAACTCAGAACACAAACAGCGGTTAATAAGCCCATACAGTTCAGGTAAACTGTGTAGGACGATGAAGTCTGCTTATTTTCAGCCTTTCAGCATGTTCACGGCTGTCCGAATGGTTACAGTTACATAAAAAGACACGATCCCGGTCTCTGTTTTATCTCTGTTGCAGCGAATAGTTGGACTACACTGATAACAAATGTCCTGCACTGCTGGTGTTAAGCTTGTGTTGCACTGGAACACTTTGTAGCAAAACACATAGACAATAGTATTTAAGATATTGTTAAAAATACACAGTTTATTGTACTGTTAAAGCAGGCATTATTGGCAAAATTTGAACTTTTCGACAGTCCTTGAATGGATAATAGGTTACAAAAGTCTCGTTAAAAACCAAAATGAAGCTTATATGTTTTTCTCACTGCACATAACATAGCAACAGTTTATTAAGACGAGTTTTGAGCCAACAAGGACATCAACCCTCTGAATGTTAAGACCACAGGTACATTTTTGCTCTATTTAAATTTTACCCTCTGTAGCCTTGTATTTCACTACAATATATAAGTCCTGCAGCTCTATGGAATCAACACAATCATGACTAAAACTCAACTATGAACTCAAAAGCAGTTTGTGCAGAATACCACAGTTATAATACTATTGCATCGTTTAAAAAAAAAAAAAAACACAAGTTAAATTTCTGTGATGAATGATTCTTTCATTCATTGGGAAAAAAATGGTTCTCCACATGCTATACATGTTGAACTATTGTCCTGTTTACGGCCTCTCCTGTCCGCTCCTCTCAGCTCTGTGTAAACAGATTCTCAGTGAATATTTGTCCCGTGACCGTTGGTCTCAGCAGAATCAATTCTGGCTTCAAAGAGTCTCTGAGGAGCAGAATTTAATGTTTTTAACAGGATCTGGTTAGTGCAAACTGTTTATTTTAAATGACACATGGATAATATTTAGTGATTTTTAGAGAAATATGACAATTTTATGCCTCGTTTTTCTAATGGAAACTTTTGTAACCTATGATCTGTTCAAGGACTGTTGGGTTCTGATTCCTCTCAAAAATTCTGGCTAAACTGATTTTTACTTGTCGTGTTAAGCACTTATTGTGCTGGTTTTTGAAAAGTTCTATACAAATAAAGATCATGATCCGCTCAAGGACCGTCAGAAAGTTCAAATGCACACCGGTTTTTACAGTTTCTCTCTGTGATAAATGGTGTATTTTTGGTGATACTTCAAAGCAACTTTGAGTTGTTTTTTGTAAAACTAAAATATACGACTGATCTGTGGAAGTCTCTTGATGATATTTCCCTTTGCTAAAAAACACAGTAAGCAGCAATTCTGATTCATAATCATAAAGGGCAGAATCTTGTGTAGCAGATGTTTGAAGGGCAATTCAGGACAGAGTTGATTCACTAAATATCTGTGAGTAGCTCCTTCCTCATGACCTTATCAGCTGCTCGCTCTTCACTTCTGTCCCTCAAAGTTTACCAGACAGCAAAACTCTGCTGGGTTTGACCTGTCGTCACATGGGCTCCACCTTCTCAGTCACATTAGTTATGGTGCAGATGACAGTGTAGATATGGACAGGAAAAAAAACTAGTTTCCAGGAATCTAGTGATGTGTTCAAGTTCTCAGAATCTTTCGAAAAACAATGAAATGATCTTTTGTTTTGTCCGTAAAACACACTTATATACAGTAGAGACCTGCTGCAGAGTATCTCAGTAGTAACGCTGTGTCTCACACACACACACACACACACACACACACACACTGCACCTCAGGTGTTGGAAGTAAACACACTTAAACGCAACACAAGACGAAACAAGTGTTACAAGAACACTTAAACGCACCACGCGCGCAGAAAACACGTAAATGCAGCATAAACGCGCAGATACAACACTTTCAAATCCAAGTATGTCACGCACGCACACATGCACGCACGCACGCACCGCGCCAAGAGCCATCAGTATCCATACAGTGTGTTATGGCAAGCTTTCAGCCGGAGCAGCTCAACGTAAACACAGGGACAGACTGCAGGCGCGTTTTCACACGCAGTGCGCACTGTGGTGGTCCCGGACTCAGACGCATAGATCTACATACATGCGCACATGGGGCACGCGCAGAGACGTACCTGCAGCGGAGCGTCGGGCTGTGCGGCACCTCACCTTTCAGCCGGCAGCAGCTCCACAGCTCCCCGCGGACCGCCCCGAGGACACAGCCGCTCCAAGTTGTTGTGCTCTCCGCCGCGTCACCGTGCACCGTCTCGCTCTCCGTCCGCGTCCTCTCTCGGTCAGTTCTCTTTAGATTCCTCCCGCTGTCATCACCAAGAAGTCGGTGTGGTGGACTGTGTCAAAATCCCAAAACCTCCAGTCAGTCTGTCCAGGTTTTCCCCGGGATGACGAGGGGAAGAAAAGCCGTTTCACCTCCAGTCAGCATCAGCTGGCAGGCAGACAGAGAGAGAGAGGGAGAGAGAGAGAGAGAGAGAGAGAGAGAGAGAGAG
>CAFUXE010000236.1:890814-942297 GCA_903364295.1 Serranus cabrilla | reverse complement strand
GTGTGTGTGTGTGTGTGTCGCCATTCTTCTATATACAGCACGTGCAACCATTTGTATTTATACATGTGTGTGTGTGTTTGTGTGTGTGTTTGCTCACACTGTGTTTGAAGTGTACAAATCTCTGCATCTAAGGAGCAACACGTGATCAGGGTAATCCAACCTGTTAGTGTAATCAAATTACTGTCCAATGAAACACTGGGACCAAAGACATCGATGTCATGAGTCTGATGTTGGTGATAAATAAACAGAGCAACCTGTGAACAGCGTGCTGCACTTTGTAGTGCGCTCATGTGACGGAGCGCGGCTACATTAATCTTTACTTCTTGCAGTTCTGCTGGAAACAGTTCAAACACGAAGAAGAAACACCAGACAGCGTCATGTGACGGATCAAACAACAGTTGCGATGGTAGCAGGAATAAGCTACTTCACTGCTTTAGCTTTAGGGGGAGACAGCAGGTCAGATGTAGGAGTTGTACCTCATCTTAAAGCTGGAACCTGAAGATGAATTTGAGATGCAACTCAGCACTGAATCCACAAGAGTCTCTGTTTCAAATAATGCAACTGCAGGGACCCCAGGATGCAGATATATCCACTTACAACAAGTGAAAATAACATATGTTTACCTGAGCATTAAGTGGGCATGTCTTTAAAGAGGAGACCCATTTTCATTCAGATACTTTAAGGTCTAAGGTCAAAGGACCCCATTTGAAAATGTCCATGTCAGTCGATAAATTTACAGGTTAAAACTGAGCCTACAGCCTCTGAGAGAAAGCAGTCAGAACACTCCGGTGTTAAGCTGCTGAATAACAGAGTCAACATCACGCAGCAGATAATTGTTTGTTTCCTGTGCAACTGTCTGGATACTAAAGTGGAATGAGGACTTTTCTCCCATGATTACATTCAGTGTTAATTGGCTGAAGCTGCTGCTGCTGCAACAAGTGATTAGTGTGTTTTCAATTCCCACTGCAGGAATATAAAAATATCAGTCTCTGATAATATCTGCATCCAGGTGCCTGTTTTACATGCAGCGTTATTTCCTCATTCATTAATTTTGACATTTTAGTTCTCAAGAAATGACCTATAACTGATGTGTTACCATGCATGTAGCCGGGAAGACTTCACTCCAACACGTGAGTAACCGTCATTTGTGAAAAGCGAAGATGGCACAAACAGAGCACAACACAGAGTGAAGAACCATTTCTACTTCTACAGGTTTTCTTCTGAGTTTTGGCCAAACCCCCGACAACAGGTTGGACTTTGATCCAGCAGCCAACCAGAAACTTTCATTACAGAATTTATGGTGTTTATGCAGATGTGTGTTGGCCCTGGAATAGCTCTGTGTCCTTATCTAGATCTAGAAAGCTCACAGAAGATTTACAATGTAAAACATTGACTTTTATAACCTGAAACTTAACAAAGGAATGTTGCCTTAAAATGCTCCTCTCCCTTCAGTTAAATGATGATATTGTTACATTCCAATGAATTCCAGTGCATGACTCTTTGAAGGACATTTCTGCTCATGTGTTCTCCTTTTTCCTGTAAAGCACTTTGTGATTTTATCTGTGAAAATTGCTCTACAGGTCATGGTAAGAAACTAAACTTTAAATAGACCGATAGAGACTTACCAGGCTGCTCGCTTCACAATTATCCTAAAAACTATTTATTCTGTTTTATAAAACAAAATTACCAGTTTCATGGGTTTGTTGACTGGAGTTCAGGTCTGTAAAGAAATGCTGGATCATTAAACAGCTCTGCAGAATTGCCACCTGCACAAAAATGGAGGGCAGCCAAACACACTCACACACACAACGTTCTCATTTATTGCACCAAAAGAACATTGAAGCAAACAGATCGCTGAAATATTTCCTCCTCAAACTCTAACATCACATTACACCGTCCTTGGTGAATCACCGCTGAGTTAAAGGACAAAGAAAAACAACAAAGTGAACCCGTGTCTGAGTTCAGACGTCTTTTCAACACTGTCGCACTGAATTAAATTGTATTTCTCCTTTACAAAGTCATATGTTGTTTTTGTGACCCGAGCTGACCCGATCAGCCAAATTACTGGTAATGAACTACTGTGGAGTGTGTGAGTGTTAAATGAGGGATTTCCTGCTGGATCTGGGAATCTCAGGACTCCTCAGGGCTCCGTGCTGCGTTCACTGTCTGGCAGCAGATGAATGCTTACCAAAACAACCAGGTTCTGGCTGAGACGTTTTAGTCTAACGTAGCGTGAAACGACGTGTTCTGCTGTGTTAACTGTTGGCTTGTTTGGTTCAGTTCATTTGAGATGGTGAAGAAGCCGAGGAGCGAGCTTTAGTGTGGATTAAATGGACCGTGCCAGTGGTTTTGTACATTTAAAAATCAGCTCACATTCTCCATTAGTGCCAAAACATGCAGCCACATTTTAGTTTTTGTGAGCCAAAACGGAGGTAACACCAGGCGGCAAACTCCAGGTCTGAGCAGTGAAGCAAACCAGGAAGTGCCTTCAGTCTGCATTCTTTCACAAATCCAGATGCATCAGATATGTTGAACAAGTTTCAGATCTGTTGCTGTTGATAATGTGAAATAAAATGAACCAACGGGAAAACCCATTTTAAAAATGACTGCACCATTGAGAGAAAGTGGGAAAGGAAAACCTCTGGTCCTCATTATATACGTTTAATTTTAGCATTGCTATTAATACATTTACATATTCCATCTGCAGATAATGGCAAATGTGTATGAAGTCATCTCCACTATCATCTCCGTAACCATGGTAACACCTATGGTGTCAGCACCAGGGCGATGATTTAATGATGAAGTGAAAAAGAGCTGAAGCTTGTGAGCCGCTCTGTGCACGATCAACGTGAATCCATTGCTCAGTTTTGTTGTGTTGAACTAATATTAATGTGACATGAAAGTATGAAAATAATCCTGCAGGATATTTCGAGAATGAGAGATCAGTTTTGATCAAACCCACTCTTCCCATTACAGTGGAGGAGTAGAGGTTAAGGAGGCTCCAAATTCGATCTCACACACTCAGTGGAGCTCTGCAGGTTTTTCATTCCACCATCGTCTCCACAGCGAGCTGCCTGCAAACAGTTTCTCTGCTGAACGAGCGTTAACGTCCTGCAGCTGCAGCTCCTCAGAGCAGCAGGTGTGACTCTGTGTGAGGAGCTACACATCTACACTGAAGGTACTGGGAATTAAACACTGTGAGGAGATTGTGGCAGCAAGGATTTTTTATATAATATATCCCAAAGGGGAAAACAAATGGTTACCAAAGTGACAAAATAAACTGACATGTAATGTTTAAAAGAACGCCAGAAATCCATTGTTTATCATACAAAAAACTGTAAAAACAGGATTTATAGTTGGAATTTCAACTTACCGTAAGTCCTTGAACAGATCATAGGTAACAAAAGTTTTTACTAGAAATAATAACCAAAAAGAAGCTTAAAATTGTGATATTTCTGTCAAAATTTCTTTATTCTAGATCAGACCAGATCCTGTTAGAAACATTAAATTCTGCTCCTCAGAGACTCTGTGAAGCCAGGATTGATTCGGCCGAGACCAACGGTCACGGGACAAATATTCACTGAAAATCTGTTTACACAGAGCTGAGAGGAGGGGAAAGGAGAGGCTGTTTACACAGAGCCCAGAGGAGAGGACAGGAGAGGCTGTGAAAATACAAATAATTTAATGTGAGTTAAATGTAAAAAGAGCAAAAAAACAACAACATGAAAAGTCTTGTTGGGGTTCAGAAGGTTAAAAAAATTGTGAATTTTTCACCCTTTACTATTAAGAAAACTGTATTACAGACAAGAGGAGAAGACAGGACTTAAACATTATATACTGCAGTGAAATGAAAAGAAACAAGCAAAAAACACCTTGAAACAGCTGGAGGTTCAGAGGGTGCACACATGAAGCTCCTCTGTAGCCAGCAGAGGTTTATAAACACATCTCTCATATCCAGGGGGACAATAAGAGGCTCTGTGGTTTGAGCTCAGGTCAGCAGGTCCATCTGTGACAGAAGGAGTGTATTTAATAATTCCTGCGTGTTTTCTTTGGACAGCGCCGAAAACAAAAGACACCATAAAGCACAAAACCAATTCCCACCGGCTTTCCTGTTACGTCTTTATCATCTTTATCTGGGAATGGTTCACCGAGTGTACGTGCTCTTCTCCAGCCACTTATTTCATAATTGTACAGAAACACATTGTGGAGCTGCTGTTTTCTCCTCTTTTTCTGTTTGTTTGTGTTTGTCAGATAAGGAGGCGTTTGTTCTTTCAGCCTCCTGCTGCTGCAACAGTTCAGGGAGTTGGGTGGAAAATATGTGTTGCAGTACTCCATCTTCATGCACAGTAATTAGTTACTCAACCAAACAGTAACTATATGATTTTATCATGTTTATCTCACAATACAGAGTTTTAAACAGCATCTGCACAAAGTGGAATTTGCTTTTGATTTTGGACATGCAGGCCTGTGTGATGATTTAAAGAATAAAACAATAAGGCAACTCTTCTGGTAGCTCATTTCCAGAACATTCAACATTTGCAAAGACACAAAACTGACATGTTTGAGTGCACACACTCACACGTACTATTAATAATGTTGCAACTCAAAGGGAGCAGTGCCTCATTAACATAGCCCCGCCCACTTAAAATCACTGAATCCTAAATAAGGCAGAAACTGCTCAAACAGGCTGGATGTGTGTGTTTTTGGAGAAAATAGGCTCGTAACCTTAATTTAGAGACTCATTGGACATGTTTAAAAAAAGGTTAAACCAGCATAATATGGGACCTTTAAATACTGAGGCAGCAAAATGCATCTGCACTAAAAAGTGATGCCACAGCAGACAGAGTACAGGCATCCAAATGAAGATTGTGCACACAGGTTGTTTGCCTGCTTGGCCAGTTTTCTTGAAAACACTTTTTAAAAAACAAACTTGTGTTTGCCCTTTAGATGACTGTGTAAAAAGCCCCTGAGCGCTGCTGCTTTATCCTCCGCATAGTTCAATACAGCGGTCATATTATCTTGCTTAGTTTATTTCTGATTAATTTAGATTGCATTAAAGATTCATGCTGCCTCCCAGGTTACACAAAAGATGAAATAAATCTGTAAGAAATGGCTTTGATTCCCCGTCTCTGCTGCTGATATTTGTTTTCGTGCCCTTGAGGAGTCTCATGTATCATTTTAGAAAGCTGGAATGAAGCATTTCTCCTTTTCCCTCTCAGTAAGTGACACCATGAACGAGCATTATGTTCAGCCTCAGTGCAGATCCTGACTGATGGTTTCTGCAGCGTGCAGTGCTCTGGTTCCGTGTTAGTTTCTACCCGAGCAGGCTGCTACATTTCTGTTTCAGGGCTGATAAACTCTTAATATTGATGACATTTACTCGTCAAAAAGGACTGAGTGCACCTGTGTTCATACCTTATGATCTTTATAGTCTAAAACTAAGAATGTAATTGTTCACTTTAACTCTGACCATTCTGAAGCTAAAATTGTGATATTTCTGTCAAAATCACTTTATTCTTCATGTCTCATTTAAGATGTTTTCAAAACTAAACCAGTTTGCACTAATCCTGTTAGAAGCATTCGATTCTGCTCCTCAGAGACTCTGCAGCCATGCAAACTCCCTGCTAGTCTAACGAGCGCTAACGTCCTGCAGCTGCAGCTCCTCAGAGCAGCTTCAGCAGGTGTGACTCGTCAGTGGAATTACCGTATTTTTCGGACTATACAGCTCACTGGATTATACAGCGCAATATCAATGAACAGGTCTATTTTCATACATAAGGCGCATTAAGCGAAACAAAACTGCTCTCCGTTCAATAACCCTCTGTTCAATGTTGTCTTCTATTTCTGCCAGAGCCTCTTTCTTCTCCATGTGTCATTTAAAATAAAGCGTTTGCACAAACCAGATCCTGTTAGAAACATTAAATTTACACAGAGCCGAGAGGAGAGGACAGGAGAGGTAGTAAGAATGCAAAATAGTTTAATATGTATAGCATGTGGAGAGCGGGGGGGGNNNCCCCCCCCCCAAATATTCATGACACGTATGGGCAAATGCAGCTCGTATGTTATGATTTATGTCATTATAACTGTGTTATTCTGCACAAAATACATTTTTAGGTTGTTCCCACTTCCAGCCGTGATTGTGTTGCTTCCACAGAGCTGCAGGACTTTGACACAGTGGACACTGGTGAGTGGAGGTGGCAGGGAGGAAGATGACCTGGAGGGAGAGTTTGGTGTTTTCCTGTACCGGCCGTAGGGGGCGCTGACGTTTAGTCTTAGTGTGAGGCAGAGAGAGTGTGGCAGGCAGGGTTGTTTGTGTGTTTGTATGTGTCGACAGTGTTTTTGATGAATAAATCAGTGTAACCTGGAGCACAGAAACAGGTATGGAAGAATAAGAGAAAAGGAGTAGAGAGGCTGAGTTGGTGCTGAACGTACCTGAGTGGACGGTTCAACAGCAAGACGAGAACATCAGAAAAACTGAGCTGCAAGCTGCTTCTGTTTTCATCTGTTTGTCAGCCATGTGGGATGATTCCTGAATGTCTCTGGAGATAAAAACTCTTGAGTAAGAGCAGCATATTGCATGTGGACAAATATAAGACCACACAAGAAGTGAGCTTATAATTGTTCTGAATCATCGATGAGTTTTTATTTGAGTTTAAGTTCCACATTAGTTTGGTTTTACTTCTATATCTGAGTGTGTTTGCTAATTGCTAATTTGAGTTTTTATATATTTAGTGTAACAGTTGTCAGTGCTTTGTGACAGAATAACAGCGAGCTGTTAATAAGACCAGGCCTGTTCTGTTTGTTTCTGTTAATTAGGTCTAATTGGTTGTGTCACACTTGTTTCGCCGCCTCGTAAAGTGTGTTTGTGTTCTTTGTTTCTTTATATATTTCTTTAAGGTGACTCACATGCTGCAGCATCTTCTAACCAGCTGGATAATTAAACGTGAGCATCCTGTCGTTTTGACATTAAAGAGCACAAACAGTCGTGACATCCAGGAAGTTTTTTTATTGTCACAGGACGGTGAGATCTCGTCAATAACAGTAATCCCAGCAGTACGCACATGGCTGACGTCTACATCTTTTCGTGTTATACAATGTTTATCCACTCTTGAGTAACACAAACTATACAAAGCACAATTAGGCTCTGATTCATATTCATCATGCAATTAAAGGTCACTCTTCAGTGCTCAACACAAAGTACTTTTGTAGGCAGTGGACGCTGCATCATTTCATGGGCAAATTAAGTAAACTAATTGCACCGGGGATGAATGAATTCCTGCCTCTTAATACTCTTGAGTTAAGGCAGCGTGAAGTGACGGCCCCAGGGACGGAGCGGAGATGGAGAATTTAAATTGAGGTGAATAACAAAGTGAGAGAAAGAAAGAGAGAGAGAGAGGGAGAGCTGCTGCTTTGAATGTCCTGCGTGCTTGATATTAGATGTGCAGTATAAAGCTCTGGCTCATTTTTTGTCTGTTAAACACACATTTCTTTTTTTGTGGAGCTTTTCTTTCTTTAACCTAGACAATAATAGTGTTACTTTGTACCACATCACACCTTACACTGGGTTATACTGACATGTTTTAACAGAAACTGAACGTTGTAACATGAAGGTAGAATTAACTGTTGTGACCCTTTGTCATCCTGCCCCCTTTTATAGAGAACTGGGGGTTGTGGGATGTGGGTTTTTAGGTGGAGATAGATGTGGAATAAATCCCATTTAGAAGTGGTGAACATGTTCTAGTCATGAAATATGTAAGAGTTCAGAAAATGTATGTAAGTCCATTTCCAGCTCAACAATGTCTCATAAGTTGTTGCAGCAATTTTTGGGTTGGTGCCATTTGTTGCACACGTTTGGTGCCAAATTAGGCAAAAATAAAGGTCAAAACTGCTGCAGAATATTACATTAATGCGCCAAGAGATTTGGAACAACACAGAAAAATCCATGCTGTGATTTGGTTTCAAAAAGTTGAGTCATTGTGGAGATTTCTGTATTTTCGGCTGTATGCTGAGAAACCCACTTATTGTCAGGAAACTACATGGAATAATGGAAGCAGCACTGTGGTGGGAAGCCAGCAGGAGAGCTGCAGTGTTCACTGGTTGCACAGGGATTCGGTTAGCATGAAGCTCCGTCTGTATTTCACTTTCTGACCAGGACTGCAGATCAAAGAGGACAGGAGAATTTAAATCAGGGAGAAAATGGTGATAATTCATAAATAGAAAAATACAGAAAATACTCCTGCACTGGTCCTGTTTGAGAGAGTGAGATGGAATATGAGACATCTTTGCTGCTCCTCTAAATTACACTGAGAAATTGCACCAGAACACATCGACACCTGCTCTGTTCTGTGGTTTAACAGAGTTGGCCCTCGAGGGTGGAACAACAGGAAGCGCTGTCTGTCTCTGCTGCTTCTGCCTCGTTACGCCGGCTGAGGAGCTGTTTGTCTGGGTCAGCCGCGGGGCCGCTCAGAGGGGAAACACCTCATCACTTCAGCTGTCAGTCTGCTGGACTCTACAGGTACAGGGAGAGAGGTGAAGGGATGGGAACTGGTTTTGGAACTTCTGCTCCAGATATCACAGAGTTCTGCCCAATACGACATATAACGAGCGTTTTGCAGTGTGGAGCATTATAAAAATAGCAAGCGTGTCATGAGAAAATTGAATTTAGGCAAAATTTACAAAATAAACATTGAGTTCGTCTTGTTGGACTGATAAGAAATATGCTTGCTTTGTCTTGTGTTGTTGCACTTGCTTAATCTTTGTGGTCCCCTCCTCAGGTTCCCCCGGCTGGTGAACCAGAAACATTTTGATTGGTTGACAGCAGAGCAATGAAAAACGACCTTCTCACAGCTCCAAGTGTCGAGCATTGAGCTTTTTGTCGCCTGCTGCTGAATGACTGGTTGCTTTTCTGCTCAAACTGTAAATACAGAATAAAGTGCAATACAGAACCAACAGGCTAATGCATGCTTTGAATGCCTCACAACCATTGAGAGACAAGGACATGCTCACTTCGCTCTCTTCAGTCTTTGAGTGAACTTGTTTGTGTGCAGTGGTGAGTATGTTTACATGGCATGCTGAGCAAAGAGAGGTTAGCAGAGAGATTTGGTAAACACAAAGGCTTTAGGAGATTCTCTTACTCTTGATGTTGTGCTAATGTTGCTACTTCAGAGACAGTGAGGAAGTGTTTCTGTAGAAACCTTTATAATCCAGCTTCAGCTTACATTCAGCATTAATAGGGACCTGCATCTGATGGAATTAGCTTTCTATTTATTAGTTTCCCAATCTCACCAGGCCAAATGTTTAGTTCTGCACCCCCAGTTTCTCCAGACTCTCTGTCCATTAATTGTTTGTGATAACTAAAGTGTCTTGTCAATGATGCAGGTGCTTTGGATTGTATTAGCCCTCCAGGAAACAAACTTCTACGTCTATATCTATGGGCAAGAATGAAGTAAACCCTGTAACGGTTTATTAAACCGTTCTCAAACTTAATGAACTAACTTTTCTGAACAGTTCAAAGCTACAAAAGCCAAGTCAACAAATATTTTAGATTTTTTTGTGTGTTTTTCAGAAATTGTTTCAGAATTTATGCCAAGCAAAGTCTGTTCTTGGTTGGTTTGATGACTAAGATATTTTAAAATCAATTGGTTTAAGTATAACCAATCCAGAATAGTTCATTACATTACATAGTTCTTTACAACACACCCCATCCTCTGAACCACCTGAAGCTTTTGATGATGGACTGCATACTTTATTGGTTACAAATAGCTGTCGGGAAAATTTGGCTGAATGTAGCATCAGAGTACAAGAAAAAAACATCAAAAGGATCTTAAATTTATAAAAATGTTCATCACAAAAGACCCTCAAACCAAGATTGTTTGGACAAACAGGAGGATATTTTAGGAAAAGAAATCACATCCTCTGGCTGGGAGTGGTGTGTTAAATGGCTCATGGTTGGCAGAGCAGCACAGCCTGTCTGATTTGTTTCTACTCCATTACTCCGGCTGAGGAAGTGTTGGGCAGCATCCGCCACAGGGCCACTCAGAGGAGGGGGACCTCATCCGTCAGTCTGTCAGTCTCTGGACTCAACAAGCTCTACTGACACCGCAACAAGACCAGGGGAAGGCCTCTGTGACTCTAACCGCTCACTGATAGAGATCATGAAGACTACCGCAAGAAAACATCTTGAAATCTGGTTTTAAGATAACAAAACCCGTTTCACTATCTTTCTGCTGGAGAGTTGAAATACGTCTGTACTTTCAACAAGATCTCCAACCTGAACGACAGAATAGACCGTTTGTCAACAAAAGTAGAAATGAATGAACTAATTGATTTTGGAGCGCAGATCACCAACACTTTGGTTCATGACAATGTAGCTCAAAACTATCGATGAGACTTGAAGTTTGCTGTGATTTACGGCCTTCAGAGGATGATTCTTGATATTCATAATGAATCCAAAACCTTTCTTTTAGTTCCACCACCATACAAAATAATCTTCTCTTTTAATTGATTAAGCTCTTTGTGAAAACCACAGCTCATTTATTTGAATGGAGTCAGTAAATCAGCGCAGTGAGGTTCAACAATGCAAATTGATTTCCTGAATGGTATTTCATACTGTTTAACGCAGATCTTTTATCAGTCTGAATCACCCCTGAACTCTGTCCAATGCCATGTTCAAAACTCAAATCTGCACAGAATAAAAGTCCTTCACAGAAAGCTTGTGTGTTCTTCTCAGAGGATGACCTCGCCCCAGCCCTTTAGGATGGAAATTATTATTATTTCATGCAAGGCTCTAAATAGAATAATGATCATCCTGCTGTGTAACGAGCACTGCCAACCTTTTCAGACTGATTATGGTTTCAACTAGTAATTTTAGTCACTTCATATGTATTTTTTGTACATGCACTTGAGACTCAAACGTGTAAAGTGCACACCAGGAGCACTTTTTTACAGGAAAATATTCTTATAATAAAGTCGTGTCAGTCTAAAACCAATTTTCATCTGTCTTTTCATGTTGTAGGGGCCTGTTTGGACAGAGGCTATCATGTTAGTGCTAGCAGCTAAAGCTTTGAGTTCCAGAAAATAAAATAAATCACAAATGAAAAACGAGCAAAATAAATAATTTAAAGCACAGTCAACACCACCACGTCTTTATTTACTGTACGTCGGCTGCACCCTGCATGCCCGCAGAGGCTTTAAACACGCCGGATACCTCAGTGTGCGGCTGGCTCACTGACAGCTCATCAACATGACTGACAAGTGTTGGGACAGGAAGTGGACCGAGGGGACGGAGGCAGCAGAGAATACATTTTCTGCCACAGGTTGACAAGATGCAAAGTGTCAAGAGAATTTTCTTCCCAGATGCCACATTTCATAAGCATTACACCATGAGTGGGTTGTCGGATAAACCCTTTATAACTCAGCTCACAAACAAAGACGTTCCACTGCTGAACAGAAACTAGGATTAACTATTTGATGTAAGTCGAAACTATTGTCCAAAAGCACTGGACATGGAAACATAACCAAACTAGAAAGGCACTCTAAGAGCGCAGACCTCCGCTAAGGCAATAACCCTAACCCTTACACAATGCCAAATGTCACACTTGAAGGATTATATTGACATTTCATTTCATCCACTAGATGGCAGCAGTTAGTGAAGGCAATAGGGTCACTGACGCAATAATAAAAATTCACAATATCACCTATTCCTCGTCCCAATAAACACGTTGTCCAAAAAAATGCTAGTTTCTTTTCTCAAATTAAAGATGTTTTAAAAAAAATGGAATACAATTTATGTCCACAATGCTGCCCACAACTGTCATGAATGCTGGGGAAACAATGGTTCTCCCTGTACTGTACATATTAAACTTTTCCTCTTTTTCCAGCCTCTCCAGTCCTCTCCTCTCAGCTCTGTGTAAACAGATTTTCCGTGAATATTTGTCCTGTGACCGTTGGTCTCAGCAGAATCAATCCTGGCTTCACAGTGTCTCTGAGGAGCAGAATTTAATGTTTTTAACAGGATCTGGTTATTCTAAATGTTTTATTTTTGACAATGTTTTCAATGACACATGTAGAATAAAGTGATTTTAAAAGAAATATGACAATTTTAAGCTTCGTTTTGGTTACCTTTACTTACAAAAATATTTGTAACCGTCGATCTGTTCAGGGACTGTCAGAAATAATGCTTGATTTTAAAGCCTTTTTCTACAATAAATGGTGTATTTTTGGCAAATACTTAAAGGTAACATGTTTCAGCTTTGGGGTAACGAAGGTTAATGCTTCACATGATACGTTACTTTTCCATCTTCTGTTTGGAACCATTTAGTTTTGTTAGATTGGTTCTGTCTTCACATATAAACCCTAAAACAGTGCAGCATATTTCCTCATGCAGAGTCTAATAAATATTCCCCTGGTCCTTTTGAACAATCATCTTGTTTGCTTACGGTGACTATCATAAAATCAGGCATTAACACAGACACATAGAGAAAGAGACTACAGATTATAATGTTGTAAACACGCCCCCAGGAAAAGGCACTGAAATAGATGAAATGGGAGCAAAAGATGAGGAACAGAGAGGCAGAAGAGAGAGCAGAGTGACGTGAAGACAGTAACTGTCAGCAGCCTGGAGACGCTGCTCGGGTCTTCTGTGTTGGTGCTAAATTTGTCTGGGATGCCTCGACATTGAAACTGATTACCATATTAGGGCACACAAACACACACACACACACACATATAGCTACATGGCCTCAGCTGGTTGTGTGGATACCTTATTGAAGTGATTAGAGATGTTTAATGAGGAGATGCTGTGGCTCAAATGCATGGATTGGCTTGAAGGAATCTAATCGGGCAAAATGAGACGACTTCTCACTTGATTTTTTACCTCGGGAAAATTCTTGTGGCAAGATTATGGTCTCAATGTTTAGTTTTAAGTCTTCTTCAAGACAATACGATGTTAATTATGTAATTAATGGTCCAATTTATAAGAAAAGAATATGATAAAGCGGTATGTTTTGGGGCATGGCTGCCTTTGATTGATAGATTGCTAACACTGCGAGCTGTCAATCAGGAATAGGGTTGCAAAATATCGGGAACTTTCAATTTGTAAACGTTCCATGGGAATTAAGCGGAAATGAATGGGAATACACCGTGATTATGTATATTTGACGTAATGGTCAAAAGATGGTGATGGATTTAAAGCAAGATGGTGACACGGTTATGCCGAACTCGATGCTTTGAACGGGCAGTCCACAAACCAACGGGCGATCTCACGGTGACTATGTCCATTATTTATATAGAGTCTTTGGCACCAACCAACTTTGAGCTCTGACCAAAGCCTTCTGACAGGACACTGATTGGTCCAAACCAAATGTAAAGTTCTTAAAGTCTGACGATGAAGATAGATTTTCATGTGATCTCACGTTTCTCATGATATTCCAGTTATTTACAAAAAGCACCAGCAGGTTAAATATAGCAGTAGCCAGACATGAACTCCATTGTTCTGAAGTCCAGGCTTCTAATGAGAACAAACTTTAGTCTAATCAAAGAATTCATGCAGTGCTTAGGCTGTTGGACATGTCTCGACAATGTCCCATTTCTCAGCAATGCTGGAAAAATAATTTCCACATCTGCTCCTGTGATTGACGCATCCTGGTCACTGCTTGTTGGCTGTGTGCTGTGGCTGTATCATGGCGCCGTGCCACATCATTGTGACACCGCAGTGTGTTGAGCAGCAAGGAAAGGGCAAGTTCAACTTTTCTATCCAGAAGATCTGAAGTAGAGTTTTTGTTTGGCGGATTCAGACCCTGAGCTGGGGCACAGCTGCTGTCACTATGTCCTTATACATCTCAACTATTCAAGCTGCTGTGGAGGCAATCGTTGGTTCCCATCTGGTGCCAAGTCTGTGAAACTAGGCAATGTTAAAAAGAGAACCTTGAGCCTTGAGCCTGGGTCCATCTCACCTGCTAAGTGGGAACTTGTCCTGGGAACCAGGTGCAGAAATGATGTATGGAATAACTAAGAGGATGGTATGTTGTTGTTCATACAGCTCAGTTGGAAAGCAGAAAAGAAGGAGTCGTACATGGTTATTCCCATCAGATTTCAGAGGATGTGAAGGAAAAATACGACTTGCATCATATCTATTATGCCTTGGACAAGAGGCGAGCTGTTTTTGTGCTTTAAAGACATGTGTAGAACATTGAACTCTTGATAAAAAAGAATAGCTACTAGTACCTTTCAGCAGTGCTATTGGCAGGAAAAGAGATTATGAAAGATAAAGGACTCTCAGCGACTGTATGTGAGGAAGCAGGAGGCAGTTTTTCTTTGCTTCAGGAAGAAAACACAGGGCTGCAGTGAAGGATGGGTCGAGAGAGCGTTTGTCAGAGAAGAGGGAGAGAGTGAACTAGGAGACCATTTTATTGCTGCTGCAATTCAGGCAGGGTGGATGATGAAGAGGGGATCCGAGAGCAGCAGTGTTTTACTGAAAGAGGACGGGAGAAGGAGGGGACAATAGGAGAGCATTTTATTTTTATTGCAACTCAAATGGGATTATTTTAACAGGAGAGAGAGGCTGGTGTGTTTTGTAGCTCCCAAGAGGCAAAGCGTTACAGGAATGAAAAGAAATGAAATGCAATGTATAGAAGGCACAAAAAAAGAAAAGAAAATGGTTTCATGCTGCTAAATGCAGATGGGATTCAGTGGCAGAGAAAAAAAGAGAAATAAAAGACCCGTTTTGTATCTTCACATGTCTTGGTTAGATTGGATTGCTGTCCAATTCCCAGAAACACATTTGTCCAAGCTGTTGAAAAGGTAAAAAAACAAATAGGTATGTGAAGTTACAATGTAGTTGCATTGAATTTGACACAAAAACGGCAGAATTGGTGGTGAAAAAGAAAAAGAAAGATCGTCGTTCAGCTTACAATAAGTTCAAGACGTGGTTACATCTGATAATTAAAATAACTTTTGGTGACACACAGGACAAGAACAGCGTTCTCCTGGTCCAAAGTTCTCCTGGGTTTGTTTGACTCACCCATCTATTCTCGCTCCTCCCTACGCAGACTTTGTTGCTCTTTACATTGCCTGACTTCCACCTATTCTCCTCTCATAATAACTGTGACCACTAGAGGCCATCATTTACCAACAAACGTAAATAATAAGCTGCTTGCACACATATATGGCTGGTTTTTGGGGTGGAGGACTGGTTGTAATTTCCATTTTATTTATTATCCAAGTCTGAAAAATGTTTTATTTTGAAAAATGACCGAATTCTCTCCGTTCCATCCGTCTCTGACTCACTTGTCTCGGTCATGTGATACATTATCACTAATATTAAACCCACAAGCTGCAAAATGAGTAAAAATAGACATCTGTGGAAAGTTTCTTTGGCCCAGTGAGGAGACAGAAGAAGAGCCTCTGACCACTAAGACATTAAACCGGTCCTTGGTGCAAAAAAGGTTGGGGACCGCTGCTCTAGACAACTTTTGAATTGACTCTTTATATTTGGCAGTCCAAATCCAACAGTATTGTTAAGGTTATTTATACAATTTCAAGGATGGTAATTTTGCCTTTTTGAAGCAAAACAAGAAAAACATTTTGATGTTCTCAATTAGCTGTTGCCTCGAGGAACGGTGGAACACGACCAAAAACAATTTGGCAAAACAGCAACGAGCAGCAACAGCATGAGCATTCACACAAAGAGAGAAACGATTGAGAGAGAAGAAGACGTAATGAGATGAAAACTGACCCGGGACAGTTTAGCGGATTGTTTTGGACAGCTCCCAGACAGCTGTAAACAAGCTCTTGCTTCTCCCTGTCTTCCCGTCACTTTCCATTCAGTCTGATGAGATCTGGATTGATTCTGACAAGCAGGGTTATTAAAACACAACACCGACATATCCCCAATTGTCCATCACACTCCTGAAAATAGACTGTTCATACGAGAGGGTTGCAGGCGGTGTTATGTTCCAGAGGAGGAGAGAGGATAGAAGAAGACTAAATACATGTTCCATTCAAACTGTGTTCTTTCTCATTCTCACTATTGTATTCCAGTTTCACAACAAAGAATAGCATCTGTGACTGCTGAATTACCAGGATTTAGGCATCATAATGGGAACGTAAGTGAGACAATGGAGATTGAGTTGAACAAAGAGGAGAGTGATGGTGATATCAGTGTTGTAGGTTTTACCTCAAAATGATCGGCGCACGGAAGGAGAATGAGCACAAAGGCAGCCAAAGATTCATTGAATAGTGTCACTCACTGAAAGAAACAGAAACAGAATGTGTGAGTTAATAATGGGGATAGAAGTAAGAAGAAATTACTAAAAATGCTCAACATCCAACACAACAGTGGTATTCACTCTGGCTTATTTGCAGACATTGTTTTGTGACATTATAGAGAATCAAAGAGCTTGAGGGCTAAAGGGCTAAAGTTTTTATTGTCACCCTATGAATTTGGATAAGAAGACATTTTAAGCATAGAGTTTAAAATGTCTACTTTTTAACAGTAGAGTTCATGCAATTGTGTTTCTGCTTTCAACATTATAGTTGCTTTATCTCCTGAACTCCTGAACAGGAGGAGTGGAGTATTTCCAGGCAACATTCCTTTGTTAAGTTTCAGGTCATAAAAGTCAATGGTTTACATTGTAAGTCTTCTGTGAGCTGGCTAGATCTAGATAAGGCTGCAGAGCTATTCCAGGACCAACACACATCTGCAGTGGTCTCATAGACCGTTGTGGCATTTATGGGTCCTGGTGGTCCTAGTGGAGACAAAAAGTCATTATTTGGAAACAATAGCAGACATTTTCACTTGTCAACAATTCAGTGACACTTATAATGACTGTATTACACCAAAGCTTGCCAATGACTCAGGCCTTGTATTGGTGCATGATGGCTTGATGTTTTAGTGTTCTTCTTACAGGCGAGATTTCCCCGGTGGACAAAAGAGACATGTCAAATTGGTGTGCCAGGGCAATCAGGTATTGTTTAGACCTAAACAGAATAACACCATTAGCTAGAGTAGCATTTTGTCTTGTAATATCTCAGTAAGTATTTGTCAAGGCTTTGGAAAAGACACTGTACATTAGACTATTTGAAGATTGGAGAGTTCTTTACATTTTTTGATATTGTATGAATCTATAAAAATATTGTTAACCTCTAATAAAAAATGTCAGCAAGTTCAGCAGTGTTGGGGTTACCAACGACAGGAACAGCCTTGCGTGGGCATCAAGCATTCAGCCACTTTCAGAAATGATTTAACACTGATGTCAGAGTTGAAGGTGGTAGAGTTTGTTCTCAAACAAGAATAAGACCCAACTACAAATGGAACATTTCACATCCTTTTATATAACCCTCTTACTGTTCTGTGAATCTCCACCTTGTGGGGCTGGTGCTACGGAAAACTGAAATTGTCCCCAGAACAAGTTCTGACTAGTTTACTTGAGTCTGGAAATCTCTCAATTATACTATTTCTGATCAAAGGCTTTCCAGACTGTATTTAAGTCTTATCACCTTCAGTTTTTTTATGTAATTTGAATACTCTGATACAGAACTATAATAAAATGAAAGTTAAATGTGTTCCTGTGTTCTGTATGGCTGCTGCAAGGGCAACTCAACCCTGCTAATTATATTTAGAGACCCACATTTTTAGTCCAGCTGTGCTCATTCTGTCACTTGTGAACCAACATTTAGGTTGCCGATAAATATTTATGTCTACTGACCTCATAATGGACTGAAACTCTTCAAAGAACACAAATATAATGTAATCTTCTGAATCTACATTTTACTTCCTCTCACACTGTAAGCACCTTTGTGGCTGTCTCACAAACTGTTGTAATTTTATGGAGTTTGGTCCAGGTATTTAGTCTTCTGTTGGGATTATTTTGCATAACTCTGGGGTCAGCTCTAGTACATTAATGCACACATGCAATGGACCAGTAAAATCAATACTATTTCCATTACATGCAGAGCTCATGACACTTAAAAACACGCTAATTTAATTCAGTAAAACAGCTTTTGAAGCATTTATTGTGGGAATATGGTGGATGCAAGGAAGCCTTCATATATATGGAGCCAGCTTTGGAGAGCATTACAGCAGCCAGATGTAAAACACTCAAATGCAAGAGCAACACCAACACAGAAATAACAAGAAATCTCAGTCAGCCCTGCATAGAAAGTAGTGAATGACTGCACATGTCATTAGGGAATCTCAACTAGGCCTGTGTAGCTGCTTATGTGAGACTATTCTGTCACATTAAACCTCTCGGAAATGGGCTTCAAGTCTGCACACATTGGTTTTTAATTAACAAATAATTGAATGGTAAGTGATTTAATTGTGTGAAGCACTCTCATCTTTCATTTTCCAGCACTGTAGGTACTCTCCCCCTCCATGAATCGTCCACCTTACATAAGCCGCCCCCATATTGTTATTCACAGGCATCATCAAGGTTAATCACATTTTACTTTTACTTTTTCACTCTGGCACTAGTTGCGTTCTTTCAGCGAGGTCTCACCATCCGAGGTTACAATAATCGTCACTTCTTTTGGTACTAAAGTCAGGGTTACTATAGATATTCTATAGCGTAAAACTCAGATTTTTATTCATGTAGCTTAACATAGTCACAAGCTTAATAAGAGCATTTACTTGGGTACTTCCTCTTTATGTGCATGGTGATGTTGTTTTTAGAAGTTATTACGACCCATGTTTGTGTTCGTAGTTATGCCCTCTAGTGGCTGCAGTGATTATGAACGATACAAAGGTGGGTTAGGGTTAGGGTTAGTGATGTTTAGATGTTCGAAATCAATCTATCAAACGTTATTGGTAGAACTTTTCATACACATAAGACGTAACACAAATTGCTTCACACAGAATAAAAGACAATAAATTAATGGACAAGTTAAAAGGTAGACTAAACACAGTGATAACAGGATGCCTCACTCTGAGTTGTGGTTCTGACCTTTGGGATTACTACCAGAAGACCTGAGGTTTCTAGAGTTTTCATACGTTAAAAGCACCTCTGCCAAATAAATAGGACATAAACCATTAAGAGCTTTATCAACCAATTCAAAGACACAGTTCTTGGACCAAAGTCAAAATAAATTGCAATTCCCATTGGTGTGTAAAAAAACTTTTTCATAGCACTGAATCAGCATTCATGAGAGTGTCTGTCAGCTGCAGCCAGTGATTGGAGCTGACAGCCTCCAAGGCAAAAAGCTTGTTACTCTAACCTCCAGACTGCATCCAGCCCACTTTAATCTTGTTTGTTTGATCTAAGAAAGACCCAGAAAGTGCTATAAACACTCCACCAAACAGACAGCCTTTAGAAAGGTCAAAAAGGCCCGAATTTTCTTTATTCTTCTTTATTTCACCACTTTTTTATTGGGACTGACAGAATGTGAGTGGATGGGGAATTCAAACAGGCTTTGACCCTCTGCCAGCCTGGGTACAATCAGGTCCAGTGGGTGGTGGGGGAGCCATACTTCATCAATTGAATAACCAATTTTAATCTTCCAATAAGTGGCCTCGAGTTCTGGAACCCGCCTTTGAAAAATATTGCAATAATCCCTTTAGTACACCCATGTGACTTAATCCTCCTCTCCTGGTCGATTAGATTCCTCCTCCATTTCAAAAACATTGCAATCTCCACACCGTCCTCAAAGGCTCGTCGGGGCTAACCTCGCCCATTCTATATTGTACTGTCAACCCCTGGGGCCGTTCATTGCACGGTTCAAACAGGAAGTAGAAGTTTCAAGGATTAAAATGCAATGGCCATTCCTTTTAATCAGTCTAATATGATTAGTTAGATCTGCAGATTCAAAGGAAATCAAGTATTTGAAGAATGCTGGTTGTGATCTTGTTTAGCGTACTTTGGAAGTGAGACCAAGCCATTTTCTACATCAATTTTCAGAAGGAGAAATGTACTACTACTACTAAATGAGCAGCAGGTCTCAGAGGAAGAGAAGTCCCTGTCCAAGTGTAATATATTACAAACTTGAGGGAACTACGGATATCTAACTACAGGGAGCGTCACTTTCTGTAGTGTCTAATCTGTGGCCCCTGTATTTGTTTTTTAATTTCCTCTGCTTCCAGTTGACACGATACACTCTGAGGACCGACAATATGTGGACAATATGTCTGTCTAACAGCTGATCCTGGTGCTATAACTCCAGTGTCTTGGCAGAATTGAATAAACTGCTTCCAATGGGGATGTGAATATTTCCCAGGTGACACATCACAACGATTTCTTGTTGGTATTTAAGGCTGGCCTCGCTGTAAGAGCAATACTTGCTTATTCATGGTTTCAATCATGTTGTGTTTCCAAGTGTATAACCAAATAGATCAACTCTTGGACCGTTTGCACTAACCAGATCCTGTTAGAAACATTAAATTCTGCTCCTAAGAGACACTGTGAAGCCAGGATTGATTCTGCTGAGACCAACGGTCACGGGACAAATATTCACTGAAAATCTGTTTACACAGAGCTGAGAGGAGAGGACAGCAGAGGCTGCAGACAGGACAGTTGATAGTTCAATATGGCATGTGGAGACCCAATTTTTCCCCCAATATTCATGACACTTCTGGGTACTTGGAAAAGTGTTGTCTATACATAAATTCCATGTTATTGCAATTTTAAAATAGGATTTATCAGAGAAATCGAGCTTGTGTTTTTTCATTTTTCTTTTCATGGTTTATGTCATTACAACTGTGTAATTCTGCAACATATGAAGCCAGGTGCATTTGGCACTAAATGTAGACTGACCCCATCAGTATGTCAGAATGTAATTCATTAGATCAAGTGAAAAACAACAACACAATACAGAGTTCATCATTAAAACACTGCCAACCATTCCTCAGCAGAGTTGCTCTGTGAAGTTTTGTGAAGGGGTCTCGCAGGGACACATTTAGCGAGGAACTTTCAGTGTCATTAAGGAGAACTCCAAGTGGTAAGATAACATACTTTGTCAATACAGCCCCAGATCTAATTATCGTCTGTGTGGGAGCTGATGGAGCTCAGGCTGTGCTCACAGCTCGGCGGGTTGAAACAAGTTTTCTGACACGGAGGTTGTGTCGACAAATTGCTTTGAATTAAATGTACTTACTATATTCTTATTTTAAATGATGACAGCTTCATTTCAACAATGGTGTTAAGAGCCTTCATTATGTTCCTGTGCTCTCTCACTAGGGAGCGATTTTATTCTTTTTCTCTGCAAAAGCTAATTACTCATCAAATCAACAAAAGTAAAGAATATTCATGTTTTTGTCTTTTGCTAAAGAATACCCAGTTACAGTCATCTCCATGTAATTTCACTTGAACCCTCTGAACCCCAACAAACTGTTTCGTGTTTTTTTCTTCTCTTTTTACATTTTAATCACCATGTTTTTATATGTGATACTTAAATAATATATTTGTTTTGATTACTTTTTCTAATGGAAACTTTTGTAACCAATGCTCCGTTCAAGGACTGTTGGAAAATTCAAGCGCTTTCGGAACCTTTGATCAATCTAAGGACTGTCAGAAAGTTTAAATTTTCTTTCTACGATAAACGGTGTATTTTTGGCGGTCTTTCAACGACAACATGTTTTGGGATAGTAGGGTTAATCTGTTAATCTTTTTTTTCCTCCTAATGTCCCTTTTTTTCAGTCCTAGCATGTGTTCTGATGCTGTACATACTCTCTCCTTGTGACATCTTATTTAGCAGCACAGCAGGAGTAGAACAACCTCCGTATCTGGTTTTGAATGACTGATCAAACGTGCAGTGCATCACATTTGTTGGAGCATCTGGATGTCACAGAATGTGTCCCGGTGTGATGATAAAAGCTTATGTTAGAGCAAAGCATGCTTTTTAATTTTACTGGCACTGCAGTTAAAAGCTGACTTTGGAGATGAAGTCAGAGGAAACATTTGATGTTGACGCAGCAGCTGGTGGCAGAGCTGAAACTACATGAAGATCAAATATGGAGCAGAAATGAAAGATGAGGTGTGTCATTTTGTGGAAATCAGAATCTAAATTTGCTTCTGATATCACTTCAAAACAATTTCCAAAGCTGTAATAATGAAAATTGCTAGCACTCCAGGACACCATGTGTGTATGCTCTCTGCATGTTGCCATCTGTCAAACACTTTCTGATGCAAAACTACAAAGCTGAAAACATCAAGACAAACGTCACATTCAGGAGAACTGCCTGCAATAAAAATAACTGCTTCTGCCATTTTTGTCAAAGTGTCTGACATCAGATACAAACGGTACGATTATGTTTGGTGTTGTAGCTCTGGTCTGCAGAGCTCCCAAACACACCTGAAAATAATAACAGTTTACACATAAAGAGGACGTCTGCAATATAGGATGTTTGTACAGCAGCAAAAAACGACTCATAGGCCTATTTATGTTCCAGACTGTCCTCCGCCACCATCCCTCTGACATGTCCCATGTGAGTAAATGAAAACTTATGTAACTTAAAGTACTCCTGTCACCCTCATAACTACTTCACTGCGGCATTTAAGTAGATTTTCTATTGTCTATAATGCCTAACAAGGAGGTGTTTTGCACTTAACCTATGATGCGATATTACAGATGAACTGTGAGCTGATCAGGGCACTGGTAAGAACGTGTGATTTCTGAACTAACACTAGCTGTGTTGTGTAGAAATGAGTGTAGCAGCTGCAGAGTGCAGGCTGGAGCTCTCCCTGCTGCTGCTGTTATTGTTGTGTTGGTGGTTTCCAGGGGAAGCAGCATGACTCCCAGGAGACGAAACACCGGTCGAAGACTGCTGCAATTAAATACATCGACCTGCCAATGCACCAAGCCCACGCACACACACACACACACACAAACGTACACACAAACATGTCTCCCTCCCCCTTTCTTGTCGATAATTAAGAGAAGTGATGGAAGGTGAAGGATGTGTAGCATAAAAGAGAATACAATAATGTTGAGTAGAGAAAATGGTATATTTCCAGGAGTGTGTACCGTGAAGCTGAAGGTCGCTGGTTGAGTTGTTTAAAGTCGTAAAAGTAGAGGTGTGTGTTTACGTGCACGTTAGCTTTTCTGTGCATGTTCATTGTGGCTCTCACTTGTTCCTCTGACTCCAGTTCGGCTCCCTTCCTCACTTTCACTGTCCACCCTCAATCCTTTGTAGATCAGTCAAAATACATGTAAAAAGCATAAAAGGCAAACTTTCCAACATATAATGCAGTGAATCAGTACTAATGTAATGTGTATAGTAGGATAAATTGCATTGATTTTAATGTAGACAGGTTTTTTTCTACCTGTCCTCTTATAGATAAATTGATAGATTGATTTTAAAATGCGTGACAAGCTGATAATACCAGTTATGGATTAAAATACACACTAAAGCTTAAGGGGCTTATTTCCATTGTGGTCCTCTATCACAGCAGAAGATGACAGATCGAAATAACACGTGAGGCAAGAATGACATCAGATTTATAACAAAGGAAATAATAAAATACACAATTAAGAGAATTACAAATTATTTAACAGCCATTTTTTGAGATCTGATTTAAAAGTCCACTCAATCTGGATTGTTAAGGGTGGTTTATTCCACTGGGATGTGGCTTTATTTAAAGTATTTATTGTCAAAACATGTTTTATATCTCATCAGAATGAAGTTTGTTGAGCTGCATCGATTATTGTGGATTTCTGACTGGATTAAAATGGATGGTAAAATAGAGAGGTGCAGATTTAAAGTGCAGAATTATCGCAATGTTCCAACACATATTTTAAATATTCTTCATCTTTTCCCAAATCCTCCTACAGGTCTTCCTGTTTCTCTTCCTTTTCCTTCTCCTTCTTACTACAGTGGTGCCTTCCATTGACAGATGGACTCACTGCTGCCTTTTCTAAAGTGATTACTCCTAATTGGTGTTTATAGTAAAGCATTAAGTGTCAGTACACCTGACAGCTGAGCAATTGGTTCACATGCAGTGTTTTACAGGGAAGTGCCTTGAAATGACAAAACAAAATGCAACTAAATGTGACCCTTTGTGTAGTTTCAATGTATTGTGTGTGTCCGTCTGTAGTGTGCTTCCGGAGGAACCAGGACTCGCCTGGCCCGGGTTACATGCTGGAAGCTTTTTACTTTAGTGAGATTCACTTCATGTCGGTGACTCATGCACTCAAGCGCACCACATCCCTGAAATGTCCAGAATTCAAGGTCACTGTCCCTGCAGAACAGAGCGGGACCAAACCTGACAGCAGAATAAGCATAACAAACACAGAAAGCAACAGTACATCACTCACACTGCAGTAAAGACATCAAAAAGTTAACCTTTTACTGAACCCCCAACAAACTATTTTCATTTCATGTTTTGCTCTTTTCATATTTTACTCGCTGTGGCCTTGTATTTTACTGCAGTATATAAAAGTCCTGCAGCTCTGTGGAATCAGCACAATCATGGCTAGAAGTGTGAACAACTCAAACATGTCTTTGTGCAGAATAACATAGTTCTAATGACAAACAATCACAAAAAAAAAGAAAAAATGGGGAAGTCAGCTTATTATTAGCAGATCGGGTTAATGAGTGAAGCTGTGACTATATAATCCTTTAACTGAAGGGAGAGGAGCATTTTTAGGCAACATTCCTTTGTTAAGTTTCAGGTCATAAAAGTCAATGTTTTACATTGTAAATCTTCTGTGAGCTGGCTAGATCTAGATAAGGACACAGAGCTATTCCAGGGCCAACACACATCTGCATAAACACCATAAATTCTGTAATGAGAGTTTAACATCAGGTGAGCAGCTCTGGTTGGCTGCTGGGTCAAAGTCCAACCTATTGTTGGGGGTTTGTCCAAAACCCAGAAGAAAATGTAATGTGAGTGGAAGTAATGACTTTGAAAAATTAAAACTGTGAGCTGCTTCTTCTTCTTCCTTAACTCAGGAATTGTCTTTGTATAAACAAACTCCTTTCCCCTGTGGAGTTCCGAGTCGTGTTAATTTCCGACCTACTGTGTTTCCAGGAGACCGTCCTCCTACATTCCTTGCTGCTGTGAAAGGAGGCACACTTACTGTGCCAAACTCACTTAGCAGTGACATGAGTTGTTTTACATCAGGACTAATGGCTGGATATGGAGACACGGGCAGCCAAATAAGATCAGAGCTCTCCGGAGGCTTCAGAGGTTGATCTGGTTTCAAAGTGAGCCTGATTGTGAAGGGCGGAGAGCGAAAACGAGAGAGATAATCAGACGGGTACAAACAGAGATTGATGAGGGTGAAGTAAGCAAGATGAATTCAGAAATACAAGTTACATAAGTTGCTTATATTTAAGTATTATAAATCACCATATGTGAATGCATAATGCAATAAATATTAATGGGAATACCAACCATGATCATTGCAGCACGGGTCCCCAGGAAAGTGAAGTTCAAGTCCTACACAGACAGATGGCCATTTCCTGCTTTTTACTCATTCCAGCAGGTATTTGCTGGTGAAATGGCCATGACAATAAAAAGCATGCATACAATGTGCTGTGTATTGTATATTCACCCTAAGGATGATCTGCCTGCATGAGGACAAACAACAGTTACTATAAGAAGGTCGAACATGTTTCAGTCAAGGCTGCAGGAGCAGCTGTTGTAGAGAGCCGCACCGTAACTGCATACTCTCTATTTCTTAAGTCCATTAATCGCCATTTCTAGCAAACAAGCGAGTGTCCGACTATCCCAATGGATAAAGATGGGTGATTAATCTTCTAGTATTCATGCTATTTAACCCCCTGAACTAACAGGATCTAGTCATTCCAAACAGTTAGTAACTAACTTTAGTGACGTCTTAAATGACACATGCAGAATAAAGTGATTTTGACAGAAATATCACAACTTTAAGCTTCGTTTTGGTTACTTTTTCTAATGGAAACTTTTGTGACCAATGATCCGTTCAAGGACTGTTGGAAAGTTCAAACTCTGGAGATAATGCCTGTTTTTACAGTTTCTTTCTATCTTTCTATAAACACTGTATATTTGTCACTGTCTATTCAAAAACATTCATTTTGGCGGAATGGTGGGTTTAGAGGGTAAAAAACAAAAAATCTGGTAATGATATTGGCTAAAATACAGCCAACAGCAAGTAGGTTATAAGTAACAGTCATTTAGCTTGATAAGGCTACTTAAGCTTCATAAATAAGGCAATTTTTCTTAAACAAAAGCCATTCAATGTGTTTACATTCTGCAGTCATCTCTGTAGTTTGTTTTGCTACTGGTAGAGTCACAGGATGCATTACACTGTATGCATTATGTTACTGTGTTTTGCAGAAAAGGCGACCCTTCGTGTCAATGAGACCTGAGTGTTGAATACATGTGTGAGTTATCTGCATTGTTTTCTTCAGCCGGCGGGTCAGAGAGCGACTCCCGAGGCGTCCGATGCAACCTGAAAACACAGGAAACTCTCCCCGCTTCGCTAACAAGCTAGCCGAGTGCGGCGGCACTGCTCCGCAAACAAAGGAATCACCCGCTCCTCCTTGTTAACAAGGCAGGCTAACGAGTCCCTCTACACCTCGACAACTCCATAACTAAACAAAAATTGTCTGGACTGTGTTTACCCTGATGCCAGTAAGGAGGAAAGAGGGATGGAAGCACAGCCAGGAGATGAGAAGAGAGAGGAAGAAGTGATTAAAAGAGAGCAGAGAATGAAAAGTCATGAAAAGATAAGAGAATAATTGAGAGGAGACGGAGGCAGTGCCTATCCCAAGTGATTTTCAGTGAAAATATTTTCCACACATGCATATCAATACACAGGTACTGACTGCAGCCACATCTCATGAGTTAGTTTGATGCAGCATTTAGTTTCACTGGAATTAATGTGAAAGTTTTCTCTGACTTTTAGGGTTATGATTGACTTGTTCAATAGTATCTATAACCTCATCATTAATATCTTCATCACACTTGTGCACTGGGGTCGTGCAGGGTGGATCCAATCCCAGCAGACACCGGTCGAGACAGAGTGAGTCCTGATATTAATGACCTCCCGCTCTGTCCTCATATAACCCAAAGGCCAAAACCAAAAGTAGTGGAAAGTCCAATGTTGATAAGAAATTTAATGAAGATATTCACATTTTCCAGACAATGAACCCATCGCAGTGTGGACAGTCGTACCTCGACCCCGATGCCAAAATGTCAACTTTGTGCAGAAAGTAGATAATCTAATGTTCATACTTCCATGAAATATGCTGAGTACATTCATGCTCACCTAAGGATGAAGTCATTTCATTTTAATGACTTTCCCTCTCACGCTATCGGGAGGACAAGCCTTACATTTTTTAGCAAAGATAGAAATGGAACCATGTTTTTTTTTCATGGCTGTGATGACTCTAAAACAACTTTTTTTCCTGTGTTTGGTCGAGGTCTACCAGTGGAAAATCCCACAGTATCATTTTTTATTGTTGCATAAGATCCTCTGCCCCTGTCAGCTTTGCACTGTCCTCATCCTCTCCAGCTGTTTGTCAGTCTGCGTCAATGTCAGCGTGTCATTCACCGCCATTAAGTGTGTGTGTGTGTGTCAAGTGAGTTATCTTTTTAGGATACTGTATGCCCTTGGTCTTCATCTGTCTGGCAATATTTCACGCTCCTGCGAGCAAATGCTGCAATAAGCAGCAACAGTTATTTTCAGATGGGCTCCTCCCCTCCTCTGTACACACACACACACACACACATAATACTTTACCAAAGATCCAGGAATATACAACGCATGAGGATGAGGCCACCTAAAGGTTAAGGGCCACATGAGTAACGACTGTACACACATTCTGCAGTCATTAATTAATTGTGCACAGATGTTCCAGGTGGACCCTGGTGAATATGTGCATATGAGTCATTAGTTTACATCATGAAGTGAGTTTTAAATTAATATATGGTAAAAAAAAATCCCTTGACCGCTGTGGTTTACATAGCTGACGATGATGAAAGAAATCAAACCTCCATGCACTCATACAGTGGTCCACAACCCCCAGGGGATGTATGCATACAAAGCCTCATTAATGTATAGAAAACACTAAAACATTTCTCTGATTTCACACACAGAACACACATACACACACACCACTACATGATTAACACACACATACATTCTTACATTACATCAGGGGACTATAACTTTTCTCTGACCAAGTGGGGACTTCTATTTTGAAAAAACAGAAACTTTTTTTTAAATTATTATTTAAAGGTATTTTCCTATAATATTACTGCAAATATGCTTTTTACATTTTTAAAGCAAATTGCCAAGAGGGGATTTACATCTTTAAGCAATCTAAGAGGGGACATCTGTGGACTGCAGTTAAACAGGCTGCACTTACTTTTTTATTGGTTTGTTTACTGCAAAGACTTTCTTCACACACACACATACACACACGTATTATTTGTGTCAAGTAGAGCAAAAACATAAACATTCCTCATTGCTTCCCCATCAAAATATAGCAATTCAATTAGGAATTAAAGTCTGTATTTTCATCATCCTGCCTGCCCAGATGATATATTCCGATATCATAACTCTGCAAAACTGGGGTTGGTGAAAGAAAGAGAATTCATTCTTTTATTATCAGAAGTTTATTTAATTATCAGGGGAAAGCAGTTCATGCAGCATTTAAAGTGATGTTTACTTCTCTGTGGACTTATTACTTTACTGTGTGAGTCACTGTGTGTATCTGAGCTCTTGGCAGCACTTTACAGAGCTTGTGCATGTTTCTGGAAGCAGGTGGTTCCAGTGTTTAACAGCACTTGTCACAAAGTTGGCTGTGGTGAGGCGAGAACTGATGAGCGCAAATCTACTATCTGAGGCTGGCAACGTTTAGGGTTACTCTGTGGTCTCTTCCATCACAGACAGCACGGTTCTTTATTTGGATTTGTTTGCCCAACTCAAACTCTCAAGATTAACGTGACCCGTATCTACAAAAGGAAAAATAAATAAACTGGAACAAATTGTCCTCCATAATTAATCACTTTATGTTTAAAATCAGATCATCACAGCGCTCTTTAGGCATCCCCCGGCTGTGATTGGCTGAAACAGAGAAAAACATATTCTAAAAGACCTAATATTGTTTTATGATAGCATGAATAAATGACTGATTAAACCAATAGACCCTTTACCAGAGTTCCATCTGTTTATGCTGATAGTATTTACACCAGAAACAGGATGTCTTTTTAAAGCCAAGTTTTGATTGATTGTGGAAATGTTGCAGTGAAGCAAAGCAAGAGAGATGTTTTAATTCCAGATGCACCATTCATTGATTTTTGGCCACTAGGGGAAAGAAAGGCTCCAGAACAAAATGACCACAACAGAAGCTAGATTTAATATGGCTAATTAGGTTAGCAAGACACTGGACTTACAGCAGACAGAGAGAAGACTCTAGTAGGGAAGACTTTAAGGCTCGAATTTACTTGATTTCAACAGCTTGCGTATCCTGCAGTGGTGTGGAAGGTTGTGCATGTCCTCCGAGATGCAATATGCAAATAACCAGTAGGGGCAGTGTCGGGTTGGATGGGGATGAGACTGGATGTGACAGCATTGGATGCACCAGAGAGGCAGCTGCTTTCTATTCGTCGCACAGGCAACACGAGAGACATATCCTCGACATTTTCCGACGTGCTTGTTTGTTAACATTACACCGTTCTAATTCCAAAGCTTACAATGTCCAATGTGTGTGGTGCTCCCTCTAGAGGAATCCTCCAGTAACACAGAGGCAAGTATGTGAACATTTACATTCATGATGCAGCTGGTCGTCTACACGTTGAAAGTCCATTGGATCGAAGTTTACTCGCCATCAGTCTCCGCAGACTTTTTGAAGGGCAGGGGCGAAAAGAAAAAAAGGGCACGTGAGCGTGTTCTCGCCACTGAAGAGGGCCTTTTAGAGGGTGTTTTGCCTCCAAAGAGGGCTCTTTAGAGCGCATTTTTCAACAATTGGGCCACGAGGGGGGCCCCACTGCTCTCTGTTTAGCTGTAGTTTGGTCTCAACCAACTAATATGTATTTTATCGCTAAGAAAAAAGCAAGTCCATGCCTCTTGTTTTTAACAAACTCCCAAATGCTAGTATTAGCTGACAGCCGTTAAACACAGAAACGCTCTGGCTTCAGCTTCCAACAATCTCTCACCAGACTTCTGTAAAATTGGTGAGACTGAGGTGTTGCTGTGTACTGTAAGGTAGATGTTTCTTTTGTTTTTTCTTTCCTCCTGTGGATTCTGTGTGGGTATCAACGACTGACCCGAACATTGATCTTCCTCGGATTAGTTTTTCCTTCCTGGCAGATCGTCCATATTTCTGTAAATACTTTCTCTTTTGTTACTGTGCTGACTAACTTTACCTTTAGTCTAACTCTTGATTGTCCTATAGTGTCTCATTGTTCTCATTTGAATCACTGCCAGTGAATTGTCGACCAGTACATAGTTTCAAAGTCAATCTGCTGCCCCAACATTTGTTGTGTTTACTTTGCTGCAAAAATAATTTGAACTTTGAGCAAAGTCCATCCAAAAGACTGTGAGAACAAAATAATTATTCAAACTGGTGCCTGGATGCAGTTAGGACACACCAGAGGCAGCATTATATGCACATTTACTGACGCACACATCTTTAAGAGCCTCAGAAAAAAACAATAATTAAAACAAGAGTTTAAGAAACACATCATAGCTCTAAAGCAACTCTGTTTCAGAGAACACTGAGCTGTTGTGTCTCTCTGATTAGCTTTGAGGCCTTTTGTTTGAAAACAGAACCTATTAGCCTAATCTGATTCAGTCCAACATTACAGTCCAGTCAAATTCAATTAAGGGCCCAGTCAATCTAATCTACTGTTATTTTAATACGGGCACTGTGTTTTTTTTTTTCAAGTGGATGAAGAATTGCCCGTAACCATTACAGCAACATATAAAATGAGGGGTAGAGGTAACGAAGTTAGAGATCAACAAGAATTGTTGTATTAAAATACCCAAATACATTTTCTTTTCACTAGTAAATGAACGAACAGCAAACGAACAAAAAGACATAATGTGAAAAATGTCAGCAAAAAGTTCCAATCGAGGAATTGTTGAGGAAAGTATTATGTAATGAAATGCAGAATGCAAACAAGGCATGAATTATGTAATGTATTATTTAATTCCCTAGTTAAAGGATTTGTCACAAGCGATTTTTTTTATCGAAAAAGACTCGAAACTAGCGATTGAGACGATAAACTTATTTTGAGAGTTTACTGTGGTAATAGATCATGTAAGAGGGTCATTTTTCTATTGACTTACATACAAACAAACTTTTTATGCAACCAGTGGAGTCGCCCCGTGCTGGCCATTAGACAGAATTCAAGTTTGAGGCACTTTTGCATTGGCTTCACTGTTCAGGCCAGCATGTTGAACATTATTTGCTTTAATGTGTGTAAGGTAGGAAGCCTGTGACATCAGCATATGTTTAACCAGCTGCTGAAAACGACTTAATAATGCAAAAAATGACCCAGTATGAACCGTCGAATGCATACGAACACACCCAGTGCTCCGGCAGGATCATGGAACATGCTTATTATGCTCGTCCCCCCGCTGTACAGTGAAAGTGCAATCAGTGTGTTTGGCCTGCTGGTTCCATTATGGTAATGATACCTCGCCATGCATTTATGCATATAAACTCCATGTACTGTGAGAATATATTCACACCCTCTGGAACACACTGGAACAAAGCTTCATCACCCTTATTGAGCCTGACAAGACCGGAGAGGAGTGATTGTATTCAGGTCAGCTTCAGATCTGCAATATAATTATTCCAATTTAATATTTGACGTAATTATTCTTTTCAATATTTTGTAAAGTAAACATGTTGCAACAGCTTTGGGTTGTAATTACTTCATAAGATATGGCTTAATACCAAACTTTATTGTTAGTACGACAGGGAAGATGAACAAATAGGTCTGAAGCTGACTGAGGATGGTGATGTGTTGAATTATTAAACACAATGTGGCCAGTAGCATTAAAGTCATCATCATCCTGGATATGTTCAGAGTATTTCTGCATGTAAATTAGGTTCCTTTAGTCTTAAATTACCTTTAGATTCAATCACAATGTCCCTGTAATGAACTACTTCATTAGTTTGACATGAGATCCTTCATATGTTATTTTCAGCCCCGCAAGTGTGAACACTGGGTTGGAAATAAATGCCTGACGGACTCAGACTAACATGAACGTAACATCTGCTGAACATATTGCAGTCATGTATGAGTAAGTTCCAACAATTGCTTTTAAAAAAGTTCCAGAAGCAATCTGACTTCGACAGAAATTAGAAGTGAATTGTTCTGAGATCAGTGTAATAACTGTCATTTATCATTTCATAAGAACTTACAAAGTCTTTGTGTGGAGCTTGTGGTTCCTGGGTTTTCTTTCCTCTACATACAGTCCCGTTTTGGGACCCCGTTGGCTTTTTTGCTGATTGGATAAATGGTTTTCAGTGAGACATTTCGACTTGTCTTGTCCTGCTACAGTTCACTTTACTACTTTAGGATAGCAGCACACGTATGTTCTGCACATTGGACCCTTGCTGTTATTGTGAATTACAATAAGTCGTCACGTTTCCATTGAAAAATTTCTCTTCACATTTTGAAGATATACATGAGAAAAGATGATGGAAAACTAGACCAAAATTAGATCAAACTTTGACAACGCACATAAAAGTGTGTACTTTTTACAAATAGCATTGTGCTAAACGAGAGATGGAAACAATTTTCATGATTTTCATGAATTTTCTGATCAGCTGTTTCCTGTAGTTTCCATAAGTTGCCCAGTTGGATCCAATTCCTGAAGACTTCTCTCCAAATATCAACCTTTCTTAGTTATTTTTTCTCTTGCACTTTCTCTTCTTCTATTGTTTTCTTTCTTGCACAATGTCTTCTTCTACTGTTTACTGATGGATTAGCCTACGGCAACACATCACACTTTCTTATTCTCAAACAAGAATCATCCCTGCTTGATTCTCCAGAACATCAACTAAAAATGTAATATTTTTTAACCGTTTGTGTATTGACTTCACATGATTTAACCTTAATCTGTGATGATTTATAATCATGTTTATTTGTAAAACAGAATAATTTCTTTCAACTGACAGAATGAGGTCTGAGGGGGTTTCTCTTGCTTTGTAATCATCTACTTTCTGGCATCTGTTTGTGTATAATTTGTCTTTTAGTCAACACGGTTGGAAAACATGATTGTGGTTTAGATCTGAAAACAAAAAAAACATCAAAAAGCATCCTGAACAGGACATTTTTAAAAAAGTACATTAAATGTCCGTCATGCGAAGTGCTCACACAGAAAAGCCGGAGCTCTGACATGTTCCAGGATCAGAGTATTAAAATCTGAAGAGGACAGCAGGGAACAATGGCGGGAGACTTGTACCGACACAGGAAGCCGGGGGGTGAAAAGCTTGTAGCAGGGAATTAAAAATGCAGAGTGAACACACAAACACATGCAGTAACACTGGCTGTATTAACCGTAGGCTAATAAATCCGCTCTCTCAGCTCATTGAACACCCACAGATCTCATAAAGCTGAATTAATTTCTTGTTTACCACAGGTACACACACACACACACACACACACACCACAGGTATAGATAGCACTTGCATATATTTGCCATCTCAGCTCACACCTCCAGATCTCAGAGAAAACGATGGTGATTCCCTCTTGGCTGCTGAGGCATTTAGCACAGACACAAATTCACACAGATTCATTTTCTCCCACAGCTCACACCTACAGAGGCAGCTGAGCCCGACGCAGCATAGTAGCTCCTGAAAACACACACCAGTTCAACCTTGTGACTCCTGTTTTCTCAATAAAATGTCCAAATGCTGAAGAGAGTCCAAAAGAGGGAAACATTTTTTCTTTTCTCAAAGATTACTGAGGAAAATGCACTAAAGTCTGATGCAGTATTAGTCTTTTTCCCTCATGTAGTGAGTTAAAACCTCAGGCCCAAGGACCCCACACACTGCGTCAGCTGGTCAGTCTGTCTGTCTGTCAGTCTGACACACGCTCACTTAGGAGTACTGCGTTGCTAGGATACGGGGGGCAGAGTAGACGTGTGCATAGTTAATTTCAGACCTGCCATAAAAGGGATTATTTAGTTGTTGGGTGTTTCTGTTACAGAAACATATCGACCCACACAGTCAGAAAAGTTCTGCAACAAGCTCCCCCGTTATTTCGCCTCAGGGCGTTCAGACATTCGCCAATATTACGCAGCGGCATAAAAATGATGGTGAAGAACTTCCTGTTTCTTGCTGAACAGATTCTACAAACTCAAACAAAGTTGTTCTGCATTTTGCACAACTATGTTTATTACATTTGTTTATTATTACCAAATAATGTACATTGCGTATTTTCCGTTTTGCCGGCTCTGCTGGTTCACATGGATCCCGTCTATATTTGGACTTTAAACTCAAAATTCTGAGTTTAAAGTCAGGATTTCTGACTTTAAGCTCTTAGAGTCTCAGAGACAAAAGGACTGAAGTTATTCCACATGCAACAGCTGTGTGTGTGTGGTGGGGTGAGGTGGCTGCTGCTCAGAGGTGTGTGATGAAGTGTGTGTGTGGAGAGTCAATTTACTGCTAACTGGCACCGTCTCGTGGGACTCGTGTGTCACTATGGCAACAACTGGAGACAAAGATCAGGGTGGAAGAGATAAGACAGAGAGGGGGGGGGTCAGGTGCAGGGCTTCATGGCGTCTCCATCTTTCACTTCTTTCAGCTGATTTGCAGTCAAAACAAGTCGACTGTGGTCTTCGGCTGCTGGGATTTAATATTTTAGCTCCATACAGTCTCAGTCCAATCCAACTTTATATATAAAGCGCTTTAAAACAACCACAGAAGGGCCAAAGTGCTGTACAGAGAGAAGAATAAACAACACAACATAATAAATTAAAATAAAATGCATAAAAAATGACCTAAAATACATTGAAATAGACATCAAATCAGCATCTTCAAAGTGTTGAATACCAAGGAGAAAAGGTAGGGTAAAAAGAGTTAAAATGAGGCAGTGAAGCCTGTTTAATGTTCATAATTCAGTGTAAAAGATTATGAAAGTCCTCATCTAATGGTGCATGTAATCAATAGTTCTATTGAATAATTTTTCCATTTAAAACGATAAAAATAAAAGAGGGAATAAAGAAAAAAAAACCTGTTTCAGTTCTGAGTCATTATGTTGGTATTTTTATCTAATGAGTTACTTGATCCAGATACTTCAGCTCCTGCTTCAACGCTATTAGAGTAAATTATTAATATAATATGAATCTAAGTTTAATGGAAGAATGAATCTCCGGTTTATTACATTATAACTGTGTTATTCTGCACAAAAGACATTCGAGTTCCAGCCATGAATGTGCTGATTCCTTTGAGTTACAGGACTTTATAATTTATATATTGCAGTGAAATACAAGGCCAGCAACACACAATGGCCAGTTCCCATTAAAATACTGTACATGTAGAACGCAAGTTTAGTAGATGTTGTGTATTTTGTACGTCAGTGTGCTGAGTTGGACTTCTTTAAGATTGCATTTACGTCACAGTTATGTCAGAACTGACAACCTTGAATAAAACAAGATCTGCACTTAAATTTTTTTTTTTTACATTCAGTGCATCCAAGGTAGTGGTAGGGTCAAAGGTATGGAGGGGGAGGGAGGAGAGAGGAGGAGCAGGAGGAGAAGGACAAGAAGAAGAAAGGAAGTGAAGATAACAGCAAGCGTCGTTTGTCACACCTTTTTGACAGAGTGGGCTGTGTGTGTGTGTGTGTGTGTGTGTGTGTAGACATACAGTATGTGTCAGCTCAAGGTCCTTCTCCCTCCCTCTCTCTCTCTCTCCCTCCCTCTCTCTCTCTCTCTCTCTCTTACTCTTCCATTAAACAGAGTAAACACACTTTAGCACCATGTTGACTCAGACTACCCAAATGTGTTGATGGAGGAGGGGTATTTACCCTACTACACTTCCTCTTTCTGTCATTGAATATTTTTTATTTTCTATTTTGTTTTACTCATTAATTTCATGTTTTTGGACGGGCAGGGTCGGCTCTACATCGCTGTAAGTAAATCGATGGCGTCTGGCGAGTTTGCCGTTGCTCTTCTGCAAAGCGTCAGATTTAAATTGGAAATAACCTCTGATTTGATAAGCATCAGCTGAACCTCTTACTCAGTACACAGTTGTTGTTTCTACCAAAGAAAAATACACTGTTCTGCATAGAAAGAAACTGAAAAAACGGCTAAAAAATTAACCCTCTATCATCAAAATGTTAACTTTCCAGCAGTCCTTGAATGGATCATGGCTTGCGAAGGTTACTGTTAGAAAAAGTGACCTAACTGAAGCTAAAAATTGTGAGAATTCTGGTAAAAACATTTTATTCTACATGTCTCTCTTTAAAATGTCACCAAAAACAAACCGTTTGGAATAACTAGATCCTGTTAAAAACATTAAATTCTGGTACTTGGAAAACTGTTGTACTGATACATTTTTTTAACTTTTTTTTTTTTCCAATTTAAATATATAGATTTATCAGAGAGATTCAACTTCACAATGATTATGCTGATTCCATAGAGGTGAAGGACATATATAATGTATTATTATTATTGTAGTTAAAAACAAGTGTGAAAAGAAAAAAAATGTGAAAAAAGCAACAAAACACACTCTGAAACAGCTTCAGAACAGAACTTAAGAGAAGTTAATTTAACATCCAGGCCACTGCGTTGGCATTTTTTTGGACCCTCCCTCCATTCCCCATCACCTGCAACGACACACACCTGTTTCCTTTTCTCTTCAGCCCCATAGTTACCTGACTTCCCCGTCACCTGCATCTCATTCCCTCATCAGCCTCAGGTCACACCTGTCTATCAACACACACACACACACACATTCCTATAGTACCAACAGTGGACTGGTACCCTACCCTATCCAAGTGAGGACTTCTGTTACTGGTCACTTTAAAACAAAAAAGAACACAACAGCAAGTTTAATGTTAGGTTTTTTCACATAATATTCCTGTAAATTTGCTTTTTCTTTTTAAAAGAAATTTCCAAGAGGGAGCTTTGAGCGCCCTCCACCGGTCGAAAAGGGAAACAGGCTGCAACTAATGAGTGTTTGCAGTAAACAAAGACTGTTTTTTTAAAGAAGATAATTTAACTTTAGTTTTTAATATTTACATGTTTCAATTATATTTCTTATTGTTTAATTAATTATACAAATATTACAAAATGTGTCAGGGCCACTTAAATTTAAAAATAAACATTTTACCTGAAAATCTGTAGTAACTTAGTGAGACACACACACACACACACTCCGAGAAACCACGTCATCAGACATCAGCAGTGCTGCCAGGAAGCATCAACCTCATGCAGAGAGAGTTAAAGAGCCCTGACAACAGACTGAGCTGAACATCAGCTCTGTGAAAAGAGAGGTGATGACAGGATGGATGGATGACAGATGGCTGAGAGAAGGCAAAAGAGAAAGAGAAAGAGAGAATAAACAGCGAGCAGAAAGAGGTGAGAGAGCCCATTTCCACTGGGCAAACAGCTCTGAATTTGGTTATTTAAATTGAGCTGAATGGATCAAACACAGTGAAATATCACAAACCACTTTCACTTCATCACAAACAGACTCATTGTGTGTGTCTCTCTCTCACATGATTAATTTCAGCACTTAAAAAGCAGAACATTTTGATATTGTTATATATAACAGATATGCTTTCTGCACTCTAACACATTATGTTGCACTGACACTATGCAGCCTTTCACTCAGTTCTGAAGCAATTTAAAGAAATGTTTTTCACTAGTCAGTAGCCATGTTTCCAGTAAAATTGAAGCAATTTTTGAAATGTTGCATTGAAGAAAATTATTCCATCAACTGTTTAAGAGCAAATAAACAAAGCTGCAGTAATGTACTTTGGTCAGCAGACGACAGTGTGATGTATCGCTGTAGGCTAATCTGACAGTAAACAGGAGAAGTAGAGAAAACAACAAAAAGAAGTTGCTAATTAGACTTTTTTTCAATTAGTTGAATTGATGTTCGCTACGTCAGAGCTTTTTCGAAAAAAGTGTTCCCATCTCCCTCTACGTGCATTTCTGAAACTTTTTCATCAGCTTTTCTCATGCAAGTCTTGATAGAAACATATCTACTTACACAAAAAACATGGGAAATAGGATTTACATTTAACCCGAAAATTCAATTTTAACCGGCAAGTTCCAGGAAAAATGGCCCTCCTAAATTGTCTTCAACTTCCAATCATTGCTTCTTAAAACAGTCCTCAAAAAATAATGCCCAATTACTTTTTTTGAATATCAAATATTCAAACAGGTCCTCACAGATTTTGACCTACGACAGTCCGCACACACACACTGACGCGTCAAAACTATCAAGAAACGTCAGAAGGAATCTTCGTCACACACTTTCCAAAAACAAGAGATGAACCGCCCCCAACGCTGCGAGTGCACTTACACACCTTGGACGCCGAAAGACACTCATGTACGTCACCTCCTCGTCCTTCTCCGTCTCAAGCTTTTAAACCCAAAAGAACATAGAGAGATAAGAGACGAATGAATCACACATGTGGGGGCCTGCATGTCTTCAGTGATTCAGTGAAGTGAAATAACAGGCAGGGACGTGGACTGACAGGTCGCATGGACACGGAGGAGGAAGACACTTGAACAAAGATAGTAAAGTACTGTGAAACATTGTCCAGAGAAAGGAAAAGAAAACATTTGTCAGGTAAAGAGATGGCCGAGGCCATATTTCCCAAAATGCTCACCACCTCACCATATACGAGGACGAGGACACGCAGAATGAAATAAGTTTAAGCTGAAGTTAAAGGCTACTGAACAGATTGGACACACTGAACTTTTATTTCAAAAGATGTTTAATGTCGTCTTGCTGATTTAAAAGTACAAATGTACAAAGGCTCAAAGACTCTTGACATAAAATGCAAGAACAGAATACAAAAACAGAATTTAGAGGTTATGACAGTTCAGATAGTTTGAAAAGGATTTGAGTTGATTTTTAAATGAGTGGAGTGAGTTTGACTTGCAAATGTTTAGAGTGAGAGAGTTCCAGAGTGTTGGGGCAACGATGGCAAACACCTGAGGTGCCGTGATGGGACCCAGTGAAGGTGTTGGAGAACGGGTGTGATGGAGCGGGAGTGGGTGAGCAACCGGGAGACTAAGTCGTGGACATGTTGTAGTTTTTGGAGGCTGGTGGAGGGGAGGTCGTAAAGAAAAATTATTCTGTACACCAAAGAACCATGCAGTCATTGTTCTTTCTGTAATTTTTCTGATAACATTGTCATCAAACCAAAAGGTCACTTCAGAGGTCTTGAATTGCTGCAAACTTGCTGCAGTAACACGTCTGCAGATTTACAAAGAGCCTTAGTTGTTATGTGTTCCCCTTCACACACATCTCTTTGGTTTCTCTCTTTCTCAGGTAACATATCAGAAGTGATGGAGAACCTGAGTGCATTTCGGCTTTGCAAACATTAATATGATAGAAAGCTGCTCTTTGCAGTCAAGGACCAGTGAGACCAGTAACAAATCTAAAGTTAATAGCCTAACCTTTGCTGAAGGACCATTTTCTTTGTATTTTCAGCACTCTCTGTGAGCCAGTGTTCTGTTGTGACGAGCACTAAAGCTCGAACACTTGACATTTTGAAGAGTGGTTGCTTGTAATATTGGCTAGCTAAGAAGTTTTTGTTTTTTTTTGCTCTTACAAACCCAGGATAAAAGCAGCATCCCACGATGCAAAGAGAGAAGTCAAAGGTGTTGAACTGACTCGCAATCAGACTGTGAATGTACACCGTGCACTTTTTCTACTTAATGGTGTTTTGGATAGTGGTGCCAATTAAATGATATGATGTGCTGCACATTGTCACTGCAGATACTCAGGAGCAAAAATAAACAATGCAGTTGGTTGAACAATTGTAAGTGATATGATTTATCTAGGAAGGAACAATTAGATGACATGATGATTCAAAATCCAATGTGGTTTCTTGTTTTTCTTGATAGAAGATTGTAGTAAACATTTTAAAAGAAAGAGATTATCTGTTGGTTGGATATTGGACATTGGCAGCTAAAGACTTTCAATAAGAAGAGGTCAAAGGGCTAAATCAATACTGAGATATAATCTGGATGTTTTATATGGCTTTCAAAAGAATCTTAAGATCATGCCGTGTATTTTTTAAAATTAATTTCAGAGTATATTTACATTAAAAAGCACAAAAGGACAAAGACAGGGTCAGGTTTGTATCCAGGCAACTGACCTGTGGCTGCTGTTAAACAAAGGTGGCACTGTGGAATCAGCACAATAATGTCTAGAAGTGGGAACAACTCAAACATGTCTTGTGTGCAGAATCACAGTTATAATGGCATAAATCATAAAACGAAAAGGAAAAACACAATTTCCCTGATAAATAGAAATAGGTGTCATGAACGTTGGGTCTCCACGTGTTATACATATTGAACTATTAGTATTTTTACAACCTCCACTTGCAGCCTCTCCTGTCCTCTCCTCTCTGAGGAACAGAATTTAATGTTTTTAACAGGATCTGGTTAGTGCAAACGCTATATTTTAAATGGCACATCTAGAAGAAAGAGACTGACAGAAATTTTTTTTTTTAAGTTTTAAGCATTTTTGTAGCCTTCCAATGTTGAGAAAGTTTTGCGAAAATGTTTACTGCCTGCCTGTTTACTACAGTTTCTTCTGACAATAAATGGTGTAGTTCTGGTAATTACTTAAAGAAAAAACATACGCGGGCACTTACTGTGCTGTGGGTTCAGGGAGTTAAAAAGCGTGCATGTAGGGTAACAGCTCTGATTTGGCCCTGACTTTGCAATGGCATTAGAGATCACAGCAGCAGAAGATGTGTATGCAAAATAAATCCCATGAATATTGCATGCCAACAAGCCAGAAGACACTGATTGGGAGTGGTTTAGTGCGTTTGCTCTTATCCAGTGGCTGTGATTCAAGGTCTCATTGAAGGCAGGTGTGTCTGAGTGTGCTTCCTCTCTTTGGTGCCCCTGTTGGCACTCATTGTTCTGTGTTTGTGTGTGTCCAGGCCAGGGTATGTTTAGGGTGCTGCTGTCTGAAGGCAGAGTTAGACCTCCTTAAGTCTGAAGTGTTGCCAGCCTAGTCCATGGTGGCTGACTGAGGACTGATGTCGAGTGATGTGGAACAGTGACAATGGACTGTTAAGAACTCTTTTCAGTGGTTGAGAAAACACAGAGCTCTGCTCAAGGACAGTCTGAGGGTTATTGAATGATTGAAATGCAGAAATCACTCGGGTTTGTTCAGTGTGGAGTCTATTAGCTCGACATTTAAGGGCCTTACTGCGTGTTCTCTTACACCGTGTTCTTCCCCCTCAGGCAGCTGTTCTTTCTCTACAAGACTGCTCAGTGTACAGTGCACAACGGGATGCACACAAAGACAGCTGCTGCCAAGAGAGTAAAGCAATTTTACAGCAACTGTTAGAGCGGAGGCTCTTACAGCCTCCCTGCTCTGCCTGGATCTTTACTCTATACTTGGTTTTTACAAAAACTCAAAACAACTGAGTAAAGTTGACCATTTATTGACAGAATAATACCCAGATGTAATGAGCAGCTGGTCTCTGCAGTGACCAGGCCAGAGCACAACACAGAGTGAAGAACAATTTCTCTTCTACAGTTTTTCTTCTGGGTTTTGGACAAACCCCCGACAACAGGTTGGACTTTGACCCAGCAGCCAACCAGAGCTGCTCACCTGATGTTACACTTTCATTACAGAATTTATGGTGTTTATGCAGATGTGTGTTGGTCCTGGAATAGCTCTGTGTCCTTATCTAGATCTAGCCAGCTCACAGAAGATTTACAATGTAAAACTTTGACTTTTATGAAATGAAACTTAACAAAGGAATGTTGCCTTGAAATGCTCCTCTGCCTTCAGTTAAATGATTATATAGTTACAGCTACACTCATTAACCCTATCTGCTAATAAGCTGACTTCCCATGCATGAATGGTTGTTGGTCGGTCCTTTGAGAGTCCTCTCCAGAGTTCAGATAAGCAGTTATTGATGAAGGAAAACTAGATTTAAAGAAACATTTGAGGCAAAAGTATGAATTGTTTTAACTTAATTGAAGGTTCTCGTATTCACAATCATTAATCAACAATGAATGGAGTCACTGCTGCGTTTCTATGCATGTATAAATTGCGCACATTGCCTCGCTCAGATTTGACTGATGATGGATTGTATTTACAATCTTGCAGCTGTTCAGCTTGTGGGCAATTAACTCCTCAAACCTCACTGACATGGATGACTGTTTCAGTATGACACGGCAATTATTTTAACCTGTTAACGAGCCCGTCTTAATGTTGCGGTACACCTTCAAATCGTAGTCTGATTCATGGTTTTTATCCTCCTACAGATTTTAAACAGACAGTTTTTCAAACTAAAAGCAGAGACTAAAGAGTACGAAGCCTGAGGTACGTTCAGATTCATGGAGTTTAGCAGTCGACACACCTTCACTCAGACACAGAGCACAAATTGCTTTCAATAAAAATGTCATAAGTGTTTCAGAGAGATAATTACTCTGGAAAAGAATGGATCCCAAAATAGAAAAGTAGAAATAGGTCGAATGAGTCACTGAATCCTTCTGCTTTCCTTAGTTTTTACTCCCTGACTTCTGCTCACCGCTCTTTCTGCATCCTCCTTTCTCGTTTGATTGGTTTCCATCTGCGTGTCTCACACAATTTAAAACAACTTGGACTGCAGATCTGAAGACAAAACTGCCTTTTGCTTCCCTTCTGAAGTGTCACGAGCACAGCATGTGAGCTCAGGGATGAAAGACTCTGAAAGGTTACTTACTGCTTTGTTCTCATGACCAAAGGATGGAGAGGAAGCCTCTGGTTTCTTTAGGACATCCACATGGAAATGAAGCAGTTGTGCATAATCAGTTATTCCGGAAAACCAGATCAACTGAGGATCAAATGATACTTTAAGTACTTGAGGCTGAGAGTAGCTTAAAGTTTAAAGCTGCACTTTGAAGGATCTGAGTGTAAAAACACACCCATCTAATCAGCCTGAGATATGAAGTGCTGTCCGTCATGATTAATGGGCCTGTGTGATAGATTCAACTATTCTTCCCCGAGTGAAGCTCCACTGAGGGAGTGCATTCATTTGATGAGGAAATCTCCACATGGGACAAATGAAAAAATAAGAGTAAAAGTTGAAAAAATCCAGAGACAGTTGGACTCCTGTGTAATGGTCCAGTCTCAACAGGACAGTAGCCTTGTCTCCATCGAAGAATTTCTCTGCACATTTGGAGATTTGCATGAGAAAAGCTTGTAGGAACCCGAGAAAACATTTGAAAAAACTTGTGCATAAAAGTTTTAACGCTCGCTTGAGGTGGTTTTTGTCTTTTTCGAAAAATAGTTAATGCGCTAAACAGGAGATTTTCTAATTAAGTTATGACAGTGAACATTTATCTCATGATGCTCAGCTGTTTCCACTCTCACGTGAAAGAAAAATTATGCGTCGCCCAGTTGAATCTAATTCCTGAAGAGGAATTTTCTCTCATGTAGCCAAAGTTGTCTGATTAGCAACCTGTGTTTTATTATTTTTATTCTCTCTTGCACATTCTCTTCTTCTTCTCCTGTTTGCTGACAGATTAGCCTACAGTGATACACTACACTGTCATCTGCTGACCAAAGTACTTTACTGCAGCTTTGTTTATTTGCTCTAAATCAGTTGATGGACACAAATGTTGTCTCTATTTTTGCAAGTCAAGGTGCGATGTTCTGTAATGGACTTTGAAAGCGACATGTCTGTGTTGTCACATGGCTCCTGCAGAAATATTTATAAAGTAAAAAATGTTCAGGTATGCAATATCTGCTCCGAGTAGTTGTACTCGAAATGAATTAGCATTTTGAGTTGTGAGGAGGTTGTTTTGGCGTGGCACGATTAAGAGCAAATGTGATGCAAAGACATCAGTGGATGGTAAATTTGTGCTGGCAGATGCTAAAGACACAAACTCTTCAATGCAAATGATGCAAAAGTGACATATAAACATATTCACGCAAGTTGAAAAATGTAAGCAGCAAAATGTCTATGATGCTGTCTTTCAGCAGCCTGTGAGCATTAGGATTCCTCTGACCTTTCCCAGCTCGGTGCAGTAAGATGTCTGCTTGTCATGAGGACGAACAAAGCAAATCAAGTCAGAGATGTCCTTCAGAAATATGTAATCAGAAATACTTTATAAGGAAATTGCTTCGATCCAGTTGTTGCGGAATAGAAAGTCTAAACGGTAAAAAGCACTCTACACTAAATACAATAATATAACTGCAAATCTTCAGTGAATGAAGATATGAACAAATATGAAATATAGAAAAAATGGAAGTAAATAGAGATATGTACAATAGTATAAAACAGAAATATGGAAATATAGATATGAACAAATAGGTATCTATCTACATTTTTGCACATGATTTCTATAGAATTTCATATTGCACGGATAATTATTATAAATACAGTTATACATCAGCATCTTTCTTGTCCTGTCTTACTATCTTGTGTTGGCCAAGGACAGAGACAAGGTCTGCAGAGACGTACAGTTTTATTTAAATGAAAATCAGTGAATAACGTTCATGCATTAAACTACCATGTGATTACATCTAGATATGCATATATATTGAAAAATAAGTCAAATAATATCTTCACTATCTTATGTGGTGGGATCCAACTTTGAAGTGCAACAAAATCTTGTTTTTTTTCTAACAATTTCACATATTGCTGACAAAGCATGATTATTTCCTTTCTTGTAATTAAATCACTGCTTAATCTTCCTGGAGAAGGCCCATCTACCTGTGTGTCCTGATGGATGATATTATTAATCCATACATGATGACAACTAGTAGAAAAAAGCAATAGTGTTAACTGTTGATGGTGGAATGTAACGGCAGCACAGTTTATAGAGTCCATAACTGCTGCTGATCACTGTGTAGTGTAAGCAGGCAGTGTGATTCAGCAGCATCCAGTTAATTTCTGCACAATAAAGGAAAGGCTGATCCTCAACAAAGACTCTGTGCTCAGCAAAACTCTTTACAACAGTGCTGGATGCTTTATTTAATTCCCCAGTGCTCTCTTCACACTGTTGTCCTGATATGTTGCTGCAATCACTTCCTGCAACCGCTGCTGCTGATTCATGCAGCATTCCCCTCAGACAGAAGCTATTATTGTCGCTCTTAATCTGGATTAGACTCCGACATGAAATACCGATCAAGTCCTTTTACTGTTACAGACATTTTGAAGTGAATTTGCACTTTTCTCAGCATTGCATCTCTTTGTGATTGAAGTTTTAGGAGACTTCTGATTATCTTTGCTAAATCTGCCGGCTTTTATTTCCATCAAATTTGAGGGAAGCCATTTTTTGTTTCAGTTGCCTTTGCTCATTACTAAATGTGTTTCTGACAAAGCTATCATGCAAAATCATTAGATGCAAATTAGACCAAGTGGGCCTGCTAGTTTCCAGCAGCTCTGCCTTTCTTACAGTCAGCTCTATATCCCAGCAACAGCAATTTCCATAATTGTCAAGGAGAAGGGTTCGGAGCTCCGGGCTCGCAGCCGTGTGACAAAACAGCGAGCTCCGGCTTTCAGCTTATCAGCAAAGGTCAAGGCTAATTTTCTATGTGTGCTTAGTCTATCTAGTGGGCTATGCATCATTCATAGAGTGAAAGGAAGAGAGACAGAAAGGATGATAGAAGACAAAGGTCCAAAGAAAGAAAAATGACGCATGCAAAGAAGCAGCAAGGATGCAGACAACAGGTCAGCAGGCAGGCAGAGGGAGGGAGTGCAAAGCTGGGAGCCCTGATGTGGAGTTACTCCTTATAAACAGACTTGGTAATGACCCAAAGCTGAACCATCATGCAATAGGATCAGACCATCTAAACAACACCTGCAAAGTCTCAAAACTATCTTGCACCATTGTAATGTTATTCTGGAGTTCAACTCCACTTCTGTGGTGATTCCTGCCACAGTAGGGGTCTCCATGGACACATTTTTCCATGATGACACCCGCACAGATGCACAAGATGAAAAATGCATGGGCTGGAAACCACTGATGATTGGGTACTTCTGGTAAAACATAGAAACAGCAAATTGGCGTCATAGATTCTACGGCTTGTTCTCAGGGTCATCACACAAAGGACGGAAATTATAACAGGAAAGGAGGCTGAAGCTCCGTCAGTCTGCAAAGAAAACCGTAGAAAACAATGAGAAAACATAAGAAGTCCTTCACATTTGAATAAAAAAATAATCACATGCATCAAATGTTATTCCGTTATTGTTGCATATTCATGGAAACAGCAACTGCAAGCGTTGTAATCTTGCAATTAAACAAAGCAGTGCAGTACAATACAATACTTTTATTCAAACAATATTTATGCATTGCATTATGGAAGAATGATATCGAGTAGCAGCACATTCAAAAACCAACCATACTTAGTATGCATGCAGGTTACTGACTGCAGGGCACAGTGATGGATCCTGTTTCACCAATAGCTCGATGTAAGGCCAGAATTATAAATATTAAATATTAAATATTAAATTAAAGAATGGAATGGAAAGGATAAACTAACATGCAAGTTGATGGGTTTTTTTTAGCACATACTCTAACTACTGTAACTGGAGGTTTATAAAGGCTGACATGTTACAATATTTCATTTGAAGAAACGTTTTCCACATGGATGAGTCATGTCTCCTCCAGACTTTTGTAAATAAAGTCAGTCTGTGCTGAAATCTCTCCATCTTATTAGATCGATAAATCACCGTCCGCCTGCTCCTGTCTCGCTCCCTCTACGTCCTTCTTGTCCTTTCTTCCCATCGCGCTCTCCTCTCTCTCTCTCCTTCTCTCTTTGCCTCCCTCGCTCGTATCATTAGCTGATTACCTATCCATCAACATGAATTACTGAACAGCAGAAGCCAAAGGATAAACATGCATTTGCTCCGCTCATCATTCAACCTGTGTTCATGCATGTGTGTGTGTGTGTGTGGGTGTGTGTGTGTGTGTGTGCGTGTGTTTCACTTGTAATTCCCCTCATACAATATTCAGGTTGTTGACATCTTGACGCTGGAATAAAACAAGAACACACACACACACACAAACATGATTTGCTGCATGCTTCATTATGGGATGGATCGCCTCTCACCTAAATTAGCAATAAAAGTGAAGGCACACACACACATAAACAAACACACACACACATCCTTGTACTTCTGTCTTTGTGTGGTCCTTACCCTAACCCAGGGCCACAAACCTTTACCTGCAAAAGAGCCATTGTTGGCCAGAAACAAGGAAAGAAAATGTCAAAATGAAGCTGCAGATCTTTTTTTTAAAGGCCTATAATGAAAAATAATGCACATATATCTCTCTTCTATGTATATCACTCTTTCTTCTACCAATTTCTTTGTTCTACAAATTTCTTTCTTTCTTCTAAGTATATCTCTTTCCTTCTATGTATAACCTCTCTAACTCTCTTCTATGTATAGCGCTCCTACTTCTACATATATCTTTCTTTCTTTTACGTATATATATATATATATCAAACAGGCCTTTAAGGAAATGAGGACCAGCCAAAATGTCCTCACATTTCAAAAATGTCCCCGCTCTGCTGGTTCAAAATACTCACTGTCCTCACATTGTAGAAGTGCAAGAAACTGAAACACACACACACACGTCTATCTCTGTGCTAATATCAGCCGATGAGACAGTGAGATAAAGAGGCCGAGAGAGAATCAAAGCCAAACAGTTTGACGGGGAGAGAGACGGTTAAAGTTAATTGGGGGATTAAATGGAGAGAGAGAGTCTGTGCTTCTTTTCCACCAGTTACGACTGACGACAACATGCAGCACCATGACTGAAACAAAATCAAAAGGCAATCTACCCCTTCAGACAAATCAAACCAAACTAGTTTTTGGTTTTATATATATTTCTGTGTAACTTCAAATGTTTGGCACACCTCACAGAAAATACAACTGTTCAATATTGTCCGCCTTTGTGGTTAAAAAGACGACAATTTATGCTAAATTTCTGTAGAATCTGCAAAATAAAATGCAAACAAGTGTTAATTGATTGTGGGATGCAATGAGGTTCTAGAGACATCAGTATGATTCACACAAACTGCAGTTAGTTGGTCTCCATTTCCAGTCCTGGAGTGTTATTTTAATGGAAATGAAACCTCTTTATGACAATATGAAGGAAGTCCAATATGGCCGCCGTGTTAATAAAGCCCGGGTGAGACAGACAAAAAGAACACAGAGGCCATGAATCATAACCTCATTATTCCTTTTTCAAATAAATTAAACAGAGAGTAATTTATATTCTGATGAATATTTCATGCTCTGGACCCTGAGCTCGCCTACTCACCTCTCTCTCTCTCTCTCTCTCTCTCTCTTAACCTGTTGCTATCCCTCTTTCATTTGTTCTCCCATGTCTCTTTAACTCTTGGCCTAATTTATCTCTGTGTGTGTCTCTGGTGTTTAACCCTCTGAACCCCAACAAGCAGTTTCAGGGTTTTTTTGTTGCTCTTCCTGCAGCTGTGTGTGAACAACTCAAAAATGTATTTTGTGCAGTATAACACACTTACAATAACAAATTATTTAATTAATCTGATCATTTATTTATTTTATTTTCTCCTGTCCTCTCCTCTGGGCTCTGTGTAAACAGATTTTCAGTGAATATTTGTCCTGTGACTGTTGGTCTCAGCAGAATCAATCCTGGCTTCACAGAGTCTCTGAGGAGCAGAATTTACTGTTGAAAGACTGTCAGAAACGTAAACGATAAAGCCTGTTTTCACAGTTTATTTCCATGATAAAGCTCGTATTTTTTGGCGATCTTTTAGAGAAAACAGAGGTATCTTGGGTTCGCAGGCTTGAGCCAGACATAAGTACCATTTTCTTACCTTATCGTAGGTTATTCTAGAGTTTTTTGTTAACCAACAGTAGCAGGATTGAAACAGCGTTGAAACAGCTTAGAAGCATTAAAAAGGATTTTTCCACACCTGCTACTGTTTGGACTCCTTTCTGTTTATCCACGTTCAGAGCTAAACCAGTTTCTGCCAGGTTGGTACACAGACTGGTTCAACTGGGGCCAGTGGTGACAACGTTTCTGTTGGCCAGAGTCGTCATCTACCAAACAATAACCTCTCTGGCTGTTCCTGCTGAGTGAGAACACAAACAGATCACACTCCAAATCTGTCCAACAAAAAACACATCTGTTGTTTGTGCACACAGAAGCAGCTCACACGGTTTCCAGCCAACATTAGTACAGAAGTGGTCGTTCATCAGATGTATGAGTCAGAACATGTACATGCATGTCCTGTACAAATACACTCATGAACAAATAGTCACTTTCAAATGAGATGTTGCCTATTTTAAATTAAAAAACAGATTTGAAAGAAAATGTCCTTGGCGCGGAAAATAGTCCTTTCAGTTTCTCCAACCAAAATCCTTGTAAATGGAGATACAACATGATGAATAACAGGCTCCATGGACACGGCCACCTCTCGGACCAGAATGCATCATAATTAAATTTAATATCCTGGTGATTTGTAGAGCTCTCCAGACTTAAAACTGAATGATGGTTCATGCTCCTTTTAGACACACCTTTCATAAGAAGCATGAGCAGGAGCACGGCAGTCACTCTGTCTATTTTTCTATACAATAAACTCTCTACAGCAGGCCAGAGTCCTGTAGTGCCAATCATAGATCTTAGCTCATAAATATCAATGTGTTCATTCATATTAATTTTTTTCCTGACAAAAGAAAGGCACTTCAGTACCCAGGACGAGCCCTGTCTCTTCCTGTCATAACTGCATTCTCAGTTATGTTTCAAGGGACATATATTTTCTCCATTTGAAGCAAAACTACAGTCACCGTCACCAGTTTCAGGTCGGTTTGGGCAACAAAACCACTTGGTTCGGTTTAGTAAACAAGCATGTTTTGGTTTTAAATGTGTTTTTAAATGGGTAAGTACACATTGACTTTTGGTTCCACATGGTTCAGACCGATCTGTGTATCAGAATTGAATACATTTTCTTCAGTAATCTTGGAGAAAAGTTAATTTTTTCCTTGTTGAGGATGAGTGAAAATTAAGACTCTTTTCAGACTGGTCTCCCCTCAAAAACGTTAAAATAGTTCGTGTTTACAGGCAGTGAAATCCAACTCATATTTACGCCATGGTTTGTGAACAGCAGTCTCCTGGTCAGGGGCGTGCACAGACTTTTGGAAGGGCAGGGGCGAGAAGAAAAAAAAGGGCACAAAGAGACACTTCAGAGCGCGTTTTGCCTCCGCGGACATCTGTGGAGTTTGATAACTTTTTATGATACATTAAGAACAAAGTAAATGTTCTGTGTAGGGAAAAAACATGACATGTCTCCAGAGCTGAATTTTCGAATGCTTCTGTGGCTTTCACGGTCATTAAATCTACTTTTCACAGGGAAGTAATGTACTGTGAGTCACTGCCGAGCTGACGACAGCGCTGCACAGCCAGAAGCATCAGTGTAATCATTTCACCGTGAAACCTAATTGATAAATGTTTGTTTATGTGCTGAACACGTATAATGACATTAAATCATCACACTTAAAATAGCTACCTTTACGGAGTGGGGAATTACAACAATCATCACTCATGATTTCTTTATTTTTCTGATAATTTTTCTATTTTCATGTGCAGGCACATCTGTTTGATTTCCCTTCCTGTACACGCATTAGCTCGACTTTTTGCACTTTTCCCCTCACTTTTAGAAACACAGCTATGCTAGTACCCTCACCTCACTTTATTCTCTGCATCGTTTTATCTTTATTGTTTTCCATCCATTGGGAATTTTAGTTAGTATCTCCGACATGCCTCAAACACAACGTAAGCCTTTGATCTGGAGCTTAAATACTGCAGAGACACTCCGTCTCTCTCTGACACATTAATGTTTTCTTCAAACTTTATTTTTGGGCGGTTTATTAAGTGATATCAGTATTTGATTGTGCACAGTTTTCCAACAGTAGAATATTATTTCAGTTTTCATTAGATTTCTATTTGTTGAAAATATTGTGATTGTCATGCATGGTTCATATGAAAGGAAAAAGATCTAGACTACAGAGAAAGGGCATCAGTTTCTGCTCTGATGGCAGCCTCTCATGAATAGAAATGTCTCCGTCTTTAGCTCCATGTTCACCCAGCAGCTGAACAATGCATCGAGCACCAGCTTGTTAAAAGGAACTCTGGGAAATGTACTGCTGGAAATGACCCCAGAGCCAAGAGAAACGGGGGTACAAGAGAAAAGCCAATTATAGCTCTTCTTTCCAAAATAACTCCTGGGTTGTGGATTGCATTGATCACAGATATGGAAGTGATAATATACGGAGTTATAATATCTGACGGAGGAATTTTCAGTTTAGATTGTTGGTGGAAGTCACAAAAGATTAGCTTCTGAAATGGATTTCCGCCAGTGGAGTCGATAAGATTGAGCCTGTCTGCTTCTGTGTGTGTGTGTGTGTGTGT
>CAFUXE010000236.1:874055-890689 GCA_903364295.1 Serranus cabrilla | reverse complement strand
GTGTGTGTGTGTGTGTGTGTGTGTCTTCATGGATTTGTCCGTCACACTGAAGTGTATTGACCCATTGTTGTCCACCATCACATTGTTGAACCTGAATTGTCAGTTTGTTTTTCTCTCAGCACGGTTTCCTCATCTTTTACCCCTCTGACTGATTGTTCGTTGTGTGTTTTATGATGAGCATACAAACTAAAAACCAAATTTGTGGTTGACATCGTTGTCTCAATTTCTTCCATCCTTCATCTTCTCCCACAGCAGAGAGATAATCAATCACAACAGGCTTTCCTTTGGTTTCGTCAGCCTGATACATCTCCTCTCCCTTTGGTTTGAATTGAGTGTTTTCACATCAAACATTGTTTAATTATTCTACTTTACTTTCTGTCACTCAATCAGCACCAACAGGGAGAGACTGGAGTGGGCGCCAGAAAATCACAACTTGGAAGTTTGTTGTTACATTGGAAAAAAAACCTCCAAACATTTTCTCTTGTCTACTTTAGATTAACTAACTAGATTCCAAGAGAGGTGTAATAGCTGTGTATGTGTGTTTGGATTAGCTTCCTTGTGGGGACCGATATATATGGGACTGGTGTCTTTCTGGGGACTCTTTGAGTTGTTGGGACTTCAAAAAAGCAGAATTCAGAAATGGGGGTTGAGAATAGGTTTGTGTTTGGGGTTGGGAAGAGTAAAATAAAAAAGGTGGCTTGAGTCCAAACATATGAAAGTGACTGTGACACAAAATCAGCAGGTCAACCAGTAACAACTTCTACAAACTACATTAAAGTATTAGAAGCACTTCAACGATTGAAGAGCATGTTGATAACAGACAGATTCTAGTTTTACCAAATTTTAGTTTTTCCATCAAGCTTTTCTCATGCAAATCTTGAAAATGCACAGAGAGACTCTCTTCTAACGAGGCTCCAACTCACCAGGTGTGTCATTCACTCAGCAGGCCCTTCCCATGCACACACCTGTTCCTTCTTTCCTCGTCTGGCTTCCTCTGCTGCTCCCTCAGCTGTTCCCACTTGACCTAATCAGCCCTGCTGATTGTTCCCACTCCTTGTCAGTTCATCAGAGCTGCTGTGTGCTTCATGTGTTTGAGTCCAAGCCGTTTGTTTCTGATCTGTTCCTGTTTTGTTTTGTTCTGGGTTTACCTGGATTACCTGTTTATCACCAGCTTTCCAGTCTGTTTGAAATGTCTTTCTGGTGTTGTCCTCACGGTCCTGTAAGCCCTCTGTCTCTGCAACCAGATCCCACAAAATTACACCAAACTCTTATGTAATTTCATCTCATAATTACTTCATTTCATTTAGGTACATTTATTTACTGTTTAAACTTTTATAACACCTGACCAGTGTTTTGAAGACCAGTGTTTTGTTCAGAAGTGTTTTGCCCTAAACCTATAGGTCAGTCGCTTTGTAGCATAAATTCACAGAAACTGCAACCGTATGTCTATATATAATGTGTGTTATTTTTTTTTTGAACGCTCTCTTTCAAAAAATTATGTGAAATAACCACGACTTCTTAACACCAAATTCAGTGTCAAATTTGGTGCTAATTTTGTGTCGTGACAGTATTCATCACTTTCTTTACATTTTGACATATTCATAGTCCTGTCAGACTTCAATTTTAAAGCATCTAAAGAAAAAACCATAGAAAGCACACGTTTAAGCTTTAGTAGATTTGACTCATTCTGCTCCAGCATGAAATATTCATATCTGCAAAATGAAAACTGCGTTTCAAAAATAATAACAGAGATTGAAACCGGGTGTAAGGAGACATTGATGGAAATGAGAAGCGATGGAACAGCAAAGGGAAAACGGCGGCAGTTAGCGAGTGCAGTCCATGAATCTATTCTTAGTGTCCTCGGATTATGATTGGCACTTCCACGCACAAAGTGACAGTTCTGCAGGAGCAAATGTCCACGTGTCACCTTCTGTACATGCTCGGAGGCAAACACTTTGACACACTGACATGCATGGACACACATATATGTTTACTTGCACTGTTTAAACAATGAGCCCGGTGTGAAGTACAGCGAAGGTCAAACCCATTCGTCCATCAGAATGAAGAATAACTTCTTTCTCTTCACTCATCCCTCTCTTTTGCTTTGTCATCGCCTCGGTTTCGGTTCATTTATTATGCAACTAATTCTCTTTTAGACAGAATACAGAAGGTCAGCATTGCTGTGGACACTCCTTTTCCTTCTCTTTTCCGTCCTTTCCTCTGTACTTCTTACTATTCCATGTTTTCTTTCTGCTTCACTAGCCCTCATCCTTTTTCCTTTAATCTTCGCTTTTCTCGATATATTCGTGGTGCTTTTTCCTCTCTACCACTTCATTTATTTATATTTCACTCATGTCTTTCTTCCCTATCCTTCACAACCATTTGTCCCCATTTATGCATCATTCTCTGCTCCATCAGTCATTTCACTGTCCTCTCCACTGTAAAAGATATATTTTTTAATACATACCAATTTATGTAAAATGTGTTTCTGTCATGGAAGATTACAAAATGATGCTCTATTTTTGCTCGTTTATAAGTTGAGTATTTGAATATGTTTAGTTAAGCCACAAGTTGTAGAAATGCATGTATTTAGTAGTGTGCTGGTCACTGCTAACCGGCACCAGGACTTGTTGTATTTCAATAAATTATTGTTACCGTGATTTAATACAGTTCATAGAAAATGTAAAACGGGTCTTTTAGGAAAATTTGATCTAGTATACTTGTGAAATAAACCAACCAAGTTTAAAACAATGTTGCCATTAACTTGAAACTTTATAATCCTTTTCCTTAAACTTTTATAAACTGTCCTTGTTATCCTGCTCTTTACAGCCTCTTCATGTCCTCATTTATTCCTTTATTTCTCTCCCTTATTTGCCTTCCTGCTGTATGTTTGTCACATCCTTCCTCCTCTCCTCCTGTGCTCCTTTTCAGTTCTTCAGGTCTGTCTCGCTCCCCCATGCTGGCTCCTGCTCCCCCATGTGATATCAGTCTATAACTAATCCCTTAGTGATGGATTAAGGCCCGTGTCACAGTGCCCGAGGTGTTCAACATCACATGGGGTGTGTGTGTGTGTGTGAGATATAGAGCTGCTGAAAAAGCGATAAAAACGTGGAAACGGTAAGTATGTGTGAAGCACGAATCCATGTGTCAGAAAATATAAGATCTAATAATCTGAGTGGATGTAATTAGACTGAGTATCATCACAGTAATACCCATGGATGTCTAGACCAAGCTGTAGATTTGTGTATCGCAGGCTTTTAATCTGATAGAAGCTGGAAATAATTGGCTGATGAAAGTCTCTTTCAGCGTCTGAAATAATAAAAAAAAAAAATCTGGCAACTCCAATTGCATGAATCGTGAGTTTTAAAAACATTCTTTCATAATTTATACAATCACGTTCTGGCTGTTTCTGACCGGTCATAATGGATCTATTCACTCAAACCTCATTCTGATTCAGGATATGGATGACTGCTTTTTCTTTTTTTTCTGTTTTAGCCCGTCTGTCGTTCATCAAAATGATCCATATGAGTCTTTCAAGGTGGAGCGTTCTAAAAATAGCACAAGCACGTCATTGTACATGCAAGTAGGGCTCACGGTTGTAAAAAAAAAAAGCTTTCTGTGGATTTATGCTGCAAAACCACTGAGCTAAGTTTAGGGCAAAAACTTCCTGGTTAGATGTTATCAAAGACGGTAAATAAATGTATATAAATGCCAGAAGTTTTTGCCAGAAGCCCTTTTCTTCTTTTCTCCCCCGCACTTCAAAAAGTCTGTGCACGCGACAGTTTTTCTGCCTGTACAAACGCCCCAAATTGTCGTTTTTGACCCACAGAGTGATGACTCTCCCTGATCTGGGTTACTTTCCTGTCTTTTACTGTCGACCTCTTTCTGACTCTTTCCTGCTTTCAAACATAAGTACATTTCAACATTTTATCTAACAGTTTTATTATTATTTAATTGTAAATACATCCAAGAAGCATTCAAGACGGATTGAAATCAAACTGCATCCAGATGTTCAAAGGGTAAAAAAGCAGCAGTATCACTCCTTCAGAGTGTCAGATAAGAGGCTTCCAGATGTTTGAGGGCCTGCGGGTGTTCAGATCCAACATGAAAATGAACACAATCATTAATCTTCTCCTGACAAATAAACACAAAATAAATCCTGGTCATAAAGCACATTTAAAGGGAAAACACCCACCTTGTTTTTCTTTGGACTAATATGATCTTTCAGAGTGAATCCTGGAGGAGTCGGAGGGCAAACAGGAGGGATTTGACGGCTGACCCAGGAAATCATTGTGGACTGGGGGTGTCAACAAGAAAACCCCCACAGATTAGATGTTATGAGTTCGGCGATCCTGAGGAACTGAAATTATTGAAGTCAGCCTGCAGACGCTAAATCATGTTGACAAAGGGATATGAGTTTGGCTTGAGAAGGCCTTGTTTCCAGTTAGCTCAGTTTACTTCCTGAGTGAGAGAAACTCTGCAGGGAGCTGAAGGAGAGGGGGCGCCTTCACTGTCAGCCATCAGAGTGACGGGACTGCAGCTGGAGCTTGGAGCTCAAAAAGGAAGTAAATACTCAGATTAAATGAATCATAAACCCAGTCTCCATGAAGAAGCACAAGTATTGAATGATTTTCTTTATTTCTCTGTTACTCCAGTTCTGGTCGAGCTTGTTGGGATCCCCAGTTGGACATTAATCTTGTGTCCCTCTACCTTTCAATCATTTCACTGCAAGTCATTCAGATCTGCTCCTGATTCCCTAAGAGAAGAAAATGGATCATTGCCATTTTATGTCAATGTGACTGAATGTGCTGTTGTGCTGTTAATGACTGGTATCGCTGTTGCCTTCCCTTCCCTACCACTTGGAAATATTGGCCTCTTTGTTTGTGAAGTCACCCTTGTAACTTCCTCACTTCCAGCATTTACTTACATTTATTTCCTGTTCAAACTGTCTTTTAAAACGCCTAACCAGGAAGTTTGTTGGCCTGGACCTAGCTCAGTGGTTTTGTGGCATAAATCCACAGAAACGGCAGCTTCTTTTTTTGTTTTTACAACCGCAACCTCTACGTGTATGTATAATGATGTGTTTGCTATTTTTAGAAGCCCCGAAAGCCTCATATGGGTCATTTTGACAAATGTGTCATTATGGGTGTTTTAAACAAACGGTCTATTCTGTCGTTCAGGCTTGTTGAATGGACAGTTAAATAATGGATCAAGATCGATGCAGCACAGTAAGGGACAACGTTTTATTCCTTGCATTATTCTTCCTTGAGATTCATGTGTATGATGGCAGTAGTGGCTACAGAGGGCTTATTGCAGTCCTTTTAAAAAATATTTTGACCATATGCAGTCACACCCTCAACCCCACCGTGCCCTGTGACCGTGTGACCGTATATTACGAGCTAGGAATGGGAACAGAGTGTTATATTTCACAGCTTCACAGCTTCTCAGACCAACAGTAACTTTGGTCTGAACCCTGAGTGTCAGTTCGGTTTGAAGGGGATGAAGCTGGTAAGAAGAGTCAAACTAGGAGTCAGTGTTCAATACCTACCGACCTCTGAAGGGCTGATGCTCTTTAAGCATTGAGCTCATTGCTCTATAACCACATCCATCTATTCACAACGACAGAGAGAGAGCTCGAACATGAAGACAGCAACCAAGGATTCAAACTAAAAATCTGAACAACGCTGCTCGCCTTTCCAGGTTTCCATTTGTCTGTTTACTTTCAGATTCTAATTACATCCTGCAGTGTTTTCTCCTTTTCCATTGTTTCTCTTCCATTAACCTTTTCAGCTTTCATCACAATCTCTCTCTCACCTCCCACCCCTCTGAAAGCAACGCAAGACCCTGAGGTCGAGAGTGGGAAGTCAGATGAAGGACAGTGAAATGTCACACAGCTTCATCTCTGTAGTAAAGAAAACACTCACTGTGTTGGTTACATTAATTATTAAGCTAATATTGTATGCAAAGGTTCCAGTTGGCTCAACAAAGCCTAAAGCTCCAGTCAGGGACATCAGGTAGCGCAACTGTTATCAAGAAAAGTAAAGGAGCTTATTTGCAAAAGACAATTTTTCCTGTTTCCTTTTCCTGTTCTCCTGTCTTCAGATGTTCTAAAGTGGGCGACTTTTTTTGGTTGTTCTGCCACTTTTTCCATGGAGTAATGGAAGAACATGTTCCTGTGAAACAGAGGACAAGATAGTCATTAAGGATCATCTACATGCAGAAGGTGATTCCCTTGTCCTGACTTGTCCTGTCTGTGTGCTGGTTACAGTCTGGTCTCAGTGGATTTCTCTAAATCATTTCTCTTGAAACAACGACTGAAGTCGAACACCGACTGCTACCACTATCACATCCAGAAGAAAACAAAGCACACCACCTGCAGCGACATGTTTTAGTCAAATTAGAGTTGCATTGATCATGGTCCAAAACAATGAATGAATGAATGCACAAGCACTTCCGCAGAAGTCCGACAGACATTTAGGTGGGTGGATATTCAAATGCAGGGACACACACACTTGCTGCCCTCTTACACTGGATGTACTTTATCCCATTAATCTGAGAGATTTAATCATTCTGCATAGCTCCTTGTGTGCCTACGGTTCTATCAATATTTGGTCAAAGGTTTAATCTCCTTTTAATGATGGTTTTCTTGAGGACAAAATCTCATTCACAGTCTAATCTTTGTTCTGAAAATCATTTTTGCAATGGAGACCAAACCTTTTCTGTCTGGCAATAACGTAACTCGCATGTGTGTTTTGTGTGTGTGCTTGATCTTCCTACTTAGTGTGGATCACAGCACGTTTCCTTTGACCAACAGTCTGAGGACAGTTTGGCCTGTCCTGGAATGATAAAGGCAGAGATAGAAGTATGAGGGTATGTGTGTGTGTGAAGGTCATCACTCTTCTTCATCTAATAACCACACATGAATCTACGATGGACATTTTCCTACAGAGACACATATAAATCCATACAGACACACACACCGTCTGCTGCAGGTGTGTGTCTTTATCTTTATATACTCATTGACATCCAATTAATTATGTTCTACTTTATCTAATTGAAGGAGACACCAAGCATGACTACAACACAAGACTCTCCATTAGACGTCTTAATATAGAGTATCTGCCCCCACAGGCATGCAAGACATAGTTTATTATTAATAAGTGAAGTTAAACTTTTCTAATTTAGACTTTAGACTCGAGGTAGTGAAAGAGTAAGTGCAACCTTATGTGTGTCAAAAGCATGTCAAACTGACACCAGTGTACTTTGGGTTGGTAAAAAGTTCTCCAAAGTGTCCTCAGATGACACATAATACACGATGAGCAGGTGCAGTTGGTGATTCAAACGGTGCACAAAAGTTAATTTCTCTCTGGAAACATTCCTGTAAGATTTTCATCATAACACTGGCTGAGCGCCTCCTCTGTACATACATCAAGTCTTTCAGCTGTGATAAAAGCGGCTCAGGGTTCAGTTCAGTTCAGTTCAGCCGCTCAGAGACTTGGCATCATCATTCTTTACTACTAGATGGAAAAATACCTCTCTTTCACCCTGTTACTCTTATTTATATAGCAAAGCACTACTGAGATATTGGGAATATTTCGTGCATTTGCTTTTATATGTACTTTATATCTTATCTTGAAGTCTTAGCAAGGTCGTTTTAGTCCTTTTTAGGGGAATAGTTCACCATAAAAGAACATTTCAGCTACTCTACGCAACAAGTTCACCACTAAAAACTCAACCATGTTCACAATAGCTGAAAAATATGGGTGGTTTCTTTCTAGCTTTCTAGTTTTTAAACCAGAGGTGTCGAACGCATCTGCACTGCTATTTCACCCCATAATACTGCAAGTCTAGCAAAATCTGGCATCATTCAAACCATGAGCTACAAAAAGAAAGTCTTCTCCTTTGGTATAGATGAGTTAATATTTGTAGACACAGCTGCAGCGGCTCCTCTTGACTTTGGCTTTGGTCATCAGCTGGAGTTATTACAGAGTCTTTGCAGCTGGTAACATTGTCTTGATTTGTGGTATTGGCAGCTCTGGAGGAAGTGTTGGTGCTGGCGGCCTCCCCAACTATTTACGAATATCCATTAAGGTAACAAACCTGAGCAGCCCAATATATCACCTTTATGACAGTGATGCAATCTTAAATTTATGTTTGGCAGATAATAATACTGTTAGTTCACACTTTGTTTCTTTTGCTGAAGCTCTGCAGCTTCATAATTTCGATTTTATCCTGCACCGTGAAAGTTTGCATGTGCTGCATGTGTGCTGCTTAGGTAACTGTTATTGTGAAATCTCCTCTTGAGGCGATGTCTTTCATCTTGGCTCTGCCTCAGAAGTCTTTGTTGCCTGGTGTGTCGTTGTTTGTGAAGATCCAAGCCTCATTAGCTCACTGATTTTTCTAAACCTCCAAATAAATTCAATCATGCTAAGTGGATCCTCTCTGCACTCATAGCATCTTAAAGCTCCTTTTTCTTCCTTCTCCTTCATTTGGAATAAAGGAGATGCACACACAGTCAATGGGCTTTTTTATCTTTGATCATTCAATATTACCTTCAGTGTCTGTGAAAGAGAGAGGCAGAGACAGGCAGACATGGAGAGGAATTTTCCACTAATGTGGGTGAAATAAATTGGTGAGAAAATTAAATAACATGAATATGAAGTATTACAGTGATGATATTTCTTCTGTTTGTGCAGCTTGAGCCATTTAAAGCCACATTACAGTTCGTTCATTCTTGATTTATTAAACTGCCTAACTGGCCATTGTACAATTCTAAGAAAAGATTTGTGAACCCTTTGAAATTACCAAGTTTTCTAGTTTTCTGATTTTAGGGTCTTTGGCTACAGCCAGCCTGATATTTACCTCTACCAAGGCCAAGGGCCAGGGAGGAGGTTATGTGATTGCCAGCGGTTGTCTGTCTGTCTGTCTGTTGGTGTGTCTGTGTACAAAATAACTCAAAAAGTTCTGCACGGATTTGGATGAAATTGAAGGCAATATGTCACTGATGCAATCATATAAACTCACAATATAAATTCCAGATGGTGATGGTGTTGTTTTCGGTGATCACCACCAAAATATAATCACATGTTTCTTGTCCCAATATACACGTTGTCCAGAAATCTCGTCCAAATCTGTGCAGAACTTTTGTACACAGACAGACAAACGCCGGCGATCACATAACCTCCTCCCTGGCCCTTGGCCTTGGCGGAGGTAACAACATAATTCCCAGGAAATCTGTTTACCTCATGACATGTATGATACCATTAGTCTAGGTTTAATAATATATACCATAATTTAACTTTAAAAAAACACAAAACAGTATCTCAGACAAGACAAGAACTAGAAATTGTTGGCATTGAGCGTTCCTCTCTCCTGCACACAGATGGCACTGGATCTGCAATATGCAAAGAAAAGGGAGCCTGTTGTTGCAACCCCTGCCTGTGTTTCTTTGAGATTGTTTCCTGATGCTTCATCCCTCTCGTCTCCACTCTTCATCCCTCAGTCTCCTGCTCCATCTAACCACTCATCTTTCTTTTATTCCATTTCCACCTGATTTCAGTGGAGGCTGAGAGCTTAGGAGGGCCTTAATCAAGGTTGAGATAATCTCAATTTTTTGTTCTTTTTTTAAACAACACTTTTATTCTCTCATATGCTTTATACGCCTGCCCTCCATCTACTTCTTTTTTTCTTTTTTTTTGCATTTGGAGCACTGAACCAATACCTGAATGCAGCCACGGATAAAACAAGGTCAGGAAAATTATTCTATAAATGTAACACTAAAAAACATGAGTAAATGAAAAATACATACAATTGCTAATATATAATAAATAAAATAAAACCTAGAATGGTAAAAAAAAAAAAAAAAAAGTTTGGAAACAGTTGTAAGGTCAGGGAAATTAACTTTAAAGGGATTTAAAAATTGATTTGACTTATCTTGCAGATGCAGACAGGCTCTTTCAAGGTTTGTGTATTCTGACCACATTAGCTGAGCAGAAGGCAGACTTTGGGAATGAGAGGAGATGTTTATTGGCTGACCTTCAGGTTTATTTTAGGGTGTAGGTGGATAAAAGCCCTGAAATGAAGGCTGGAGCCAAGTTGCTGACAGTTTTACATGCGCTCGGTTCGATGCTAATTCTAAATTTTATTAGCAGCCATTGCAAGGAGGTAAAAGTTTGCAGCCTGATGTCTACCAACAGATGTTTCTTTTCACCATGCTAAACCAACAGGCTGAGCTATAACCCTAACCCTAAAGCTATGTTGGCCAATTAGAACCCATGAAAAAGCTAATATCAAATGCAACGTGACCTTATTAGTGATAAGATAAGGAAGGTTAATGAGTGTAGCTGTGACTATATAATCATTTCACTGAAGGGAGAGGAGCATTTTAAGGCAACATTCCTTTGTTAAATTTCAGATCATAAAAGTCAATGTTTTACATTGTAAATCTTCTGTGAGCTGGCTAGATCTAGATAAGGACACAGAGCTATTCCAGGACCAACACACATCTGCATAAACAACATAAACTCTGGAATGAAAGTTTAACATCAGGTGAGCAGCTCTGGTTGGCTGCTGGGTCAAAGTCCAACCTATTGTCGGGGGTTTGGCCAAAACCCAGAAGAAAAACTGTGGAAAGAGAAATTGTTCTTCACTCTGTGTTGTGCTCTGGCATGGTCACTGCAGAGTCCAGCTGCTCATTACATCTGGGTATTATTCTTTAATAAATGGTCAACTTTACTTTACTTTAATTGTTTTGAGTTTTTCTAAAAGCAAAGTATAGAGTAAAGAACCAGGTAGAGCAGGGAGGCTTTAAGGTCTCCAGCTCTAACATTAGCAAGCTAAGAATGAGCACTATTTTAGCCACATCCAGGCTCACAAAGGAGATAACCTCACACACTAACTTTACAAACCAAAACCCCAGTTGTCCCAGTCTACATGTAAACACATAAAAATCCCAAACTCAAGTCAGTCTCTGCATTTCAGGTTTGATTTTTTTCTACATTGCCAAGCAGCTGACCAACTTTAGCAGAAGAGAACCAACATTTAACAACACATTTAGCTGATGTCTTGGAAGCAAGGCAAGGGCAGACAGATCAAGGCACTCAAAGAAAGAAGGAAGCAATCCAAAACTCTCAGGGAACCAAGGGTTGACCTTAACCAGCAGCTGCAGCTCCCAGCAGAAGATGAAAAGATAAATAAAATCAGCTCCGGCTCAAAGGGAAAAGGATCGCAGGGCAAGCTGCATGGTGAGGCGGGGAGTGTCCCCAGTGAGGGTTAGCTCCCGGAGGGTGACTTTGCTGCTGGCCCAGGAGCACCTTTGGGGAACTGCTTCAAACAGTGTGCCCTGCGGGTGTTATACCTATCTGTTCATCTAAAGTGTTAAGGTTGATACTCATATTCATGTTTTCAGGTCTTTGCTGAATTTTTACCTCAAACACACACAACTTAAACTGAGCGTTGATGCAGCTCTTCTGGTCTGTTACACAATTTCATTTTGAAAGGATGGATAAACAACAGCGGACTTTCACCCAGAAGAAGAAGAGGTTCATGTCCATGTGAAAACAAAAGTTGATGTAACTTCTATGGCTCATGTGAATCGTACGTGTCTGTATAATGACGTGTGTGTTATATTTAGAACTCTTCGCTCAGGAAAAACACTATGTATGTGTCATCATGGGTCTATTCTTTTGTTTCGGTTGGAGATCTTGTTGCTATTTTCGATGCATTTAGAGAAGCGTTTTCGGAATAGCTGTTGAAATCACAGAGAATTCCTGCTGTATATGTGTTTTGAACTTATTAACCACTTCCAGTCTGTTCCTGTTCCGCTCACTCACCAAATAAAACCAATCAATCAATAGATACAAACATTATGGATGAAGCCATGACATGATTAACATAATAACTTAAAAGTAATTTCTGTAAATTTCTGCAGACAGACAGCTGCAGAGTGAAGCTCACAAACAGACCGGGAGCCTTGATTGATCAATTAACATGCAGTAAATAAGTTCAAGTCACACAGACAGTGGAATATGTGTGTGATATAAACAGCTCTCTGTTCAGAAAATGCTTCACTAAACGCATCCAGTGGGGATTACAAAATATGCGCCGCTCATGGGGATTCCCAGGAGCACAACAAGCTCTTACTGACAAACTCTTCCAATTCTCTCTCGCTCATGTTGTTAGATACATAATAACCATCTGAGGCTGTCAGCAGAATGGTCTGACTGCACCCATTATTATTCTGCTTTAGGAAAAGAATATGTGTATATTGAAATTCTCTCGGGTGGGATGCAGCATCATTGCGCCGCAAAATAAACAGCAAACAAGAAGGGAGAATACCATGTGAGAGACACGAGCAGTGGCAGGCTTAAATCCACAGTTTATCTCCTGTGAGTCAGATGAGTCAGAGGCCAAAACAAGCACTTTCAGGGGACGTCCATTGATGGTGCACAAATGCCATCAGGATTACTTTGCAGCCACTTTCAGCACTCTTGCTCCGCAGCCGAGACTTCTTGTCCCCATTAGTCACGTAGAGGCGAAATGATTGGGTAAATAAGGTTAAGGTTGAACAGGAGGTTCAGGTTTGAATAGGAATAAGCTGTTTATAGAAGATATGCATAGTTAAAAGTTTGTTGGCATGCGTAGGCATGAAAAAATGTAGATCAAAGTGGCAAACATGTGGCATCAGTAGGTGTTTTTGAGGAAGCAGAGAGGGAACTGTGATGCCCTCCCACTGTGCTGCTGCCAGCTGGCACACCTGCTCTGGGTCAAGTATATTGAGTTGAGAAAGTTTAGAGCACACCTCCTGTGTGACACATATGGCAAGTAGGAGACTGTGAGAGCTCTGCCCACATCACACACAAACACACACACACACACACACACAAAGCAGTTTAAACAGTATATTTGTACAGACAGAATGGATTGTTGCCTGTGGAGACTCAGTGACTTACTCAAGATGGACTGGATTGTAAAGTAAGTGGTGATAAAGCATCGACTGTATGCACTAACATTGTAAGTGTGGATTTTTATTGTTGTGAATATAATGTGTATTGATTTCAGTGCATGGCGGCGTGCAGTGTTCACTCATATAAACCAAAATTCAATAAAGGCTACTTCTCTACAGCCTCCCATAAAAGCTAATGTGATCATGTTCTTTCCTTTTTAAGATAACTGAGGGCTACATGGAAATCACATTTGAGACAACAGTAATAACAACAGGACAGAGTAATACTCTCTGACAAATGACAGTCATCAGGTCTCAGTGTATACCAAACACTATCACAGTCTCTGTCAGCACTTTCTACTGTTTGTTTCGAGATGGTAATTAGATTTAGAGTGATAAATTATTCTGCTGTGCAGCCAAAAGCTTTTAGACATTTGGTGAGAGTTTTGAAAGCGTCCCACTCACTCATACCCCTTTTCAACCAAAGCAGTTCCAGGGCTGGTTTGGAACTTGTTTGCTTTTCCACAGACACGAGAGCCCCGTCATTACATTGTCTTTTTAAAAATGTCACTCCTGGCTTTGCGAGCTGACATCGGCATCCAAACACGACTGCTCCAACAGTCTGTTCTGCTCGTCTTGATTAATATGGACCTGAGGTGGTAGAAGGAGGTCTTGCAGACAAATCTTACGCCCAGGTTGGTGACTGTAGATGACAGAGGTATGTTTCGACCAGAGACGGTGATGTGTGTTATTGGAGATGACCGGACCTAGTGTGGTGTGCCAACTAAAATAGCTTCTGTTTTGGAGCTATTTAGGTGAAGAAAGTTGTTTTTTCATCCACGCATTTATCTCCTCAAGGCAGGGGTTCAGTAAAGATAATGATGATGACGAGGACGATGATGACAGTGAGGCTGCAGATGAAAATGGGTCAGTTTTTATGTAGAACCGTCTCTAGTGTTTACAGAGAATGGAGGAAAATATCCAGGGAGCCTCGATGCTTGTTGATGAAAGAGGTCAGAGGAGAATGGAGACAGGAACTCGAAGAAACACTTGTTACAACCAAGGTCTGCATAAGAGCATCTCCGAACCACAGCATGATGGGCTACAGCAGCAGGAGACCACACTGCTGCTTTATTAGGTACACACTTCACCTAATAAAGTGTTTGATGAGTGTATGTAAAGAGCAGACTAGTGGGTCCATTAGAGCCCATTTTCATTCACATGTCTTAGCGAACTGTGAGGGTGGAATCTGAAAGCCTGCAGACTGGCCATTAGGCACAGTTAGTACATGGTTAGTACCAATGGATTCCTCAAATCTTCTAGTTACATATGATATCAGTATCTTCCTTATAGCCTAAAGCCCACTACAGCTTCTGAAAAGAAGAAAAACAGCAAAAAATCTGCTGTTCTGCTGGCGGGTCAGTGGAATTGATAACAGGTTTAAGCCTCCATGCAAGTTCTTGTTGCTGTTTAGATTCTTTAAAAGCTTAATCAAAGAGAAGGGCCTTTTCTGTCAAACCTTATACATGTTATAGTCACTTCCTCCATGTTAATATAGGAGTAAACCTTTCCTGTGAAGACAATCAGGGAGCAGAGAAGGAATAGTTTAGATGTGTGGTTGAACGGGACTGGATGTGCTCAGTAAGCCAGTAATAGCTCTGTTGTTGTTGAGCAGTAAGCAGGGGAAGACATATTATTATTAAGTAGTTAGTTTGTCCTTGCTGGTGACAGTTTGGATGTTAAAGAAACAGGGAGGGAACATGTTGAATTATCCTTTTGCAGAGCAACAGCAGAGGATGTGAAGCAGCAAAGGACTCAGATAAGAGAAAGGGTTCGTCGGAAATAATGGAAGTCTTGACACAATCTGACATTACATTGAGTCAGATGTTACCATTATTTGTCGGGTGCCTGCTGTTTTACTTGAATCTGCTTCGTGTGTCATGAGATTTTCAAAGGAAACACTCAAATATTTATTTCTGAATTGGTCTTTTGGAGGCCTGATTCACCCTGCGAGCTGTGCTGCCTGTTTGCTTTTATTCATGTGATGGCAAATGTCAGTTTCAGCAATTTCTGTAAACACCAATAATGGTTTATAGCTGTGTGATTTGATTACAGAGCCTCCCACGCTTTGAGCACTGAGCATTCATTAGTTTATGAGATTAGTATTATGGGATTGCAGCTTTATTAGAGAGGGCACACGGCAGAGGGGGCAGGGGGGAGAAAACAACAACAACAACAACAACAACAACAACGCAACAACAACAACGCAACATGTGATCAGGATTGACTGGAGTTCACAGCTTTTATCTCCTGGGATAAATTACTTTTCACCACTCATGTTCTATTGAATTGTACTTGTTCAATAATGCTGATTTAGTTTCACAGCGACCTGAAGCCTAAATCAGCGTTTTGTTCCGTTCTTCAGGCGCAACAAGATCTCCGACCTAAACGACAGAATAGACTGTTTGTCAATACCACCAATAATGACTCAGATTAGCATTCGTCATTATAAATGCACATATGGTTGTAAAAAGGCCGCAGATTCTGTGAATTTATGCTACAAAACCACTGAGCTAGGTTTAGGGCGAAAAACCTCCTGGTTAGGCTTTATAAAGACGGTTTAAACAGGAAATAAATACACCAGAAATGCTGAAAGCATCACTACAGCTGAAGTGATTTCACACTAATAATCCGGACCTGGAATTATTATCTGGAGAGAAGAGCAAACAGGGCCAGTAGGCAGCTTTCAGGCTGTGTGTTGGTTGTGTGTGTAAGTTGTGGTGTACCAGGGTCTGTCAGTTTATATAACATTTAAATGGCGGTTTCCATCCTATGTTGCTCCAGCTGCTTTTAGTCTTGCTCACACACATCTGTCTGTTGTCTCATCCATCCTTCCATTCCTCCACCTCCTGTTGATCAGTATTCATGCAGTGTGCTGGAGTCTCCTCACTATCAGCAGAGATCTGCTGGGGGTGACATCTGAAAAGGTCCTTGGTGGCTGGAATTAACAGTGGGGAGTGATGGGATTGAAGGAAAGAGTGAGGGTTGGATGCAGGCATGAAACGAGCATGGCAGGAATTGGAAAAGTGAGAAAGACAAGGTGGGAAAGAAGAGAAAACCGGAATGGATGAACAGGATGCTCAAAGGGAGAAAACGAGGAAACATAGATCCTGAAAGAAAGAGCCAGACTTACTGTGAAAACATGGAGGATGGAAAAAGGAAGATCAGATGGTCAGTCGTCTTCTGAGCCACCTGAGGCTCAGCGCGGATTTCCGAGAGACCAAGACCACAATGTTGTCCCTGCAGAGCGCTGGACAGAAAATCATTAAGCCCTCACAGGACATGGCCTCAACATAGATCAATATAGAGCAGAGGTTGCGCTAGACTTCTTCGTTGTCTGTCATTTTGACTGACAGGGTCATAAAAATCCCGTCATAATCTATTTTTACCGGTCACTTAAATTTTTTAAATGATAATAATGACATATTCAATTGCATTTAATTTCAATTCATTTTTAATGAATATTCAGTCCAAACAAGCTGAACAAATAATCCACACCATGGATACATACATCAAGCAGAAGAATATGTAACTTTTTCTCCGCAGTAACAAAAAACATCTGACTGTGTGGCCGCAGTAGCTCCATATGAACAATAACTAGTGAAATATGAACAGTTCACCTGTGGCCTAA
>CAFUXE010000236.1:860104-873378 GCA_903364295.1 Serranus cabrilla | reverse complement strand
GCTGCACCAGGCAAGTGTTTCATTAGTTTATATTCACACTACATTGATATCTCACTGTGGCTACTGATCACAACTCTTTCCAGTTACAGTAGAATTGATTTGCAGACTAAAGCAAACTGGTTCATGTTGATGACATCCAAACACGACTTATGTCTCTACAGGCCTGTTTGCTCTACGTCAGTACCACTTCATTAATGAAGAGAAGACTTTTACTGAGGCACAAAGTTACTGCAGAGAGAAACACACAGACCTGGCCACGATAGACAGCAGGGAGGATGTGGAGACCCTGAACAAAATGGCAGCAGCAAGAGGAATATTTGTGAGTTCCCTTTTCTCTTTCTTTTCTATCTTTCATGGTGGATTTAAAGTTTTAAAGGTCCTATATTATGCAAGTGTAACTGGCAAAGAAAAGAGACACACAACATAACACTTTGTATGTTTCCTCTGAGCTCATGTGTAGCATCGGTAGCTAACTGTACCGACTCTGGCTGCTTCATGTTAGCGGGTTGAGGCCCTGGGAGCAGAGGGAGGCGTAACGGCCTGTAGGAGGAGGAAACAGAGAAGATGCTGACAAAGCTCAACAATGCAGAGGCTTCAGTTTTTCATCCTCTCAGGTTCGGTCGGCTGAAGGATGACTAAATATAAGAGAATATATGAATATATGTAAAGGCCAGAAAAAACAGGTTTTCATAATATGGGACCTTTAAAGTCTGATACTTCAGAGAAACTTTTTTTTTTTTCAAACTAATTGAGAATTCCATTGAACATGCATTGTAAGGGGATCTCTTAATGTCCAGTATAAACAGCAGGGATTATTACAGGAAACAGAACCTGCTTCAGTCTTCATATGCACACTGACTATTATTAATAATAGTATCGTGTGTTTCAGAGAGCCTGGATGGGGCTGTACGATGATGTGAACAGCTGGAGGTGGTCACTGTCAGACTCAAGCTTCTACAAACACGGGGAGGAGAAGTTCAGACGATGGGGTCCTGGAGCGCCAAGCAATCACTACAGTGAAGAACACTGCACAGCGGTGTATGGTAGTGGAAACTGGAACGATCTCAACTGTAAAGGAAAAATACAGGCAGTCTGCTGGGATGTCAGAGGTGAGAATATTCAAGTTAAAACAGACCAGTTTAGCTTCTCTGCTGCTCTTTGACTCTTTAAGTTACATGAAGGTCATTTAAAGCAGATGGACGTGAGTCCTGCCTTCATTTCAATGTGAGAAGCTGCAGGTTGATATAAAAACGATTCCATCATTAACAGGTTTATCCCACATTACTGTCTCAGTCACCAGGGCTGCAAGAAAAGGAGTTCGTTCATATGCACACAGCTCCACGGTGACTTCAGCTTCATGCTGACATTCATTAAGAAACATCCAACTGCTGAGAAAAACATTCAGACGCAGAAACACTCAGATATAAAGTGTGCATCTATGTTGTGTGTTTGCTCTGTTTTCAGGGCTGAATGTGACATTTGTCCTCACTGACATCTCCATGAGCTGGACTGAGGCCCAGAGCTACTGCAGAGAGCACCACACAGACCTGGCCAGTGTGAGAGACATGACGGAGAACCAGAAAGTCCAGGACCTGGTTCCTGCAGGAGGGAGAGTCTGGATCGGCCTTTTCAGAGACTCCTGGAAATGGTCCGATGGGAGTAGCTCCTCGTTCAGGTTCTGGATGTCAGGGGAACCTACTGGTTTCTCTGAGACTTGTGCAACAGTAAACTTTGGCTCCTCTGGAAAATGGAATGACGTGACCTGTGGCCGGAGGTATAGATTCATTTGCTACAGTCCAGGTGAGTGATAACCAGGATTCAAACAGTATTTATATTAGATTTAGGTTTACTTTAGTGTTAAATGAGAAAATAGAAAACATTTGTGGACAATAAATGTGAACAATCAGGATGTTGATGTCAGTGTTTGTGTTGACTTAAATGTGAGAATATGAACATATGAAAGAAGTAACTGCTTCTAAGTGATTATAAACCCACAATCAGGACAAAACAAACTGATGACACTTTTATACACTGCTCAAAAAAATAAAGGGAACACTTAAACAACACAATGTAACTCCAAGTCAGTCACACTTCTGTGAAATCAAACTGTCCACTTAGGAAGCAGCACTGATTGACAATCAATTTCACCTGCTGTTGTGCAAATGGAACAGACAACAGGTGGAAATTATAGGCAATTAGCAAGGCACCCCAATCAAGGAGAGGTTCTGCAGGTGGCGACCACAGACCACTTCTCAGTTCCTGCTCTCTGGCTGATGTTTTGGTCACTTTTGAATGTTGGCGGTGCTTTCACTCTAGTGGCAGCATGAGATGGAGTGTGCAACCCACACAGGTGGCTCAGGTAGTGCAGCTCATCAGCCCTCCATGTGCTCCCAGAAGGAGCCTGATGCCATGAGGTACCGAGGTGAGATCCTCAGACCCCTTGTGAGACCATCTGCTGGTGCGGTTGGCCCTGGGTTCCTCCTAATGAAAGACAATGCTAGACCTCATTTGTCTGGAGTGTGTCAGCAGTTTGATGCTGTGGACTGGCCCGCCTGTCCCCCAGACCTGAATCCAGTTGAGCACATCTGGGACATCATGTCCCGCTCCATCTACCAACCCACGTTGCACCACAGACTGTCCAGGAGTTGGCAGATGCTTTAGTCCAGGTCTGGGAGGAGATCCCTCAGGCATTGTAGGGAGGTCCTACAGGCACATGGAGGCCACACACACTACTGAGCCTCATTTTGACTTGTTTTAAAGTCATTACATCAGAGTTGGATCAGCCTGTCGTGTGTTTTTCCACTTTAATTTTGAGTGTGACTCCAAATCCAAACCTCCATGGGTTAATACATTTGATTTCCATTGATCATTTTTGTGTGATTTTGTTGTCAGCACATTCAATTATGTAAAGAACAAAGAATTTAATAAGAATATTTCATTCATTCAGATCTAGGATGTGTTATTTTAGTGTTCCCTTTATTTTTTTTCGAACAGTGTATAAACAGGATGCTGATTATTATCCAAGCAAAAAATCTCTGACCTGATCATGTTTGATTGTTTTTTAAAGCCTCTTCAAAGCGAGTGATCAGAGTGAGGCTGCAGGGGAAGAGCTCCCTGAACGACCCTGCTGTGATGGAGGAAATGCTGCAGCAGGTAAATCAGGGTTTTAATGTGTAATTCAAATGTTATGCAAAAACTCAGCAAACAAATGACTGTTGGAAGCAAATTTGAAATAAGATTAAAAGATTAGACCTTATTGACCCCAGATAGTGAATTCACATTAAAGCAGAAACAGTCTGAGGAGGAAACAGATAAAGAGACATTTAAAATAATAAAAAACTGCAAAATCATTCAAAACTATATGTTATAAACATGGCAATGCTTTGGACAGGAACATGACAGGAGAAGTAAAACTTCTATCTGCCACCAAACGCACCAAGAAAATGTCCAAATAGAATCCAGCAGTGTGAGAAAAGCCTGAGTGTTGACAGGAGAAGAAACAGGGAATGTCCCAAACAAAAAGCTCCATGTGCTCCTCAGAAAGAGCTTCCACAGGATGAGATGTAAAGAGCAAAGCAGAATGTAATCTCTGTGTTTGTCAGCTCAAACAGAAGCTGAAGGACCAGGGGCTGAAGGACGACGTCAGGCTGAGCTGGAGGAAGCAGGCGGATGGAAAAGTCTTCCACAAGGAGAAGAAGAAGGCAAGAAAGGACGAGCGTTAGTTTAGATTTCTGTCACTCAGAGAAAAGTGTGTTTCCTTCCTCAGAGTCTCGTGTGATGTGTGAGAATAGAGCTGCAACAATTAGCAGGTTCATCGAGTCGTTGCAGCTGTTTTTATAATCATTTTACAACATCAAATGTCAAATATCTGCTGCTTCTCCAGTTTAAAGATCTAATGCTTTTATTTGACATTTATGCTCATAAATTTATATTTAGTTAGATTAAAACATATAGAGACAGTTGGTTTATTAAAACAAGATGTTTGAATTTATCTGTTTGTGCTGTGGAAAATTATAAGTTTTTTTTTATTTTTCACATTTCATCAGCAAAATAATATAAATTAGATTTAACTGGAATCAACTCCAGTGAAAATACACCTTAATCTTTAATGTTGTGTGGAATTAAAATGTACTCTCATGAATAAAAACAGTGTAATATATTGCATTAGAACATGCCAAACTGAGTTTCAAATATGAATATTTAATGCTTTTCTTTGTCATATATGCTCATGAACTTATATTTAAACGTAAAGAGACTTAAAATTAGAAGTTTGAATTTATCTGTTTGCACTGTCGGGATTTATAACAAAGATTTTTCACTATTTTCTGACATATTCTTTGGTCCTTCAACTTAATATGTTTTGGTTTAGATATTAAAGTGCAGGAACTAGGAACAATGCTGTCATGAAATAAAATGCGACTTTAAAATTATAACAAAATGAAAATAAAAAATGAAATATAACAAAGTAATGTTAATGTTCCTTGAAGGAATGAGAAAAAGTAAATTGAGCTTTTATCGTGTTTTTTTCGAAAAAATATTTTAAGGCGGAAGTAGGCGTGGCCTATGTCAAACATTATATCTGAACAAACGCGTACATGTAAGAATATCTAAAGTGTTATATGGTATGCTGGAGTTACTAGCCAAAACACTCTCACATTGATTATGGAGCACTTGCTGGTGGTGTGGAATTTGGGAAACATCCTCAGGGGCTCATGAGAAACATTTATTGCAATTATGGTGTTGATGGTGGTGAGACTATTATCAAGATATGCACCACTTCCTGTTTTGACTGTTACGCACAGGAAGTTGTTCCTCTGTAACTTGCACAGTTTTTGGATTATAACAATTCTTTGAATAAATTTTACCTTTGGGTTCAAAATATTGTGTCTGCAAAATTTCTTACCGATCAATCACTTCGGAGGAGTTCGAAAAAAGTCGAGACAGCATATTTCGTGATTTAGCGAAAAATCATTCCATGCGGAAGTGGGCTTGGCCTATATCCAGAGATTCAGCTCAACGCAGTGAACACTTGTATATTGGAATTTTTAATGTGTGACAGTATGTGGGAATTATGGGCCAAAATGCTTTCCCCTTCATTATAGCGCCACCTTCGGGTGGACGTCAGTGCAGCAGTCTGTTCCAGCCCTGTGGAGGCCAACGTAATGGCGTTTACAGTTTAAGCTGCAGTATGGGTTTGTCGTAAGGAATGATAAAAATAAAAATCTGAGCGGTTTCATTAGGGTTCCCAGCACCGCTGGTACTGGGATCACTGGTGCTTTGCTTTCCCTTTTACTTGTAGTGTCGTATTTGTAGTATTCGTGACCTGACAGCAGCCGTCTCCTCCTCAGTGAACTGTCGTGCCGCCACATCGCTCAGCAGCCAAACAAACAGCGTCATGCAAAACAAAATAGTTTAGGAAAATGTGCATTAATTTGGTTAAAAGGCAAATGACTGCTGTGTCTGATCGTACCATGATGTTGGTACTGCACGAAGTCGATCTGCTTCAACTGCAGCGAGTCTGAAGTCTCACATTCACAGGAACCGAGAGAGGAAACAGGATGGACGTCGTTCTTCTGCTCCTCACGGCTGCACCAGGCAAGTGTTTCATTAGTTTATATTCACACTACGTTGATATCTCACTGTGGCTACTGATCACAACTCTTTCCAGTTACAGTAGAATTGATTTGCAGACTAAAGCAAACTGGTTCATGTTGATGACATCCAAACACGACTTATGTATAAATCTAATCAGTATCCATGTGTGTCTCTACAGGCCTGTTTGCTCTACGTCAGTACCACTTCATTAATGAAGAGAAGACTTTTACTGAGGCACAAAGTTACTGCAGAGAGAAACACACAGACCTGGCCACGATAGACAGCAGGGAGGATGTGGAGACCCTGAACAAAATGGCAGCAGCAAGAGGAATATCTGTGAGTTCCCTTTTCTCTTTCTTTTCTATCTTTCATGGTGGATTTAAAGTTTTGAAGTCTGATACTTTAGAGAAACTTTTAAATATGTTTTTACGCTGATTGAGGATTCAGGATTTTGTTCCCTGTATTTCCAGTGAACGTGCTTTATAAGGGGATCCAGTATAAACAGCAGGGATTATTACAGGAAACAGAACCTGCTTCAGTCTTCATATGCACACTGACTATTATTAATAATAGTATTGTGTGTTTCAGAGAGCCTGGATGGGGCTGTACGATGATGTGAACAGCTGGAGGTGGTCACTGTCAGACTCAAGCTTCTACAAACACGGGGAGGAGAAGTTCAGACACTGGGATGATGGAAAACCGAACAATCGCGACAGTGCAGAACACTGCACAGCGATCTATGGTAGTGGAAACTGGAACGATCTCAACTGTAAAGGAAAAATACAGGCAGTCTGCTGGGATGTCAGAGGTGAGAATATTCAAGTTAAAACAGACCAGTTTAGCTTCTCTGCTGCTCTTTGTTTGGTTGATATAAACAGCTCCATCATTAACAGGTTTATCCCACGTTACTGTCTCAGTCACCAGGGCTGCAAGAAAAGGAGTTCATATGCACACAGCTCCACGGTGACTTCAGCTTCATGCTGACATTCATTAAGAAACATCAAACTGCTGAGAAAAACATTCATACGGAGAAAAACTCAAATATAAAGTATGCATCTATGTTGTGTGTTATGGTTCCTCTGCACAGCTCTTCTCTGTGCTCTGTTTTCAGGGCTGGATGTGACATTTGTCCTCACTGACATCTCCATGAGCTGGACTGAGGCCCAGAGCTACTGCAGAGAGCACCACACAGACCTGGCCAGTGTGAGAGACATGACGGAGAACCAGGAGGTCCAGGACCTGGTTCCAGCAAAAGGAAAAGTCTGGATCGGCCTTTTCAGAGACTCCTGGAAATGGTCCGATGGGAGTAGCTCCTCGTTCAGGTTCTGGATGTCAGGGGAACCTACTGGTTCCTCTGAGACTTGTGCAATAGTAAACTTTGGCTACTCTGGAAAATGGGATGACGTGACCTGTGACCGGAGGTTTGCATTCATTTGCTACAGTCAAGGTGAGTGATAACCAGGATTCAAACAGTATTTATATTAGATTTAGGTTTACTTTAGCGTCAAATGAGAAAATAGAAAACATCAGAACAATCAGGATGTTGATGTCAGTGTTTGTGTTGACTTAAATGTGAGAATATGAACAGATGGAGGAAGTGACTGCTTCTAAGTGATTATAAACCCCGCCCTCTGGTGATCTAAATTGACCACAATCAGAACAAAACAAACTGATGACACTTTTATATTAACAGGATGCTGATTATTATCCAAGCAGAAATCTGACCTGATCATGTTTGATTGTTTTTTAAAGTCTTTTCAAAGCAGGTGATCAGAGTGAGGCTGCAGGGGAAGAGCTCCCTGAATGACCCTGCTGTGATGGAGGAAATGCTGCAGCAGGTAAATCAAATGTTATGCAAAAACTGAGCCAACAAATGACTGTTGTAAGCAAATTTAAAATGAGATGAGATGAAACTTCCTCAGAGAGTGAATTCACATTAAAGCAGAAACAGTCTGAGGAGGAAACAGATAAAGAGACATTTAAAATAACAAATGCAGCAAAATCATTCAAAACTATATGTTATAAACATGACAAAGCTTTGGACAGGAACATGACAGGAGAAGTAAAACTTCCTTCTGCCACCAAACGCACCAAGAAAATGTCCAAATACAATCCAGCAGTGTGAGAAAAGCCTGAGTGTTGACAGGAGAAGAAACAGGGAAAGTCCCAAACAAAAAGCTCCATGTGCTCCTCAGAAAGAGCGTCCAGAGGATGAGATCTAAAGAGCAAAGCAGAATGTAATCTCTGTGTTTGTCAGCTCAAACAGAAGCTGAAAGACCAGGGGCTGAAGGACGACGTCAGGCTGAGCTGGAGGAAGCAGGCGGATGGAAACGTCTTCCACAAGGAGGAGAAGAAGACAAGAAAGGACGAGCTTTAATTTAGATTTCTGTCACTCAGAGAAAAGTGTGTTTCTTTCCTCAGAGTCTCGTGTGATGTGTGAGAGTAGAGCTGCAACAATTAGCAGGTTCATCGAGTCGCTGCAGCTGTTTTTATAATCATTTTACAACATCAAATGTCAAATATCTGCTGCTTCTCCAGTTTAAAGATTTAATGCTTTTATTTGACATTTATGCTCATAAACTTATATTTACTTATATTTAAACATATAGAGACTGTTGGTTTATTAAAACAAGACGTTTGTTATAAATCCCCACAGTGCACACAGATAAATTCAGAGATTTTTCACAATTTTCTGACATTTCATTGATAATATTAATAGGATTAGATTACACAAATTCTTTATGAAGAGATCAGATACTTTGTCCCTTCAACTTAATATGTTTATGTTTAGATATTAAAGTGTCTCTAAGGACAATGCTGTTAAATAACATGAGACTTTAAATTGAAATTATAACAAAAATTAAAATAATAAAGTAATGTTGTGAAAATGAATGATGAAATAACATAATAATGTCTGAAATTAATTTAATAAATCTCTTTAATTTCTCCACAAATTGTTGGTTCATTTATTTATGTCACATAATTTACTTGTGTGAAGATTTATTTACATTATTCTTTGTCATTTCTCTTTAATACTTATAATAAAATTCCCCATTTATCACTTCATGTGTCTCTACAACCTACAACCAGTCACCTTTTTCAATATAGAGAATATATTATGTGATTATTTTCAAATAATTCCATCATGCATGCATTTTCTCATTATGATCGACACTAAATATATCATATTTTCTGAATCATAAACCTCCTGTGGAGTACATACATATCTGGCATAGTCCTCATTAAGCTGTCATGCTTTTTACATTTACAGGACAGCGGGAAAAGTCGCACAACAGCATGATGCATAAATATGACCATAAATATGTTTAGCAGCAAATGAAAATGAGAAGGCAGGTCGTCATTATGGACACAGCAAGAGACAAGAGAATAAATCTGGTGTTTAAATGAATTGTCGTACATTTGTTTGTACTATTATTGCTAAGAAAAAAATATGATGATGGAAGTGAAACTGTGAGCTATACAAAAATATAATTATTATTTATTATTACAGATACTGGGAATGTTTGTCTACTTGCAATAGTTTTACATTTTTTATTTTATGCGTTCTTTTCTGCAGCACTGTGAGATACATTCTTTTATTACGTCGCCCAAGGAGGTCATGGAGGTCCGTCTGTCTGTCTGTGTACAAAATAACTCAAAAAGTTCTGCACGGATTTGGATGAAATTTCCGGACAACGTGTGTATTGGAACAAGAAACAGGTGATGAGATTTTGGTGGTGATCGGTGATCCGGAACACCATCTGTAACTTAAACTGTGAATTTATATTATTGCGTCAGTGACCCTATTGCCTTCACTAACTTCCACCATCTAGTGGATGAAATATTTCAATGCCAGTGTGCTCCCAAAATACATGCTTTCAATATAAATATCCTTCAAGTGTGCAGTTTGGTAAGTAACCCTATTGCCTTGGCGGAGTTCTGCGCTCTCTGAGTGCTTTTCTAGTGACATATATTGGAAAGTTTCCACAGACCTATATGAGAAACCATGAGGTGAGAAGGTTAATAATGAAGAGCAGGACTCATTCTCTGCTCATCTTTATTCTTCTTCCTGAAAATACATAAGCACTTACAAGCACAGGAACAAAAAGAGAAAACCTTGACCTTAATTCAACATGGGAACAAAGGCAAGTGGGAAGAACGAGCAGAGGAATGTTGTTGTTGTGTTGTTTCAGTAAGTCACTCTTCCTCAGGTCGTTCAGCAGAACAAGTATGAATCCATGTTCCTTGGTTTCTTTATGTTTTTCTTTCAGGCAGAAAATCGATACAATTGACTGATTGAGGAAGAGGGAATCGCAGCAGTGGTTGAATAATTACTTTGAACAAAGCGGAGGAGGGGGAGGAGCTGAGAGGAGGAGAGAGGAAAGGTTTGTCTTCTGTATAACTCGCAATAATTGAGAATGAATTATTTTCTTTCTCATTTTCTTTAAACACTTTCTGCTTCTTATACACCACGAGATATATCAGAAATGACCAGAAAATAAAGACAGTTACTGTTAGCATGAGGATGATTTATTTCACTGTGGTATTTTCAGGCTACATGGGACCAAATTGTTAAAGACAATAAGGATTTTTACTGTTATATATGTCACTAAGTAACTGATTTGACATGCAGTACCAGTCAAAAGTTTGGACACACCTTTTTCATTTCTTTATTTTTTTTTATTTTTAACATTGTAGATTAATACTGAAGAAACCAAAACTATGAAAGAACACAAATGGAATTATGTAGTAAGAAATAGTGTTAAACAATCCAGAATATGTTTTATATTTTAGATTCTTCCTTTTGTTTTGATGAAAGCTTTGCACACGTCTGTGATTCTCTCAGTCAGATTCCTGAGCTGCTCACCTGGAGTGAATTTCATCAACAGGTGCTCCTTGTTAGGAGTTAATTTGTGGAATTTCTTGCCTTCTAAATGTGTTTGAGAGCATCAAGCACTGGACTCTAAAATATAAAGCATGCCCAGGTTAGTTTAACACTTTAATTCCACTTGTGTTGCATCATAGTTTGATGCCCTTATTATTAATCTACAATGAAGAAAAGAGAGATGTATGGTCGGATCGACAGGAATAAACTATAAACTTCAGACTTACAAAGGGAGGTAAGAGGTGATTTTGTTGCATCTTTTAAAACATGACAAATTCATTGTTCTCCATAGAAAAGTAACATTTCTATCATTTTCTGACAGGCTGATTGTCTGGTTCCTGCTGTGGAAGAATTTGACCTTTTCTGAAACAAGCTCTTTGGTATCAATCCTCTCCCTTCTTGACAAGATTATTGAGTCGTCTCACATCGCCAGACCTTTCTCCACAGCTCTGTGTCAATGCTGGAGAAAGGTCTCACATTTTTCTTACATTTTGCTCCTGCAATATAAATTCAGGGGCCCTCTGGTGAGTCTGAGCAGACATTAGATAAATATGATCGAGCCAGTAGCTGATTAGATTATTTCAGTGTAAAAGCAGAAGAAATCAGAAAACCAGCATGTTTTCCTCCTCTGCACAGAGCCAGGCCAGCTTTCTGCTAAGCTAAGATACATTCCTGTTGATTTATATTAAGCGTACACATATTTTTCTGAATATGAAACTACTGTTAAGCTAACTCCAGTAAGAATCACACGTTTATCTCTAGTCTGTCCAGCTGACATTAATGTGAAAATCGAAATGAAAAGGTTTTTTTTCCTCTGTGTGCTCACATGTCAGCCGGTAGAAAAATGGGAACTGAAACTGAAACAGACAAGCTGAACCAGAGTAATAAGGGTTTGTGTGTGACCTGCACCTTGAGCCCAACTACCACCAGCAGCATGTACAGTACATAGCTCCTGATGTTTATGTGTCTGCTGTTATCTCCACAAAGGTATGAGAGAAAGTGCTGCTAATGCTGACTACAAAATTACAGGTTTGAACTGAGCTTTTCTCAATTTTCATGTCCTAATCACAATCTAGTAGGTTTGAATTGTTCCAAAGAAACTGAAAGCATTTGTGTCCATGGAGAATTAAGTATTGCATTTGTGAACATAATATTCTCTCCGTGTGTTTTTGCATGTGACACAGCTTTGTCCTTGTCTTCTATAATTGGCCCCTGCAGAAAAACACAGCTCTGATGAATACCTGCATTCAAACAATATACAGAGGCTGGATTGAAAGCCTGGTGGTGATTCTGATTAAAACCTGCATGGAGTAAAGGCGCTTTTCACAGAGCTGATCAAAAGAACTCCCACATGTGCCCCCTGCCTGATGGAAACCTTCAGCAGACCGCTGAAAGGGTCTGAATCAGAGTAATCACCTCAGAAACCTCAAACGGTCCATGGACCTCATGCTCATCAAACACTACTACAAATGACTGAATGTACTTTAAGACTTTAACTTAAACAAACAACGTATAACAAAGAGTTTTAGAGGTGCTGGTAGGCACATTTTGTTGCCTTTCGACAGATTATCAGTTTCCCAATTTCTATCTTTATGTTAAGCTATAAGAGAGTGTGTTAGAGGCGGTGGCAATTGTGGCCAATTTTATTCACTCCTCTCTTCACCTTTTGTTCGTGTAATAACATATCAACTGATTGAAAGACTCAATTGTAAGTGGAACAGACAAGCAGCACAAGAATATAGTGGTTTGTGTGATTGCAGACCACTATGATCTTGATATTGTGACCAGTGTTGTTCTGTCATATTGTCTGAAAAGTAGGTCTAAGAGGAAATACTTGAATAAATATCTTTATTTTTCAGGAGAATTCTACAGTAAAAGAAAGAGGAGATGATCCTCACATACTGCAGTGATGCTCAGTGTGTTGAACAAACAGCCGAGCTGCTCTGATCGAGCCGCCTGTATCAGCTTATATGTCCTGCTCACCAACAGCAGCCGGGCATCGCTCCATCTTCAGCAGGACTGGAGCCGATTCAGGCAGGAGTACAGCCAAACATGTTGGGCTAAACAGTGGGAGAATACTTTTCTACTTCCTTTTGTATTTAATGAACTGTTGCAAAGAGATTTACCACATGAAGACATCAAACTATTGGGAGGGGAGCTTCATGTAACAACGTTTTTGCAAGGAAGCCGCAGGAAGGAATATATTTTACAGTTTTTAGCTATTCATGCTTTTCAGATATTATACATTTCCTGCTTCAGGTTAGAGGTACTAGTTTCTGTCTGTAGGAGCGCCTTGGGTTCTGCTGTTCTGCAGTTTGATGCTTTGATTCTGCACTGGAAACAGAAAAACATTAGCTTGTATTGCTTGGATAGAAAGTTTCTTTCAGGTGTGGCAGGGTTATTGCATCATGGTTACAGTTTTCACTGGAAAGGATTCTGGACCCAAGAAAAATAAAACACAACCTGTGAGGGTAACAAATGTAGGATCTTAGAAAGCATATTCATGTCATCACATCATCCAGTTTTCTGATAGAAAAATGTGAAATAAAGAGTGCAATTTAAATATCTATTTTATTAAGGTCTTTTAAATAGGTATCATATCCACTAAAAAACAAGTAAAATGGTGTTTTCTTGCCAAAAGTTTAAACCTAATAACCTAAATAAGCCTATATGAACTTCAACAAACTGTAAGAGAAAGTCAGAAAGCAAAGCACAAAGCACATAATACATGTCCTAAACTCAATTAAAATTCTGTAAGAAAACACTGTAAAAGCAGCATTTTGTTGGCGAGGGC